>NW_010581014.1:343343-361684 GCF_000705375.1 Tinamus guttatus | reverse complement strand
GCCCTTGAGAAGAGGAAAGTTCCTGTGGGTCAATAACATGTTGTGAAGCTGGTGTCAATGACAAGGCCTGTTGACTATTAGGAAGAGGTGTGATCCACCTGACCAAACAGGGCAAAAGAATATCTACTGAAAGAGCAACATAACTAGCCCCTAGCAATTCAGGAGTTTCTGGAGTGCACTGGTGACAGCTCCTGACACAAGTGAGTGAGGAACCAACTTGGAGAGGCGCTCTGCTAGACTCAGTATTTACAAACTAGACTCAGTATTTACAAACAAGGAAGAACCTTGGATATGTGAAAGTCAGGGACAGCCTTGGTTGCAGCAGCCATGAGATGCTGGAGTTCAGGATACTGTCAGGAAGGAACAAGGCAAAAAGCAGGATCACAACACTGGACTTTAGGGATGCAGACTTAGGCCAGTTAAAGGATCCGCTTGGACAATTACCATGGGAGATGATACTAGAGAGACGAGGGGTCTAACAGAGATGGTTGATTTTCAAGGATCACCTCCTCTAGGTTCAAGAACCATCTATCCTGACATGCAGAAAGTCAAGCAGAAATAGCAGGAGCAGTACATGGATGAACAAGCTGCACTTGGTGACAACAACAACAACAACAAAAGTACATCCAAGAGGTAGTAGCAGGACAGATAACTCAGGAGTGTTTTGAGGATATTGTCAACATGTGCAGGGATGGATTTAGGAATGTTAAACACTCTTGCAGATGAATCTGGAGGGGTTGTGAAGGACTTTTATAGGTACATCAGCAGCAGAAGGAAGACTAGAGAAAATTAGGGACCACTGATGGATGGGACAGGGGATGTGGTGGCAAAGGACATGGAAATTTACTTCATCACTGCAGTCTTTACCAGTAAAACTTTCCTCCAGGTATCCCAGGTACTTAAGAGCAGTGGCGAATTCAGGATCGAGAAAGACCTACCCTCAGTAGAGAAGAATCAAGATATGAAACATTTAAGCAAACTAGCCCTTGGGACCTGATGGGGTGCATCTATGAGTGCTGAGCACTGAGGGAACTACCTGATGCCACCTCGCACTCAAGTTTTGATTATATTTGAAAAATCAGGGTGACTGGAGAAGGTTTCTGCAGACTAGAAGAAAGCTGTTTTTACTCCGTGTTCAGTATGTTACTTCAAGCCCTGGGAAGGTGATGGAGCAAACCCTTCTGGAAACCATTTGCAGACATATTAAGGGACAATGTGTGTTAGTCAGCATGGATTCGGTCATACCTCATGAACATGACAGCTTTGCATGGTGAAATGACTGACTCCATGGATGCGGGAAGAGCAGTGGATGCTCTTTATCTTGACTTTGGGAAGACTTTCGACTCTATCTGCCGTAACTTCCTGGTGAAATATGGACTAGGTAAACAGATAGTGAAGTGGACCGAAAAGTGGCTGAACTGCTGGCCTCAGGATTGTGGCTAATGGCACAAAGTCCAGCTGGAGGCCAGTTATTAGGGGTGTCTCCAAGGGATCAATAGCAGAGGCAATACTGTTTAACTTCTTCATTAATGACCTACATGATGGGACAACAGGGAGTGCATTGACAGCTTCTGGGCTCCCAACACAACAGACACTGAATCAGCCCAGTGAAGCCCCAAGAAGGTGATTAAGATATTGGAATATCTCTCATAGGAGATTTGAGAGTGCTGGAACTGTTTAGCCTACGAAGAGACAGCTCGGGGAGGATCTTATCAATATATATAAATTCCTGATGAGTGAGGAAGTAAAAAAGATGGAACCAGACTCTTTTAAGTGGTATCCAGTGAAAGAACAAGAAGCAAAGGGCACAAACTGGAAGACCAGAAATTCCTTTTAAATATTAACCAAGTGTGTGTATATATATATATATATATTCCTTTTCACAGTGATATTTGTCAAACACAGATTGTAGAGTCTCCATTCTAGGAAATTCATAACCTGACTGCCTAAAGTTCTGAGCAGTTTACACTAGCTTAACCTGCAGGGGCAAAAGTCCTTTATAACCTCAGCCATTCTTTGGTTCAGTAACAGATTATGTATTCAGGGAATATTGTTGCTTTGTAAAAGTAGGTTCTACTAATGTGCCATCTGGCAATAGTAAGTGATGCCATAATATAAGTAACAATCCTGTGGAAACATGAGAAATGTAAATTGAAACAGAAAACATTCCCACAGAATGTTTAGGACATTCCATGTTTTAATCCCATACTTAGGAAAATGTATAGTTAGTCTTGGACTATTTCTCTTCCTCTTTCTTTGCTGATACCAAGCCGTATTTCATAATGACAAAATAGTCCTTTATTTATCTACAGTTATGAGTATAGTCTCCTGCCAAAATAGATAAATGAGCAGATGATACATGTAACAATTTGGTGCACCAGTGCTTCCATCTGCTGGGCAGTGGACTTTTTTGTTTTAAACTTCAAAGAATCATTTGTCTAGCTGTTTAAAACTTTGAGGTGATGTCAGTAATATAAGCAAAGGTTCAGCTCTCTAGAGATAACAGATTAATTTTGAAAAAAACATTGAAGTGTATGTTGAATATTCTTGTATTTCTCTTAAAGATGGGACCCAGATCTTAACCTCAGCACTTTCTATTTTACTGATTACTGCAATTCATGGTGTCACTGGAAAGAAACCTGTATATGCTGCTATCAATGAAGTAAAAATCAGTAACAATGACAGCTTAAAATAATGCAGTAGTGATCTAGGTTACTCATTTTAATCTTTGTTCTTTGGTAATAAGAACAAATTAATAGGAGAGTAGAGTGGACTCTGGATAAAGCATGCTATTTCCAAACTCTACTGTGGAATTCCTGCATCCCTTACATCAAAGATCTCACGAACATCTTTTTATAATGCCTTTAGGAAGTGATCTGAGAGGAATCTCCCCAAATGCATCTGCTGAGGGGCTAGATTTTGCATGATTTAGGAGATTTTTGACTGTGCTCAAAGCTGTGCTGCCAGATTCCTTTTTGTTGCTGCTACTGCTGTTATCATTTCTAACAGTGAACTAATACTTAGAGAAATAAAATTTTATGAAGGAAGTCATGCTTTTTCTTAATATTTTTCCTCTATAGTTTTTATTTTACAGCTATTTGATGTGTGCATCCCAAAATACTCGGAATAACTCTTCAGGTGGGATTTTAACAATGCTTTAATGTATAATTTTAATAAGGAAATTCATTCAACAGGAGTACTGAATGCATCTAAGTATTGAAAATGAGCACACTGTTTTATTTTATTTATTTATTTATTTATTTTCACCACAGGAAATGTTAAAGGATGAAGTGCGCACATTAACCTATAGAAACTCCATGTATCACAATAAGCACGTTTTTAAAGATAAAATTGTACTCGATGTTGGTAGTGGCACAGGAATCCTCTCCATGTTTGCTGCAAAGGCAGGAGCCAAGAAGGTATATGGGGTAAGAAGACTTTCCCTCACATTTTTTTTTGTTTGTTGTGTTTTGCCTAAGAAGCAAAATGGGTTTTGCCTTGATGATTCCTCCTGACTGCTTTGTCTTCATTTGAAATTCTTCCTTATATATAGAGCCAATTCCTTATATGGTTCACATCACAGTGAAGCCAGTGGAGTTCTGTTGTTTTCTACCACCTGGAGTGTCTTTTCTAGATTAAGAACTTTTTGTGTATAATCTTTGGTGTTATTAGGGTACACTTGTGTTTTATTTTGGCTAAAAAAAAAAAAGTAGAAAGGACTCATTCCTATTCAGAGAGATGAAAGGAACTATCTTGCTTCTTTTTAATTCTTCCTAAGATCTGAAATTTTGAGGTCTTGGAAAAAAAATTCCTTTAATTCAAATTTCTGTCTGCTACAATTCAGAGAATCTGAACAGAACAATGCCTTTCGGATAGGGGAGGGAATTGTTACCTTAAAGCCATTAAGCTGTAGGAATCTTAAAGCACAGTTTTCCACAGAGTACAACTTCTTATTATAGAGGGATAGCATCTTACTCTAAAGATTTCCCCTTTGGTGTATTCAGAGCTATTCGTATGGTCTCTAAAATAACAAACACAATTTCTTATTGCTTTTGACTTCTGTTTGCCCTAAAGAGCCAACAGAGCTCATACAAAGGGAACTGTATATGATTTCTCTCTGTGTAGACAAGAATCAACAACATCATTGTTTCCTGAAACATGGCTAAAGTCATGCATTTGAAGACACAGATGTCACTGGATATCTCTCAACTATGCATTTCTGATGATGATACAAACTCTTCAACTTAATTCTAAGGCTTATATTATATGCTAATTCTTGGGCCCCTCTTCTGCATATCAGACTTGACAGTGGAAGTAAAAATCAGAAGCTGCTGGCAAAAGTTTAAGCGTGAGACTTACTGTGCAGAACCAGCAGCTAGAATGTATTTCTTGTAAACCAGGTACACTATTTATTATATCAAAAACTTATGGAGAATTAGCCTGGAGCCTTCCCTAATGCAGGCTTTGTTCGTGCAAAGTGTTGCACACATTTTGTAACAAAGCTAACCACACCACAAAAGGGTGCTGCAGTGCTACCACCTTCCCTTTTTCCCGATCTCTGGCTGCATGGTCCTCATTCTCTCCATGTGCTGGCTCTGGTGCTTATCTGATTCCGCACTGAACCACCTCCGCATGCTAAACTAGCATAAAATTCATCCAGAAAAATAAAAATGAATACTTTCCCACATATTTTTTTGTTTGGAGCACTGTGTGGGGAGGGAGACTTTTTATTATTATTATTATTATTTTGAACTTCTTTATACTTACCTCAGGCATTCATAAATTTCAATGCCACATCAGGTTCAGCTTATCCATGGACCATTCAATCTAGTCACTAAAGCTGGAGAGTGTGCCATCTAGGAATACTTTGCACTCAGAGGAACAGGACTAGGTGAGAAAATCCTCTGCTACCCCTAAGAGTTTCAATCTTCTTGTCACATGAGCGATCACATCCATAATCCCATCACACAGAAAGCTGCAGAATTGCATTTTGCGCTGGAACAGCAGACATCTCAGAGAACTGACAGTGGCAACTTTGCAGTGAAATTCAAATTGAGCTCTACGATCCCACTGTAATGAGAAAGATTTCCAACAGAACTCTGTGTTCCTATTAAAAAGAAAACATTTGACAAGAGTTATTATATGGATGATGTACACAGTGATTACAGTGAGATGTCCTCATTTCTTCTCTACACTTAGATGTGATGTTTCAATAGTATGTTACGAGAATGATGACAAGTGCACAGTGTCTATTTCCTGACACATATTGACACTGAAATAATTATTTTCTTCCTTATTCTTCAGGGTCAAATTTCATCCGTTACTCTGGTTCTCCTCAGCATCCTCCACTCACTTTTGGAAATTATTTCTTTCCACTGCTTAGGAAATTGCTGAAATCATCTCTAGGTCTTCAAGAAATGAAAATTATGGAATTGGTTGGGAGGTATCTGAATATCTCTAATCCAACCTGTTCAAATCTGTGTTAACTGTAAAGCTAAAACAACTTGTCCAGTTCACTTTTGAAAACCTCCAAGACTGGAGACTCCAAATCCTTTCACAAGCTGTTCCAGTGACACACCACTGTCAGTGTGAAACCTTTTGAATCCCTTGAAGAGCCTGAAATCATATCCCATGAAAATCTATCCTAACATTGAGAACTATCCCTTGAAAAGCTCATCTACTGCATTTAGTTCTACAAAATTCAGGCAAGTCCTACAATAGAACTATCCGAAATCTATGCTACTTTCAGACAAACAAGACAGTATAAGGGAGCAGGAATTAAACCAACACATGACACGATAATATACAGAAGATGGTAGTTGAACTGGATGGTCAGGAAGATGTGAGGAC
Source organism: Tinamus guttatus (assembly GCF_000705375.1). Next base: position 355,834 of record NW_010581014.1, on the reverse strand, counting down.
CCTGCCAATGGTAAAGGAAATTTGGGAATAAAGAGTGGTGACTGTATCATAAAAAGATGCAGAAGAAATAGCAAGCACAGTCTGGCTTTTAGAGGATAAATTAAATACATAGGAATTATTGAGGAAAGATTTATATTAAGTACTACTGACAGATAAATGTCATCATATCTGGAAGAGGTAAATTAGGAATTGATTAGTTAATCATTAACAACTTTTGCCTTCATGAATGTGAAAGAGCAAGAAAAATCAGAGTGATTCAGGCAAAGCAACTTTTCTCTAAGAGATGTAAAAATGTCTTTGAAAACACGGCAAAAATAACCTATGCTACAGCTCAGGTTTCAGCAAAGTCAAGGGCAAACCTAGAACGTGAAGACGCTGTAATTCCTTTCTTAGTCAAAGTGAAAATAGATGATTTAAATTAGATCTATCCTGTTATGGAAGAAATAGAAATATTTGAGAATATAAAGAAGATAAAGACAGCAAAAATCCCCGAATTCATACTAGTAAATATGTGTAAAGAAAACAACTTATCTGCCATATCTAATCTCTTTTAAAAGAAAAATTAATTAGTGATTTAAAGGGTGATGCTGATTCTTCTTGACCTCTTTTATGGGTTTCTATGCGCACACACACTGATTTCAACACATATATTTCTGTCAGTTTTTCTGAATGAAATACTGACAGGAAACAGAAACACATTAAACACAGCATAGTACAAATATGAACCAAACATAATCAAGGTTCTTGACAGTAAAAACTCTGAGCAAATGCTCTTTATTTGCAACATGGTCATTTGATGCTTTAACTCATTAGAGTTAACTTGCCTGTATAGAATTTTCTGACACTGTGAATTTTAAGATGACTGTAATTGACTCATATAGAATTTCCATATCTTCTTTCCACATATAAAATCTTTCCACACATAAAATGCTTTAAGAACAACCCTTTCTGTATGAGCCATGTCAGGTCATACATAGACTTCTGTTTAAATGTCATGATACTGCATACAAATGTTTGATTTATTCTGTTATTGGTGATTGCATATTCCACACAGTCTTTGCTGATTTTAATAGATTTTATTCCTGTTCAGATATTTGATGCCCATAACAAGCAACAATTGTCCTTCTTTGTTTTCTTTTCTTTCTTTTTTCTTTCTAGATTGAATGCTCAAGCATCTCTGATTACTCAGAAAAAATTATCAAGGCCAACCACTTGGACAACAGTAAGATATGCATAAGTAAAATTTCTTCAGGAGAAAGGGATGCTAACTGATTTTTGCCTTTTCTGGTTAATTTATGTTGTGTAGCTTACATGTAAGTGATGGGTTTGTATTATTTATTTGTGTAAGTATAAAACTAAACAACACCTAGACAGTCAACAAGAGCTCAAGAGCTAGAAGTTATTTTTACTTCTAGCCTTACAGTAAACAGAAATAAATGGAATCTGCTGCTAGCTTGATTCAGTAAAACAGATAGCATATTAGAGCTGAAGAAGCATCAGAATTGCCTTTTCAAAGAAATTGACATTTCTTTTCCACCTCATGTCTTAAACAGAATCAACACATACGCATATACACTATCATATATTATAAACTCACTTGTAACTTATACACACTTTTAAAATACATACTTTTAAACTTAAACCAAAATGAGTTTCTGAGCAAAAAGGATTCCAAGTCCATAAAGATTTATTGCTGGCTGGGAGCTTCTTATGATAACAACTTCTAAAAAATATGTTTTTTTTCAAAAAGCCATATTTAAATAGACACACATGCACACATATATCAAAACTTTCAATTCCTCAGATGAAAATGCAACTGAAATACTTTTTTTTTTTTCTTGAAAACTGGTGAATTTTCCAGGGCTTTGGAAACATTTCAGTTTTTTTTTTTTTTAAAAAGCCTACTGAAAGTTGTTAAACAAAGAAAATTTCCAACCAGCTCCAATTCTCCTCTTCAGTTCTCCTCAACCACAACACACAAGATATCTTCGTAACACTCTGAAGAAAATAGGCTTTTTTAAGCGAGGCTCTGAGTTAGATCCAGATTCAAGGCACTATTTATAAAGAGCTTGTGTTTGCTGCAGAGCAAAGCAGACCCTAGCTGGCAAGACTAATCCCGTGGCAATCCACTGTGTCTGCACTGATGTTGTGCTAGCATGTGTACAGGAATGGATTTCTGTTCTGTTCTAGATCTTCCCTAATTTTTATTGTCACTTAGGGCTTTTGACTAACAAGTAGCCTCTTGGAGGGAGAATTTCTCATGCAGCAAGTATTCAAATGACGTGAAAGAAACAGAAGGAACATAACAGTGATGTATAAGTGGCCACGTAGTGTATGTAAATTGTGGTTCAGAAAAAGGAGGGAGCAAAGGACTCAAAAAAACTTTTCTGCCACAAAAAGGAGAAGGCATTAAAGGAATGTCAATGTTTCAACTTGATTAGCCTATCTTCTCGGTGCAGAGCAGGTAGGTTCCTGGAATAGCCCTGAGTGAAATAGCTGCACAAACAACATACTGGAAAACTAAATGGTTTCTATATTAAAATATTAGTTTGGATTTTCAATAGCCTCCAACCTGGTCGGGGAATTTTTGTGGGTGCAGGAACTCTTGTTAGAATTAATTGCTGAATTAGAAGCCCACAGTGACAATTCCTTTGGGGAATGTGCAACTGAAAATGTCACAGAATATTCACAGAATGGTTGAGGTTGGAAGGGACCTCTACAGACCATCTAGTCCAGCGCCCCTGCTCCAGCAGGGACACCTAGAGCATGTGGCACAGGGTGGCATCCAGGTGGGTTTGGAAGATCTCCAAAGAAGGAGACTCTACAACCTCTCTGGGCAGGTTCCCAGGCTAAACCCAGGCTGTGCTCTGAAACCCTCACAGCAAAGAACTTCTTCTTCATATAGAGATGAAACTTCCTGTGTTTCAATTTGTACCTATTACCCCTTGCTCTTTCACTAGCCACCATTTGACCCCATCGTCTTTTACATTCTCCCCACATGTATTTGTACATGTTGATAAGATCTCCTCTCAGTCTTCTCTTCCCCAGGCTAAACAGGCCCAGCTCGCTCAGTCCTTCCTCAGACGATAGATGTTCAAGCCCCTTAATCATTGCTCTATGGTGGACCCTGTCTAGGAGCTTCTTGTCCCTCTTGCACTGGGGAGCCCAGAACTGCATCCAACACTCCAGGTGCGGCCTCACCAGAGCTGAGTAGAGGGGCAGAATCCCCTCCCTTGACCTGCTGGCGACATTCCTAATGCAGCCCAGGACCCATTGACCTTCTTGGCCACAAGGGCACGTTGCTGCCTCATGGTTGAGCCTTGTTGTCAACCAGAACTCCCAAATCCTTCACCACAGAGCTGAATCCCACTCCATAGAGCTGGAGATATCAGTATTCTTGATTTTATACCGAACACTGAGCTCTGAAGGAAAACTTCTGCTGATTTTTGGTTTTGTTAGAGTGAATGTTATTGAAGGATCATTCTTTCAATTTTAAGAGCAGCTGAAGCCTCCTGTGGCAATAGGAGCTTCATGTGTGATTAATATTAATCAGTTGGTTAAATTAGCTGCAAGGAGAATCCAGTGAGCTCCAGAGGCATCACAAGGTAAATAGCAGGCTCAAGTTCTTGGAAAAAGTGGTGGAAGGACAAAGTAGATTTTCGTCCCCTTTGGCAGGAGTGACTCATTAGACAAGTTTAGCAGGCTGTGGAACAGCAGCTGGTCTCCTGCATAATCAAATTACCCCACTGAGCTAACATTTACACTTGCACACTTTGCACTGATCCGCAATTATATCCACATTTATTTTAATGAGACCTGGTGCTGAGCCCAAGTATCTTGCTGCTCATAAAATTTTACTTTTTTCCCTAATTGTTTAGAGAAATCCAGAGCCCACAAAAGGTGCTGAACAAACACCGCAGTGTTTTCAGAACAGATGCAATATAGCTATGTATACAGTTACGTATATAGTGCAATCTGCTCCCACATGGTCCTTACGAATGTGTTTCATCAAAGAGAAGGGCAGTGGGAGGATCTTGTACTGCTGCTGCTCATGCTGTGACTGTTCTAAGTAGAAACCAAGGGTTTCACAGTCTTCAGGTGTCACACTGGCAGCTAAACAAGGCTAAAATTCTCTAGAAGAATAGAGACAGTGAATGGTCTTAGGCGCACTAAATAGTGCTTGTGACTGGAGTTTTTAACTGCAAGTCTTCAATGTGACAATAGATGAACTACTGAACTACTAAATGTAGTAGGACAAATTTAAAAGGGAAAGGAGGAGGGAGTTTTATGCTCTTTTTCAGTCAGTTTGCTCTCACAGGCTTAATATCTCATGCTACCAGTCTGAATCAAAATGTTCCCAACTTCTGGTATTTATACTATACATATTCTGGAAACACAAAACCTCATTTTCATGGATTATTCTCTAAAAATCATTCAAGCCTCACTTCCTATTGTTCAGCTAACATAGTTCTAGTTAAATGGAAGAAACTTTATCTTCCTCAAATTGAATGATATCAGATATTTTCATCAATAAACTATTAATTGCTACTTCTTAAGTGTAATATAGTCATCATTAATAATGGAAAGTAAAATATTCTCTAACCTTGGTTTTATTCTTGGAAATCACTGTCATGGAAGAATCCAGAACCATGTGACTGACTACCTACTGGAACAAACAATAAAAATAGTAGACAATCCCAAGCTGAAAGTTACATGTCTAAAGAATCACACACATCTTTAAATAGGAAATATATTTTAAAAATACAAGAATATTGGGTAAATTGCTTAGTGATCCTGAAAAAAATAATTGTTACAACTGAACCAACCTTTCATTCTCCTTTGAGCAAATTCTCCACTCTGGCTCTATCCATTGCTATTGACCTGCTTTTGCTCTCCCATCCGTCTCTCTAAGCAGTCTACAGCATTACCATATGTATAGCATAGCATTTAATGAGCCATACTGTATGCCATTTCTGAGGGTCCGGTATACTGCTGCACCAACTTCTAGCAACCTTTATAAGCTATATGAAACTAATGAGCTGACAAATTATCTGACAGGAATGTTTTCCAGCAGTCACTTTAAATAATTGTGGAAAGACATCCAAATCTAAACTGGGTAGGAAATTCAGAATGAGAATGTTATGAAGGATTTAATCAAGAAACAGAAGGGAATGACAGATGATTTTTCATGAGAACCATGTTTGTACAAACTTTCACATTCATATCTTGCTAAGCTACAGCTGCCTTTCCCAGTTGAGCCAGGATTCATTTAAAAAAAATAGTCTGAGTCTCCTCTTTGTGAAACCAGCATGGTGTGTTTAGAAAACAGATAAGAATTAGATCCCAGTTTGATAAATCTCGGCTATATTTATGGTGAGTTCATAAATGTGTAATGCTAAAGCGTAAGTGGTGTTGCATTTCTTGGTCAATGATCTACAAATTTTCAAATTCTAAGGTGCAGGTAAAATGAGGTGCTGCAGGTATCCAGGTAAGGTCGGTTGGTTTTGATATATGAGTTTTACTTTGCTTGTTTTAGTTAATACTGGTGCAATAGTAGTCTAAAAGTCATTGACTCATGTGGGATCACTCCTCATCTACAGGGGATCGAGAAGAGAATCATATTGAAAAGACAGGTCAGCCTGACATTCACCAGTAAGGAACTCCTAGTCAGGTGTTTTATCATGTGAAACATATTTCTTTGGATTCTTCTTTCAGTAATCACAATATTTAAAGGTAAAGTGGAAGAAGTTGAATTACCTGTGGATAAAGTAGACATCATCATCAGCGAGTGGATGGGTTACTGTCTTTTCTATGAATCAATGTTAAACACAGTCATCTTCGCACGAGACAAGTGGCTGGTAGGTGCTCTGCATGTTATACTTCTTGCTGGAGCAATCATTATTTATTTATTTTTAACTACAAGCCTTCCCTCTCCTACCATCACCATAAAAAAGACATATGTACAAGTGCCATTTCTTAGGCTTGAAAAGAAAGACTAACAAAGGGAATCTCAGCAATCTGGGAGACCTGTCACATTTTAAAAAAGCTATGCTTTAGATTTTTTGTCAGTGCAATTCATATAGACACTATTTGTCTATCACATTGCTACAGACTGCAAGAATTGCTGAATAATTAAAGCTGATATGACAATCTGAAGGAAAACAACAAAGGCATGCAAGGGGTGCTTGTCTGTTTTTTGTACGTGCAGTTCAAAATGTGGTATCTTTGTCAGGTGAATAGATTACGAGATCCATTTCCCCACAATTCATCAACAGAAACCTGGAGGGCTAATGTTTCCTGACCGAGCTGCTTTGTACGTGGTAGCAATAGAAGACAGACAGTACAAGGACTTCAAAATTCACTGTGAGTACATGCCTAACAACAACCCTCTTCTATTGTCATTTCCCTATAAATGTTTGATATGTAGTGTTGTGCTGTAAGTTCTTGTTTGACAAAGCTTTGCAAAGAAACAAGAAATCATGTAGGCCAGGCCAGAGTCACAATGCATATCTGAACACTAAGAAAACTCTAGTCTGGAGATTATTCAGGAAACTTAGAGTAGTTTAAGCTAAAGATACATGAATAAAACAATCTAGAGTTTCCTTAAAGTTACCCCTATATAAAAATGTGGATTTAAGGAGATTTAGTTTTGGTTTCGCATTGAAAAATACATCATCCCACACAATTGCTATTACAATCTGTAATATTCTCTTGGCTGCTATTTTTGGGGTTTCAATTAATAAGAACAAAAGAAAATTAATGAGATGCAAATGAATTGTAAATGTTAAGAAATAAGACTGTAAGAACTTATATCATCTCACTTCCTTTTAAACTTAAATTTAAACTTAGAAGAGCATAATATTTCTTTATTCTTCTGCATAAATATATCAAAGTTTAAGTAAGTGAGACTTTAAAAATAAAAATAAGGATCAGAGTTTTTCCTTTTACTTTGATGGAAATAAATTACATTTTTCTTTAATTCAAAGACACGCAAAAATTGACTTTTCCTTTCCATTTAAAGTGGTGTTTGGTTGAAGTTTTAACGATTTATTTGTTTTATAAGTGACCTTTGGAGGTCACCTAGTCCAGAGTCCTGAGCAAAATAGGGCAGATTTCAAAGTTAAATTAAGTCACTCTGTGGCCTGTCCTATAGAATAAAAAGATGGAGATACCAAAGGCTGTCTGGGCACTTGTTCAAATGCTTAGCAACCCTTAGGAGGAAAAAACTTTTCTAAATGTCCAGTCAGAATGTGCCTTGCTGAAATTTGCATTCATTGTCCTTCCTCACATCTGAAAGGTTGTTTTTGTCTTCTGTTAAGGCAGTGGCAGACATCAGACCCTCCACACACCTTAATTCTTTGCTGTCCCAGGCTTAAGCAAATGCAGATTTCTCAGACACTTCTCATATGTCAGTATGTGGTTCACCCTCATCACCGCATGGTAATACTGCTAGTTTATGCTCGACTTGTCCCTCAGATCACCCAAGCTCTGAATTTACTTGGTCATAATATTGTTGATAAAATGAACAAAATCTACATTACCTCTTTTTTTTTTTTTTGCTTTTTTTGTTTTTTTGGGAAAAAATGAAATCTTGAAGCAGCTTTATTAATTAAAGATATGTGCAAAGCTTGGATAAGATTAGTGGTTTCAACCAACTGTAGATAAAAATATGTAACTTCCTTTTCTGTTCATTTCCTCTCAGAAAAGAAATTTAGTCTTTCTCTAAACAAATTCGGTGACCGTGTTCACATATCTTTTCCTACTTACGAATATGGGCTACACAGAACTGCCATTGCATATGCCAGAGTCACCTTTAGTCAAAAACAAACTCTGTGTACTAGGGCAACGACAAAAATTTTAAGTGTCAGAGACAATTATGTCAATTCCTCACAGCACAGTCACAGTCTAGATAAGCAGAATCTTCTCTGTTTTGTTGGGACCTCAAAAACTAAATTCCTTTAAAAAAATCACAGATTCAAAAGGGTATATGAAGCACTCTTTCTGTTAAAGAATCAAGGCCCTTTTGGCCTAAGAAGTTCCCATATGTATTCTTCTTTCTTTTGTCCCCCTTCCTGCCTACACCTTGGGCCTTTTATTGTCTGTTGTTTTATTGTCTGCCTTCCTATCTATTGAGCAATCTTTTTTTTCATCCATTCACTTTTTCATCCTTTTAAAATATGTTTAACATTCTTTTCGTCTTCTAAAGTGTTGTTTTCCTTTAAGACACTTTCTTGTCTGGTTTCAGCTCTCATTCACCCTTTACTTTTTATACCTCCAGCGTTTACTTTATCTTCTTTAGTTATTTCTTTCTCACTCCATAATTTGTCTTTCTTTTCAGTTCATAACTTCTTGTGTCTCTTTACATGTCAATTTTTTGGTTTTCTTTAGGATAGAGTCTTCACGTGAAATGTAGGGCTGAGCACTAAAGAATCCCAGATTGGTTAAGAATTAATAAAGTATAAGATTTCTAAAAAAAACTGATTTCTGATTTTTTTCAAACTTTTTTACTGCCTCAGAGGACTGCTATAGTCAGTTAGTCTGATTTCCTACAAAATATAGAATGTATATTTTAATCTCATAATTCCCGCATCAAGTCTCTAGCTAATAGGGACCATAGTTTATATTCAAAGGTATTCCATCAAATAAATGAGATAACTCTGTGGAAAATTCTTTCCTTTCTAATCTTTTCTGAGTAATATAATACGAAGTTCCCATATACTCATAATGCCAGGAACTAAGTAACTAACACCAGCCTCTCTGAAATGTTGAGAAACTGACAGCAGTTCAGCAGCACAGCCAGAGTTCTTTTTCCTAGACTCATTTATTTGAGAATATAAGAATATATAAGAATATGAGGCATTTTGTTGTACAAGACTAAGAATAGCTCAAATATAGACGATTGGCACAGCTCTTAAATTATTTAGAAGGAGGATATTTTGTCATGATGTACGTGATAGATTAAAGGCCGATTAAAGGTTTGATTCCCCAAATACCTACAGTCATCTGTAATTCTATTCTACCCACTAGTCATCTGGATGAAATTAAGGCTAATTAAATAAATAATAGAAAATGCAAACAATAAATGCCTCAAAAAATACTATCCAGAATGGATATGAAAGATTTAAAGAGCAGGAAATTCCCCATGGCTATTTCTGTGTCTCAATCTGAAATATGGTATAATTGTCAGCAATATTCTCAAATGTCTGATACCTTGAAAATCATCCAGAAATTTTACAGAAGACAGTTTTGGGGATCACCCAAAATCTGAGGCCAAACAGCAAGGGCTACTTGTGAAAAAGTATAAATTGATAGGTCATTTTGACACAATTGCTTCACCCCATAAAATAGCAATGATAAATCATCCCCTGCGACAGGGACCAAAGGGTTAAAGGGGAGACCTGAAAGTTAGCTGAAAGTATAAATATTTTGAAGTGGAAGATGCTTTGAAAAATGAAAAAAAAAACACAACATTTTATAATTACTATTTATCTTTGACACATCCATTTGCATTGACAGGGTGGGAGAATGTGTACGGCTTTGACATGACCTGTATTAGAGATGTTGCCATGAAGGAGCCTTTGGTGGACATAGTAGATCCAAAGCAAGTGGTGACCAATGCCTGTTTAATAAAGGTTTGGTAATTCCAAATATACCTAATTATAAATGTTTACACCTAACTGTAGCATTCTTTGGAGATGTACTGCTTTTGCTTTAATACTCTTTGTGTGCTTCTAACTAGCTACAGAAGACATCATCATAGAATGCTATCACACTACAAAAACTATACATGTGTTTTTTAATTAGCCAGTACTAATATGTTTCATGGGCCAAATACCATCTTCTGAGCCAAACATGAACACTAATGCCTTGATCACTTATGGAATACCCAAATACAAGATGCACCCTGTGACTCAGTATTCATTTGGCTACTAATATAGTGGAACTGTAACCTCAGACTCTCACAAATTATAAATGTGAGTACACTGGATAAGGTTGTATCTAAATACACATTTTAACTGTACTAACTGCTTGTAAATAGAGTTTGAAAATTACAAATGGAAAGATACTGAGAAGAGGTAAATTCTGTTTACAGTAAAAAGGCTGGAGCACCAGCCTTTTTGTCACCTTCTGAATTTGTCAGCTAGGATGGAATAATTCTAATTTACTCCAGGTATGAGATCAGAATTGGACCCTTACTTACTTGTATAGACTCCTGATTCATAGCTTATCTGGAATGTCATTGTGCTCTCCCAGCCCCAGTATGTTCCATCTGCAGCTAGAGCTTTCCATGGACCCTGTTCTACACATAAGACAGAAAGACTGCAGCTCACTGTTCACAAGATCAGAGTAAGAATCCATGGCCTGCAAGAACATATAAAAACTTTGAGATTCCTCTCATGTGGGAGGAATCCTCCTCACAGGGAATGAGTAAAGCTATCTATATCTGCTTCATTAACAGTTGTGGAATCAGTTCTGCAAAGCCAAGATGTCACTCATACATCCCAAGCACTTAGTTCCATTTTTTTCCATTTCACCTTTTGAAAGTAACACAGCATCAAGCATTCCTACATATAACAAGCAAAGGCCTCAGTCTGCAAATCCTCTGTTCAAAGCAGCAGGGAAAAGTAACTGAAGTAGAAACTTTGTGTGAATAGGCATGCATACAAAATCCTCAGAGAGACACAAGATGGTTGTATCTAAAAAAAGCCTAAGGCAAAGCAATTTAAAATCACAATACACAGAAAATAAGAGTTATATAACCAGAATGACTACTTGACAGTTTAAATCAATTTACCACTCTTAAAAAAGAATTTTAAATGGACTGCATAAAATATGCCTAGAGAGTGAGAGATCGTGTGGCAGAATGGGTTGGCTTTTCTGGTAATAAAGATTTGTGAAAGCTGCATGCCCCTAGCTAAAGTGTAAATCCAAATCCATCTCTAAAAAGGTCTTTGAAAGTAACTGTGTATAAAGAGACAGACAAAATTGTTCAGACATTTCCTATTCAGTTTTTATATTTAGCTCTACAAGGCCTGACATTTTCTGTCCATACACTGAATGGTGCTTTATCACGTAACAGTTCCTTGGGAGCAAACGGGCAATTACACAAACAGACGCTGCTCTCAGAGGTTCCGAGATATGTTCCTTATCTCACAAACTGATCACTAAAAAGGAGAAAAATAGTCAATGTAATGGGAAGATTTTTTATTCATGGTAACAATATGGAAGCAGAAAAACTGAGGCTGCATTTCTTTTTAAAAGAAGTTGTTTTACTTTTGCACATTTTTTTTATATAATGTGCATTTCTGTGGCCCTGAAAATATCTGTAAATTCAGAAAATAATTTCAGCCTAAGAAATTTGAGAAAAAAATGAGCAATAATGTTTATTTCTCCAGCTGTTTTATTATGTCATTTAAGATGGCATGGCTTATTCATAAGATTGGATTCATAGTCTGTGGAGGTATGTTCAACCAGGTTGTTTTGATCATCTAACTTAGGGTGACTACAGAAGTGTCTATATCCCCTGCACATCAGGCTGTAGATGGACCTTTCTAATGAACGAATTAGTGCTCTGTGCTTCTGCAGTTATCTGAGCTGCTAATTTAGACACGAAACCAGTAAAACAAGGTATCATCCACCTGCATGCTGTGGTTTGATGGCACTCATCTATTAGGATACTTAAATAACACATCCTCCATCCTCTTTCAGGATGTAATCCAAGTCTTGACCCTGTCAGAGAACTGTAAGTAACCACTAACCTGCAGGTGCACTGAGTGAGAGTGAGGTGAATTACAAGAAATTGCTTCTGATGTGGAAGCAATTCCCCTTTGAATGCTGTCTTAAATATTAGCCAGGTTGGTTAGAAAAGGAAAATAATTTTCTATCCTAGTGGCAAAGAATTTCTCTTGGCATATCACAGCCCTTTGTGTGAACCCCTGTCCAAATCAGGCAGGGAGGGCAGTTGGACTAAAGCCATCGGCAATCACAGGTAACCACCAAAGTCATTAAGGTGTAGGAGGGAGCACCAGCACCCTCTCCTCATCTCAGGAAAAGCGTTTAAGTCTCCTCCTGAGTGTCTAATGCTCTGAGCAGCATTGCCTGAAAAATGGAATCATTGTTTTCAGACTGAATGAAATAATTGGGTTCTCTTTTTCTGATCTGCTTGCATATTGCAGAAATATATTTGGTTTGGGATTAACCCAAAGCATAATTTTCCTTGTTAGTTTTGGTGTCAGCATCAAAAGCAGCAGCAACAACAACAAAGCAATTACTCACACAACTGTAGAAAAGCCTGCAATGAGAACATGTGGCAAAAAAAACTCAAAAAAAGTTTACCATAAAAAATACCGTGGTAAAATGCTCCTGAATCTCCTCCCCTGTATAACCAACAGAGAAATATAAAATGAAAAGCTACCTTCATGTTCCCATTTGTCCCATGCTTCCCAGGAAATGTTTAAAGTCCCTTCATTTACAACAACAATTTAAGATGT
>NW_010581014.1:307183-342869 GCF_000705375.1 Tinamus guttatus | reverse complement strand
TAGCTGACAGTACTGCTCCTGTAGATGCTGCCTGTCCTCTAGCTTCTATCCAGTAGCTTTACCTGCCATGGGAAGCCTTGCATTCACTATCATACCCTCTGTCTGGGTGATCATCTCCTCTTTGTCCAAACCAGGTGGTGCAAAAGGAGAGAGGGAAAAAAACTCCTGCTCCTCACAGAGATAGACAAGGAGAAATAAGGCAGTTCACTGAGATTTGAACCATTACGTGATCTCTCTGCTCACACAGTGCTAACTTAGTAAACTAAGTAGCTGTAAGGTGGATGGACAGGTCTACTTGCATCCCTGTAACAACCTTAACTAGGACAAGCATGAGGAAATGGATGAGGCAGCCAGACAACCCTTTTTTTTCCCCAGAGTCAGATGAAGAATTCAGTCCTCTTTCTTCCATCATCCTATCTGCCTTTAGCTAGGAATGATACCATTGAATCAAGGAATATGTAGCAGCTGGCAATACCTCATCTCAGCCTCAGTGTAATCATCCTTATGATTCTACATGGTCTATACAGCAATCACTCAGTCCTAAAGCTATGGAACTAATTAGTGCCACGGGACAGCCCAACAACCATTCCTTATACTCTTCGGAATATCAGAACTGAACCCCTGATTGATAGTCTTTCTGTGGCACAGAAACATAGGGGAGGTCTCATAGTTAGTCCTTCATAAAGTGTCAGCCCTCAGACTGGACCTTTGTATGTAGCTTATTGTTCTCTGACTTTTAATGTTGCTCAGTTAAACAGCACTCTTTTTAGTGTACTTAAGAGCCATAGTTTGACCAGAATCCTACTTAAATATGCCCATTATCTTATTGTTTTTCTCATAAATTGTTTATAGTGAAATGTGATAAATGACTTTTCCATTCAATTTTTTGTACAATAGCATTTATCACATTTTTCCCCCTCGGGTTATTACTAATTAATAACATTTAATGAATGACAACATTACATATATGATTTATAGTAACCAAAGAAAGTTTTAAGGAAGCACCAAGAACAGAGATGAGGCTAGTTTCACATTCATATCCAATCCTGCATAGCAAAAAAATAGAGCTCTGTCCTTACAAAAAAAAAAAAAAAGACTGTAAAAATGACAGCTTTTACCCAGCATATCTGTTCATTATTTCTGAGACAATTTCTCAGAATTCACTAATAAAAATTATTTCCTAATGTTTTTGATCATGATTAACCCTGCAGAGCAAAAATAGCTTAGAGAGAGGGAGCCAAAAATTACGGAAGTCCACAGCCATCACTGTACTCCATCTTGGTAAAGATAAATTTTCAGGGTGCTATGGAATTTTAAGTTCTGCAGCCTGAGTAGGTTTCATAAGTGATCATTCCCATTCTGTTTTTTTTTCTTTTTTTTTTCTTTTTTTTTCTTTTTTTTTTAGGACAAAAATACATTATAAGGCTACCCCAGCTTTAAATTGTAAGTATGAGTCACTTATAAGCATTACTGACACAGTTTGCCATGACCTTTGCAATATAGAAGAATCATTTTCATTATGGGTAATTTTTTCTTGTACAATATTGTAATCAAATAGGCCAAAACCAATAGCTCATTTAATAAAGACATAAGTTCATTTAATAAAGACATAAGTTGTCTTATCATAATTTTTCAAATCCTCAGAATTGTAAGATATAGAAAGCAGCACCTATCATGCCTCAATGCTTTCCTTGATTATCATGATACAAGGAATATTCCTTTCCAGAGGAAGTAAGAGATACCCACATCAGAAGTTTACTTTTATTAAAAAAACAATTCTTCCATCTTTCCTCATGCTGAGTAAGGCTGACAGTCCCTGGTGGAGATGGATCTTAGATATAGACCCCTCCCACATCTATTCTGCATCTACTTGTCAAAGCAGAATTTTACCTTAATTTCTGCTCTCACAGCCCACCCCTGCTATCCCAATGGACACACTCTCTTCACTGCCTGGCCTTTCTATCACTGGATATTTTTTCTGGTTTTATAATTTCCTCTTCTGGGCCATTTACTTATGAAATAATAGAGTCCAATATACCACTGATTTCTTGGAGTTTAAGGGATTGCTATTTATTGCTATTATTAAATATAGTGTTTAAATACCTAATTTAATACTTACTTAAACCAGACAAAATGCCCTATCCTACAACGGGCACAGACCTCTGCATGTAAATAATTTCTTTATTTCTTCTCAAAATAGGAAGTAGATATTTATACAGTGAAGACTGAAGAACTGGCATTCACTTCTGCATTCTGCCTCCAAATTCAACGTAATGATTACATTCATGCCTTGGTCACCTATTTTAATATTGAATTTACAAAGTGCCACAAGAAAATGGGATTTTCTACAGGTAATCTGTACTTCTTTTCATTTCTATTGACGTCATTATATTGTTGCTACTGGTAAGATGATACATGAGAAATTGCTGTACCAGCAATACTTTTCAGTGATGAAAACTGTTGTCCCAACTGTTGTTGGGAGTGGGAAGAGGATGAGGAAGACAACTGCTTGCTGGAATACAACAACAGCATAGCAGGATTTCACAGTAACTATCAGGTTTAGAACTCCATGTCCCAAGAGTTCATGCCCATCACTAGGTAGATAGATATAGAATGACTGGTTATAGAAATAGACAGAGGGTATATTGCCTCTGTAAGACATAGCAGGGTGTACATTCCCCCAAACCTGAAACTTGCTTCTCTTAGAGTCTAGAACAAACCCATCATTTTTTTCCCCATGATATAACCTCATACATACCGCTTATGTAAATAGGCCCTAAGAATCTAAAGAATCTAAACTCTTACTTACTCTGGTGAGCCCCACTACCCCATACCTGTGAGTGATTGCTTATCAGAGTGAGTAAACCAGTTTATTTTTGTCAATACAACTGTGCTGTTGTGAAGCATGTTTGTTACTGCAGTACAGGAGTTAAAGCAACCAATGAGAGAAGGAGCTTTGTTTTCAGTTGTTTCACCAATCTACCTTGACTTGTAAGATGATCAAATATCTATAAATAATGTCTCTATATTTTTTCTAGCACCTGATGCTCCTTATACACACTGGAAGCAAACAGTCTTCTATTTAGAGGACTATCTAACTGTGAGACGAGGGGAAGAAATCTATGGGACTATATCCATGAAACCAAACGCAAAAAATGTGGTGAGTCAGCATCACTGCTTCTAATTCTCAATTCCATTGATGACAAAGTATAATCAGCAATAAACGAGTATAAATAACACAGGCATATATAGTATGTGTACACTACAGTATTGTACAAGTATAAATAACACAAGAAAAAAAAAGGCTCCATATTGGTATTAATTATTAAGAGCTCTAGTCACAGCTTTAACCAATGCTGATGACAGCAATGGTAATGCAGTGCTAGTGATCCAGAACTCAGCAAACAAGTTAGCAGGGAAAGGAAGAAAGGTTCTAGCTACATCACCAAGTCAGCTGTCTTCTGCAGTCAGCCTGGATCACATTTTGTGTCACAGGCAGGAAAGGCCGTCTTTAAAATCAGTGGTAAATTCCACCCTGCCAACAGAGGGTGATCAAGAGTAACTAATTTTAGTAAGCAGATTTCCTAAAAAACTCAGTGTCCAAGAACTCTCCTTCATGGAATTAATTTTTTTTTAAAAAAAAAGATCAATTCAGTTTCTGCATGAACTCACCAGTCAAATGACATGATTACCAACACAACTATCCTCCATATTTGTTTTTCATTGATGAAATAAGAGTGTTTAGCTAGAACATTTACTAACACATTAGTGCTTTCGTCTTATGCAAATTACATAGTTTCAACACTGAACTGTATGTGTACATACCAGTAAATGCATGCTATAACAATGAGCAGTCACTAAACAGAATTGTGATTTCAGATTATCAAGGTTGCACAGAGAGCTGCCAGAGGAGCTCAGCTCACTAATTGCAAGAGTCAAATTTTCAAAAGGAGATTGTTCTGTTTGTTTGTTTTTCATAAAGGTGGTTGCTGGTCCATGAGTTATTTTTTAAGGCATGCCATTTCAAAGTCTGTCCCCTGTGACTGTCAGAATGCCACTCGCAGGACTAACTGAAGATGTATGAAAAGCAGTGAAATAGCTCCCAGTGGACTAAACATGTCTTGTAGAATTGGTTGAACCTTTCCTGTGAAAAACAAATCAATTTGCAATTACAGAAAAAAAAATGTTTTTAAGATTTGCATTTCCACAGAAAATATTAACCTTTTTTTTTTTTTAAAGACTAATGCTAAAACATGACACATATCATGCTATAATGACTGGTGAGAGTTGTAGTTCCACTTCCTCAAATTATCTGCTACAGTTCAATTCCTACCCCTCACAAAATATGCCATTGATTCAGCACTTCTTTTATCTTCTGAGGAGAGTGTGAGATATGGAGTCTTTTGGTCTCCTTTGGTAGAGGAGAGCAAGACATGAGAAGCAGGACTCCTGGGAGAAACAATGGCATCAATTTCTGCCAAAACAATCCGAGTAAAACCCCTTCATTTTCGATTACAATATCCAACCATCAAAACAACTTAGCAACAATCAATTCATGCAGCGGTTAAAACTGTAGGAATCTTAAATTCCATTTCTAAAGCAAAAATCATTGTGTTACCTTCCTTTTTCTTGCATGCATTTTCCTATTCCGTACTAAAAATCTCATATTAAATTCTAAGAATAATACTTAATGCTGTCCTTGGGGACTGAGTCATTTTCTTTCAGCCATTTTCTTTTTGGGGAAAATAAAGAATGTGCTTCATACTGGCTTGTTTAGCACTACACTGCTTTTCTGCAGTTAGAAATTTACCAGAACAGCTGCTTTTGAACAATTTTAAGTGTGAATGCCTTAGATTGAGTGCCTCAATGTGGCAAACCCTTAAAAGAATTATTTGAGGATATTTATGTTAGCATAGCCTTACAAGAGCTTCCTAGTTGTAGCCAGGACACTAAAGCAAGCTTAAGAAGAATATGAAAAGATGCCATAAACATAGATTATATGAGGAATGCTATTACACTTCCTACATCCTACTTCTTCAGTGTTAGCAACATTTTAAAACACTCTAGTTATATCCTGAGTCTGCAAGTTTCTTCAGTCTGAGCGATCATAACTGAATTAATAAACTAATCTACTTACAACCTTACTTACATGTTATATTTAAATCTTATTACAGCGTGACCTGGATTTCACAGTAGACTTGGATTTTAAAGGACAGCTATGTGAAACATCAGTATCTAATGACTACAAAATGCGCTAGCAAGAAACCTTTCAGAAAGATGGAAGGAAAATGGCATCAAGTCTTGAACTGCTGAACTTCAAGCTAGGAATAAGTGTTTGCAAGACTATCATATTAGATACTAGAATGTTTACTCTGATGGGAAGTGGTAACTGGATCCCTCTTGCAGGTAGTACAGAGGGCTGGGTTCCCACTGTGAATGTACAGTATACAGAACCATAGCTTTTATCAAATATATAGGCAAAATAAGCAACAGTCTTGAGAATTCTGGTTAGCTTTGGGATGGCAGAAGAGTAGAAATTGTACTACTTCCTGTGAATTTATGGTTCTTCCAAGCTTTGCATGTTACAGGCAATTAGGACAGTTTCCTTTATATAGAAAACCATGACAACACTTTGTCATGGCAGCATTACTGACCTTATATTTAATATAAATATACAATATATATATGTGTATATATGTGTATATTGTACACGAGAAAAAATTTGTTGCTTCATAATAGGAATTAGTTTTGTGATTACTTGTCATTATATAGTTGCGGAAAAATAATGTTACTTCTCGCACTACTTTAGGCACTGGCATGGTCTATCTATCATTCGCTGTCCAAAATAATAGCTATGCAAAGTATAAGTAAGGTAATAGAAAGACAAACAGCTATTTTTTAGAATATCATTTGGAAAATATGCATCATTAATTTTAAAATTTATCTACACAAATGGGTTTCTGCCAGAGCTTTAAAGAACATTAGCTTTTTATCCTTTAAAATATTTTGTGGTGCATTTTTATAGCTGGATTTTGCATTGCATGAGACCCTCTGAAATCAGATATTTGGTATTTAGATGTGATGAATGCAAAGTCTCTAAAATGGTGAGTAATTCATGTTTCTTGGCCATGCTGTATTTCAGTTCTCCTTTCCACAATATTCTTAATACAAAATAATTTTCGAAAAAAAAAAAGAGAATTGGTATTTACTTTGTTGATGTTGTAGATAAGTCAAAGTGCAAATACTAGTTTTAAGAGTGCGGTGGTTCCTCTTTGCTGGAAGAAGGTATGTCTTTAAAAAAATGTATGTAGCTTCTGATACTACTGAAATGTCTGTAGTGTCCCTATTCCCTTAAACTCGTTGTTTTTCTTTCAATATTTTTTGCTTAAACTATTAATTGTTTATAATCCTTGATATGTATGCTTCAAGTTTTTTTTTTTTTTTTTACTATATGAATTACGACCATTTAATCACATCCTATTGATCAAAACTGCGTCTCTGGCCTTATCCATGCATCTTCCAGTCTCCACGCATTAGTCATTAAATCATGATCTCATCATGTACTGGATGAGATTGAGCATCTTTTTGCCTAAAAGTCTTTGTAATTACCTGAAAATGAGGCAGACTAGAAGACTTGAACAGTTAAAAACACTGCTCATTCATAAACTTTTTTATTTTCTTCATTTGTCAATGTAAGATTGTTAGCTTTTCACTTTCTAGAAACTATTTATATTGCTTTTATCTGCATTAGGAAACTGTACAGTACCTCCATTTTTTATGGTCTAAGATCATGCTTTAGGAATCCTAGTACATGGTATCTACGTAGAATTCTATTAAATCATAACTCATCATCAAAATATACTGTGTGGAGCACAGTTCATCACAGTTCCTTCAAAGCATGTTTGTTTCATATGCTTGGAATGGGGATAAACTATATCTCCTAACAAAAGGATGCTACATCTCCTAACAAAATGACTAGGATCTTATTCTTCAAATACTTCAAGGGATTATTCATAACTAGATCATCTGCTTTCCAAGCAGTAGACTAGACAAGAAAACGTGCAAAAGTTCCTTCTACCAACATTTCTGTGATTCTGGGACTTCAAGGTAAGGAATTCTACCAGATTTTTTTCTGTGCCCATTCCATTTGTATAAAGATGCCCTCAACCTTAGAACAATGCTTGTTTTTAACTTCTCTTCTGCCAATAATTACTGATGTGACTACAAATGAAAGAGGAAATATTGTTTTACTTGTTTAACTTATACCTTGTGAGCACTTCAAGACATCCACTTCTCTTGCCAACTGTATGAGTCTTCAGCAAGGGGGAGGGAGGGGAAACAGGAGGTAGATTGTTTAAAAAACAAAAAAGCACAAAGCACAAAGAAAAAGGAGAATTTACAAGGGTCTGCCTCTGCTACGAATGTACCTTTTTTTTTAATGACAGAAACCATTAGAAAAGGAAGAAGAAAAAAGAAAATTTGACCAGAAAAGATCACTTACCAGTTTTGAAGAGGTATTTCAAACAGTGCTGTGTACTTCCTTTTCTGCATTGTCTTTCAGTTATTGACAGTGAAATATGTGCCCCTATTCTGTAGTTGTCACCATGTTTTGTTGCTGCAAGTGCCCATTCACTCCAGTGTTACAAGATTAGGCCCCTGCCAATACTGTTAATCACACAGTTCTGAGAGACTGTGACCAAACTTCAACCACATTGAGCTCCAGGAAAGAGGCTTATACTTTTTTTCTACTTCATATCATAAGCACACCACAGTTTTACAGCTCCATCCATCCCAGTAGGAACCGAGAATGCGTACTGTAGTGATGAGTATTTCCAAATCACAATGACCAAAAGGAAAAATCGAGGCTTTCAAGCTCTTATAGGATTTGGGAGAGGGTTGCTGTTATGTCCTGATTCCATATTAAGAGGACCACCCAATGTTTCCAGGGGGACATAGAGTCTCTACAGAACTGTATACTGTACCTCCATTCTCATATGCATTTCTTATTCCCAGCTCCAAGTAGTTCTTGCCAGATGTTCTTAGAGCTCTTTTTCACAGTGTTTGTTCTGAGGACCTTCCTGTAGGCAGAACTAGGTATTTAGTTCTTATTATACTTTTATATTATCATAGTATAATATATTCTATATTCTATAGTACGTATTTTTGAGTAAAAGTAGATCACAAAGTGATCTTCCAGTACTAGCTCTGCAAGAGGCACTGCACTGCAACAGATTCATTTTATTCTACATTAAAAAAAAGAAAAAATAAATAAATACTTTCCAAGGTTCAACAATTTTTCTTCACCTTTTGGCGATCTTAGTGTCATTTTCAAGCTTGATCAGTGATAAGACTATTGTGAAAAGGTCAAACAAAACAGGGATTCAGTATCACTGACCTGGCTTTCTCTGACAGCAGACTGATTTAATGCAGATAGGTTGCTCTATTAACATAAGGCATAAAATAAGTCCTGTCACTGAGAAGCTGCATTAATGATTTATGTCTTGCATCACAATACATATGCATAAGATAGAGGGTTGCTATGACAATTGATGAACATTAATAGCTTGGATTTAAAAGACCTTAACCAAACCTGATTTGCATCTACTTCAATCACATCCACTCGTACAGACTAGAAGCAAGGCCATACAGCATCATCAGTGCACTCACTCACATGCGAACTGCACTGACCTTTGCAGCTTTGGGTGCTGTATCTATAAGCTACTACATGGTGGCGGTTTTGAGGCTTTTCAGTTCTTGGTAGGGCTACCCAAACTGTTTTTTGGCTGCTGCACTACTGAGCTCAGTAGCCCCCTAAAAGCACGGTATATCAGTTCATAGCCTATTTAGTGGTATCTAAAGCTAAAGTGATAAGCAGATTAAACAGCTTACTGAAAACAGGCTCTCCATCCCTCTAGGCTTGTTCTTTTAACTCACCCATTATTTTAGCTCTGTGTTCTCACCTGTGCATCCTACTAGCTCAGCTCACTAATGCAGCAGAAAGCTCCCTCTGTCTTCCTTGATTTTTTCCCAGTTTTTGCCAAAGTAGTAATTTAAACTTGTTTATGACCTGGTCTAATGGTTGTGCTCTAATGAGTATTTCAATCAGCACAAGGTAAAACACAACAGTAATTACTGACAGAGAAGATGAGCCCTTTAACCAATACTGCAGCCTCTCACCTGAAATAGATGGCATCTGAGCATTATTAACTACTTCATAACGATATGGTATAGCAATATATGTATCTTACTATGTCTGTCAATATGCTAAAAGATAAAAGTGATGCTACAGAAGAAGTCACATGAGAAAATTCAGCTCAGCAGTAAATTCTGATATCCTCCAAAATTAACATGAACTTCAGACAGCTAAAAAATAAGGACCTGAATTTGGAGTGGTAGTAATTTTGGAATTAAGTTCTAAGTATTAATGTCATAGAAAACACCTTGCTGCAGGGGAGCAGCAAGATGTGATTCATTTTCAGTCCAATAGCAAAGACAATATTTAAATTTATTACAACTCTTCACTGATTGAAAATGGGATAAACAGTTGTTTTGTCTCACTGTTTAAATTAGTCATTTGCATTAACTCAGCTGCAGCTGAATATGGGTAATTCAAGTTCAGAAAGATTTCCAAGATGGATTATGTGTAACAGATGATATGGTGACTTTCACTCCACATAGGGTAATGAACTTCAAGAAGCCACCCTAGGAAGCCAACAGAAAGCCTACTCCTATGTTCTTTATTTTTGTTTTGGTTTGGGGGGAGATGAGGTTAAGTAATTTTACTGAAAGCAAGGAGAGACTTTTTCATCTGCTTGAGCAAACTCGCAGGAATTAGTAGAGAACAGAAAAAATGTGTTAGATCATCCTAGGCTACTGGCTTCATTGCTTAATAGGAAGAAAATGCTGGTTATTCTGCTTGATAGGGAAAGGAGTCACAGCTATATCCCAACCAAGAGAAGGACATTTGAGTGCTGACAGGGAAAGACGAATTGCTGTAGAAGAAAGTCGGCAAACTCCTGTTTCTTGGGACTATATATATATTTATATGTATATATCTTTCATCAAGCAGAAATCCCAAGAGCCCAATGAATTACTATGAAAGATTTTATTCCAAGATAAATTAAGAGAATTACTTCATGAATTTGTATTTAGTCTCTTGAGTTTCATATTGATTCATTACTCAAGCTAAAAGTAAATTTTCAGAGGTATTTAGAAAATAGTTTAAAAACATAATACATCTATAACATTCTCCTATAAAACATCTACAGTTTTGCTTCTGATATTTTAATGAAATAAAACTATGGCATACATTCCATTTTTCCAACATGCTCACCATCATGCATAATTATTCTTGAATGTTTACCATAATAACTAAATTCAGTAAAGAAAGACAAATGCCAACAGGAATGATTGCTGACCTATGCGGGCTGCATAACCTACTTTCAAGTGGCTCGATTTTATTTATTCTACAAAAGTTTCCAAAAGTAAATATGAGATCTAGGTTTCTTATGATGGAAGGTAGGGCATGATTTTGTAAAGCAGGTCTCTGGCAATAGACTTTGATTTCTCAAGCATTGTATCCCAGCGCTAACATACATTTAAACCAAAGGAAAATGCTGCACAGCAGATGCTTTTGAAAACTCAATAGCATATTCTGGTGTATGAGAACAAACTTGTTCTTAAAACAGTAAAAATGAGCAATATCCCATTGGATTTTGATGAGATTTGTACTTTATACTCCTCAAATGCTGGAATGTTTCTCAAATTCTTCCTCAAAAGAGGAATGTCTGTTTCTGAAGTTCTGTCTTAGCAACATCTGGCATGAAACCTTCTGTGAGAG
This sequence comes from Tinamus guttatus, assembly GCF_000705375.1. The sequence continues at coordinate 332,029 of NW_010581014.1, read as the reverse complement.
ACTTCTGGAGATCACTAGCTGCTTAATCAGCTATAAAATGTTTTGCACTGGCAAAATATGCTTCCCATCTAGGGCTGCACCAGTACTAATGAAAGTGATCTAACTTGAATTTTCAAGTTGTCCTCAGATTGCTATGGGACGTGTAAGGAACACCATGCAGAGTGCAAAGTAAACCATAGCCAAGCAGACGTATCTGCACAAGCTATGAAATCCAAAGCTATACAGCCATTTCAAATATCATGAAAAGTCCAGGATGATTTTTTTCTGAGTGTGATGCAAACTAGACAGTATAGCAGTGCACCTATGTGACCACTTCTTCTGGAAACTAAGTTGAGATCTCTGTATTGCACCACCTCTTAGCATGGAAATTAGCTTAGCATTAGTTTATCTGGTGATAGGTTAGACAAGACTCTGTGGTACTTCACCAACCTGCTTAGACATACCCAGTCCACCATATCCAAAGGCAAGGAAGGGGTTTTCATCAAGGACCTATATGCAGCAATGTATGTTTATGCTACTTACAAAAATCTTCAATCCCTTCATGTATATTTCTTATTAAATTTTAAGATGTATTCTTAGTAATTTTTGGTGTATTACTTTTAACCAACCAACTACTTGCCAACAAGTGAAGATCAGAGTATACAAAAATTTTAAGGATTACTTACACCTATATTCAGAACATAGCAAAAGTGACATTTGAAGGATAAGGAAAATCTGATGATGTACTGTAGTGTGTTTTTTTTAAATGTCCCATCATTTTATGGCCTAATACAGCAAGATTTCTTATTTGTATCAGGTTGAAGCTGAATGGCTTTCTCTTTCACTTTATCTTCATGTTCCATTAAAATCCTGAAGCAAAGGAATAAAAAATTGTTAAGAGAAAACATCAGTAATATTCATAAGAGATCAAAAAAGAACCATCTCCTCCACACCCATAGAATAGTGCGGAGATTAACAGAAAATGGCAGAATTTTGTGATCTAATAAAATAGCAAAACCAAAGCAAAATAATAGTGACTCCATCACAAAACACATTTTCATTCAATTGGAAAAATGTTGATGGTGTTGTTTATTAGCATCATTACTAGCATTATTCTGCATTTCAGAGAATAAAAACAGTGACTTTCATTTCTTATTTCTGAGGCTTGAGCAACTCCCTCATCCCTCCACCCCTCATGCATATCTAGGTATTTAGACATTTGTCAATTCTCTGACAGATTCCAAAAATGTCACCAACAACATTAAAGATCTGCCCTTTCATTACCAGTATTTTCACCAGTTAAAGGATTTCAAGGGAGAGAGATTTACTGGTATTTTTATCCCTTATCTTGATGTAGTTTTGAAAATCCTCCATTCCCTCTCTCCCAGACCCAAAGCAGACAACTAAATTTGAGCTGTCATGAGCAAAGTAAAGAAGGATGCACATCCAGTGCTCTGCTGAAAGGACTCATCGGCATCCATATCCAAACATGTTTCTCCAAATCTCCAAGGCCTTCCTGCAAGAACAATTAGGTCCTCCCTACACACCTTTCCTAGCATCAGTTCAGGTCATTCTAGATCCATGCAGAGTGTCACCATCTTCCATGAATCTCTCTGTGGACTTGAGAGTTGCAGCAACTTGATATGGACCCATTTAAAAGGAATAAAATAATTCTCACCTTAAGTTCCTGTGAAACTATTTTAACAAACAGAAATAATTCTATCATCAATGACAGGGATCAGTCAGGTATATTTATAGCTTGCACATTTTTTCTTCTTACCTCGCTAAGTGAAGAATGGACTTTTTGGTATTGTGCCCAGAACATGCACTGCATTCATAGAAAATTAAATTGTAATCCTAGGATAAAACAGAAAGTCTGTTTCAATTAGTTTTGCACAGCTTCTCATGCCAGTTCTAAAAAAAAGCAAGACATACACTGAAATATATAAATGAAGAAAAACAAGCAGAAATAGGCCATTCTATCCAACCAGCTGTATGAAAAGATGAGACTATATTTTGTAGTTGACTGAAAATAGTAATAAAATAAAGTAAGACCCAACGTAACCCCAAAAGAGCAACCATATGCATTTATCAGATGATATTTGTTCTATATAGTGGCTTTCCTCTCTGATAAATTGATCTCTCAAAAGCTCAAATGTAAACATGTCTTAGAGTGTGCTGAATTTAGTGAACTTTCTTTGTGATGATGAGGCAATTCACTGAGCGTGTGTCAGAGAAGGTAAAAAAAAAAAAATCTCGTGATCTATTTTTCCTTTTTTTCTTTAATCTTGGAAAGGTTCAGCAGAAATGCTCTGTATTCAGCGGTCTGAAACCAATGCTTTCCAGCAGTCAAAAGGAATGTTAACATTTTCAAGAAAAATAACATTTTTTTTTCTTTTGTCCTTGTGACATTCTGGTGTATCTTCTTCCCAACCCCAAACAGTCTGCACCGTTGGTTTAGTAATCCCTGGGAACTTTGCAATCAAGTATGATGATTAAATGATCACACCTTCCAGACAGGCACAGCACACATCCATAACTTGAATATTTCTTAGCAATAGAGTTTCAGATGCTTGCTATCGGGTCAGTTTTGTTTTGCATGTGAACATTTTTTGTCAGAGCTTTTTCTTCCTGCAAAGTTAATACTGCAAAATTCTCATTACCATCATGATGTTTATTCTTATATTCCCCCAACTGCCAACCAGTTTCAGGAGGATCTTCTTTTCCTTCTGATACTTTCCAGAATTACCATCCTCATACTACTCCTCTTTTCTTGGAGTATCACACTGCAACTACCAGTCTTCAGGCTGCTCTGCTTCATTTTAATAAAGAACTGTGCTGCCTGCCATGCCCCACAAGCTTAATGATATGTGCCTTAATAATGGGAGCCCCTGCGTTTCTTCCTGAATCTTAAAGTACACCAACTTCTAAGATCTGAGACTGAAGCAAAGCAAGAGTTACAACAGCTGGGCTGAAGCATCCTCTGGAAGAACTTATTTTGCTAACCACAGGAAAGGAACTAACTAAAATCAATCCCATCCTGTGTGAGCTAATATCCATGAAACAGTCCACAAATACTGTTGGACTTCTGGGCTGACTGAGTGACCTGATTCCCTTTTCTGTACAGGGTCCTTTTAGCATAGGATGACTATGCAGGTGACTATCAGCTCAGCATCTAGTCAAGTGTATTTTGGGCCACTTACAAGTAATTCATGAGATTATTCACAAAATAAGCAACTCAACTGCATTTTCCAGTAGAGACATTAGTAAGTAGTTTCATAGGAATTTAACAAGAATTAAGATTTCATTAAAATAAAAGGTTATTATAAGCTCAACAAGCAAATCGTTACAATTCAATTATTTCTGAGCTGCTTTTCAACTAGCCAGTGGTCACCAGGTATTCCTTCCCTTAAGTCCTGTGAGCACAATTAAACATTCAAATGTCATTCACGTCATTCTTTTTTTTCTTTTTAGACTGCTTTGATGGTAAACCATCATTAAAAGATTTTAAGCAGAGATTTTATTCATTTCAGCATTATCTTTTTTTCATTTTCATTATTTTTTCATCTTTCATTTTACTTATTTAAAATATTTTTTCTTGCATAACAAGTTAGAATTAATGGCCTAGTGGGGTGTGAGATCTGCAAATCAGGCAGAATGATTAAATTTTGTTTTGCCAGTGCAAATTTTGAAGAGAGCTAAATGACATGTAAGACACCCACTCAGTCCATTTATGGTTTATGAGTCAGTTGCATTTTCAAAGAAGGATTCAGTGTTACACATCCTACTCCTACCTAGCAAGAATCCTCCAGGACATGAAATTCCACTGCATTTCAATGCTTACAAGAAAACCAGACAGACTTCTTAAAGGAAGAACCTTTGAGGGATAAAAAAGATGATATTGCCCTCAGATAAAAAATAAATAATGGTCACAAACCTGAATGTGGAAGTATGCTTGTATACAAGACAGTGTGAATATTCAAAACAGTTTTTTTTTTTTTTTAAAAAAAAAAGGGCGGGTCGGGGGTGGTCCATTTATACTGAGGTATTCAATAGTAATCTTTCCTATAAACTGAGAACAGTTTAACTGCATTTCTAATTACTTTCCCTTCACTTACCTTCCGTTTGTTGCAGTATACCTTCTAGTGACAGACAAGTAAGTACATGTGAGAAATGCAACACCTACTTTAATTCAACTACACTTCTACCCACCTTAGCTCACTTCTCATGAACACTAGGTTGACTTATTCTAAATAAATGAATAATTTGGAGTCACTGCTGTTCGTATTATATGCATTATAGAGAGAGATTCAGAAGAAAAAAAAATGATAAACATCATATGCAGGAATGTAAATAGGCTATATGCAGTCCTTTGGCTCTTAAACTATGGCCCATAGATATTTTCAGTGCTCTGGCAAATACTAGCTCTATTTACTTTGTCTCTCTACATGATGAAAAGATGCTAAAAATAAACAAACTTTCTACTCCCACACTACTGTGGCCTTAAAGGGGGTGGGATGCAGAAAATGTCCTGAAATTATCTCACTCTCAAGAATCAATACAAAGAAGAAAGAGAGAGACAAAAAAGGAGAGAGAGATAAAAAGAGAAATGAGAGTGAAAGAATGCAAAAAGGAAGAGAGAAAGAAAGTGAGAGAAAAAGAGAGAGGGAAGAATGAATTTTTGGCACCACTCACCTTTTAATTTTTGTCTTTAGACCACTTCATAACCACCTAATACCACTGTTTACACCACTGAGAGATAGACTGATGAATAGCAAGATTCCTCACCTTTAAAATATTTGTCTGATTAAAAAGAATTTGTTTTTCTAAAAATGTAGACACATTCAGACTCAAATCAAGAACCTTCACCTTCAAGTTCTATAAGAGTTCCATTCTGAGTACTGTACCATAGCTAAATGCTCTCCCATTCCATTGGGGACTTCTCGTTCCTTTTCATTATCTGTTTTATTACCCAATAAAAGGACAGGTACATTCTCCCCAGCTGCCTCCTGCAAATCAAAGAGTAAGTATCAGCTGAGGCATTTTCTTTAAAAAAAATACACATCAAGAGAATAAACAAACAAATGTCATGGCGCAACATGAAATTTAAGACATATGAGCCAGGTAAGAGCCACTTTTCTTAGGAACATATCAGGCATTCAAGCTGGACTGAAGAAGACAGATTCTCCTGGAGCATGAGATAAAGTGCTCAGAATTTACAATTAATGGTCCAGCACAGCAGACATTCAGGTTTCATATTAAAAATAGAGAGAGAACAAAAATATGATACTCCACAGGCTCTGACAATGTTCACATATAGCCACTGATTTTCTAATTACATAGACAGGACAATAATAATGACGTATAGGACAACTATACCAAATAAATTACATAAGATAGGTAGAGAGAAAAAAATACACATAATAGGAACAAATATAAATTAATTCTGAACATGGTTAGAATTATTACTACCTAAAACATCACAATAAAGTGGGATGGATGGCAAAGCAGTAAATGGATTCCATCCATAAAGATGAGTGAACTATTCCAGCTTGGAATAAAATACTAAGGTTTTGATCACAGCATTATTCTTCATCAAAAATTTGAATTTTGATTTGAATTCTCCTCTTGGTTTTACCATGATAAATTAGCTTATGATTTGTTTTAATCTTAATCAATCTGCATCACATGCATCATACTACTTTTATTTCGATGGAGATACTCAGAGGTGGAAAGCTATGCCCATTAGGAAAGAGTTGAATGACAGACCTAATTTCAACCTGCCAAGCCACCTAGTGTTCAGACCATGATTCTTTTAAAGTGTTTAAAAAGATGATCTCTATCAATTACGCCGAAAAAGTGAGTTCTCTGCCCTGAGCCAGTTTTATAGCACAGCATGTGGATATTACAGGCTTGTCTTCATTCAGGTTCCTGTGAGCCAAATATTTGGTTGCCAAACTGTTACTTACCAATGGTATCTGTGATTCAAAGCACCTCCCAGCGTTAGCAATGAAACAAGCGGAGTCCTCAGCTATATAACCTTCATGAGAAATCAGATGACTCCATACTGGGCTTCCTCCCCCAGCTCCCATTTTATGTTCGGTAGAAGGAAAGCCAGGAGCACTTGAACTGACTCAGTAATCAGTGGCCATTGGAGATATTTACTCCTTAAAAACTGAGAATTGCTACCACAAGAAACATGCTGCCTTCTCTGCTTTGCACCAGCTAACATTCCTTATCTGGAAAAATGTAGAGACTAGTGACACAGTAGTTTAGACTTAAAGCTATGCCACGTTACCTCAATGCTCACAAGCCACTGCTTCACAGCTGTGAATGTGTCTTTTGCTGTTATATCATACATCACAATGACACCATCAGCTTTTCGGAAAAACTGCTTGGTAATACTGCGGTACCTGCAAGGAAGAATCTGTTTATAACTAGCCAAGACAAGCAGTAATGTGACAATGTAATTCCTCTCTGCTAGACAGGAGCTGGCAGGGGCTAGAACCCGCCAGATCTCCTCAAGAGCCAAATGCAGACATCTTGTGCGTTTATCCCTCTCTTGGCCCAGTTTAGGCCACAGCTATATAGGCGGGTATAAATATGTATCTTCCTAAGTAATGGCCCCAAATTTTGCCACTACTTAATTGCTTACACTTTAAATCCATAGGCTATTCATACAACTATTAAAATGCAGTTACATTGGAAGCCAGCAAAACACACATGTAAAAAAGAATGGAGAATGTTGCTCTGCAGTTACAACATTCTAATCTTTGTAAGAGTTAAATATGTTTTTATTTTGCTTATATATTAATTCTATAATTCCATAAACTAGATGATCTTCACTGCAGAACTTGTTTTAAAGCAGAGGCAGATTATAAATTGTGGCAAGCAATCCCATTCTTCCGGTGTCAGGAGCTCCCTTTTCACATTCAGCAGAACGCTGAAGGATGATGCTTTTACTACCAGTGACTGCAACAGCAAATAAATTCTTTGCAAAAAAAAAAATATTTTTGGAAAGAATGTTTGGAAAAAATTCATCTGCCTTGTCATATTTTGTTTGGATTACTCCCAAAAATCTGTTGCATATTTCACCTTCTCTCATCCTCCTTCATTTTTAGTTTAGAAATCACAGCAGAAATTTCTCTCTCACAAAGAGCTCTGACTAAAGTTTAGATTTCTAGGGGCTTTTTAGCACATTATAGATGCCATAGAAGGTTCTATATGTACTGTGATTTAATTGGCTCTGTTAAGAATTTTCTTATCTTTGTTCCTCTCCTAAGAAACAGGATGCTAATCTTTAAATAGATTTTTCAAGCATATAAAACCTTAGAAAGTTTTTCTCACCGTTCCTGGCCAGCAGTGTCCCAGAGTTGCAGGGTTACATGGCTATTATCTACTGTGACTGTTTTCACACTGTAATCCACTCCTATAACAGAAATACAAGGTAAGTTGTCTCCTTATACACTCAGTTAGAACTTTGAAATCCCAATCCAGCAAATGACAACGATTCCACCCGAGTAACAATCTCACATAGACATTTCACGTAGACGTTACATTTTGTAAGAGGCAAAAATTATGCCTCTAACAGAAAGATGCAAATTTCTATATCTCTCCCTCTCTCTTTCTCTCTCTCTCTAGTCTCTAAGACATTAGGACTTTTTTCTTGCCAAAAGATCTTCAGTAATAAAATACTGAATGGTAACAGAGTAACTGAATTTTGAAAAAGCTATTAGATAAATAACTTTTCAAAGCAGGGATCACGATTCAAGAGCCCATCTGAAGAGACCATCAAGAGCCTATGGCAGTCTAAGCCATTCAGTCTGAAATTGATGCTTTATAACTTCAGCTATCTGAAAGTTCAGCATTTTGTCTGAACCAACCATGTAGGCACTTTCTACAGCCAGTAGAAAAAGCACAAGGCATCACACTAAGGGAACAGCAGAACCGAAGATGAATGCTGAAAATGAAAGAACTGAATAGCTGAAGAACTTCCTCCCTGCTAGGGCATAAAGGAGATGAGCAGCCTATAAGCTAGGCTAGTACCTTAACTTCTACGTAGCTAAACAGAAGTGAGGCAAAGATAAATTTATCAATGTTTTTAAATGAATCATCTCCCAATTCTCTCCATCAGGGATGATATAAGCATCTTCTGGATATTTATAACAAAAATGAGTCTTAAACAGTAATCAATCACCCTCCCCTCTTGCAATCTATTGAACTACACTATACTGTATCATAGAATCACAGAATCATAGAATTATTCAGGTTGGAAGAGATGTCAGGGTCTCATCTCATCTATCATTCCTTCAAGGTCTTCTTCCACATCCATGCAATTTACCACTGGCATTAATGTAGAAGAATCCAAGCCTGAATTCTTTCAATGGGTAATCAAGAAATATGGATGGATGATATATTCACTGCCTGTATCTCAAGGGAAGGAATTTGGGCTATTCTATTCCTAAAAAATTCAGGAATATTCTCTTCTCCATTCACATTGTTCACATTGCTTTTGAACTGTATGTCTTGCCAACCATAGGGCTTGTAGAGCCCATAGATGCGAAGGCTGAATCAAAGTTATGACAAATACTTTCTTGTCATTATTGGATGGCAGCTAAAAATCAAAAGATCAGACTCATTCCTATGCTTTTCTTCTGGAAGCTCCAGGCAATAACTCACAATTTATAAGATGTCAGAGACATGGAAATCCTGCCACCATTCAACAAGTTAACATGGACAGAAGATAGCACCAGATGAAGGCTCTTTTAGGCTTTGGCGTCTCAGTTCCCGTTATATTGGAGCTTCAGTCAATGAAGAACTACAAGTCTAGGAAATTATTAAGCTTACAGTGAAGCACCAAGGTGTCTGGTCATGTAAATTGACTCTCTTAGGTCTTTTGACTGGAATGATGAGCATGTCAGGGGACCTTACAGCAGCTGGCCACACCTGGGTGTTCTTAGATATACACTAATTTAAACACCTTTTATTATGAACAAATAAGTTTTATTTCACATCTGCTAGAGATCAAGCATACAAACTAAATAACATCCATCTGATTATTTACAGTAATTCAGCTGCCTTGCAAAAATCTGTTTGTTTTTTGAACCTTAATTACAAGTCTAACTTCTAAAAGCTTGGCTTACAACTTTGGGCAATACAAGTACAATGTAGCTGCTAGTTTGTGCGAACACTAGCATACGTCTTTCTTGCTTCTTATGTGCTAAATTTTTAAACATAATTCAGATAGACTAGTTTCTCTTTTAAAACAAAATCAAATTCGTTGGAGGGGTGGAGATGAGATGGTACAGTATATGCAGTCTACTGAACAGGGTATTAGTTTCAGAACAAAGAGATTTATACGGAAACTGCACTTCAATGCAATCAATAGGGTTTTCTGATTGACTTCAATGACAGGATTTCACTATGAAGGCTAACTTGAATGCTCTCCGTCAATAATCTGCTTCCTGATTTAGCAGAGTTCTCTTTGCATGTCCTCCTCCACTTTTGGGTAAAGGATCTGTGCGTTTGTGTTTTACAAGACAGACTCAATATCATTAGAAGCTACTAAGTACTGCTGGAGGAATAATAATATTTGTAATGTTTCTTAAACTTACCCACAGTAGCAGCTGTGCCTGGGAAAAAACGATCTTCACAGAATCGCCTTAAGAATGAAGTCTTTCCAACACTTGAATTGCCAACTAAAATAATCTTGAACAAGTGGTCTGGGACAGAGTTTATTCTCTCCTCCTTCAAATAAGAGTAAACATTAGTCTTCAACTGCTCTCACTCTAAATTCCATTGCCTTCCGATTTGCCTTGTTTTTAAGGCTGAGTTGGGAAAAAAAACAAGATTTTATCACATCATGTTCTCTACTGCTGATATAGCAGAATTCTGCTTCCTGAAATAACTCAGGATTTCAGATGATTCCCATACAGCATTCCAGATCATTTGAAGTTGAGTACTGACATCTGCAGGTATACTGAATATGAACTTTGACTGAAACAGCATTGAGAAGGCATAAACCTAATCAAAACAACTTGTTTTCATCCCTGGAAATCAAAACCAGATTCATATAGCTGTGGTCAGTGGTTTCCATCCTATATCAAAGACATAGTAGAAACAGCACATCTTTATCCAGAAAACAGAAACAAAACCATAACTTTGGTTTATGCCATCTATCATCAGTTTCTCCTCCCTCCTCTACTACTGTAGCATTAGGAGTTTCTGTGCTACCCCACATCTATGTTCATTTAAAATCAGAGGTCAGGGAGAGAGGGGACAAGTAGGGGAAGGAGGAAAAGGATGGGGAAGACGGAAAGTTAAGTGCAGTTAACGAGGCTGTTAATATTCAGCTAAGTTTTTGCCATTTGTTTTTTCAAGTAGGAAGAACAACAATTTGTCCAGCCTATCCGCGTTTTGTTTACTGCAAGTAGATAATGGAGAGAATATAGATGCCAATGGCCAAGCAGGCCATTACTCCCAAATTCATTCTCTTCATATCCAGAATGGCTTGCTTCGGGAAGAACAAAGTAGCAACAGCAGTTGTGGGGTACCTCAGCTGTTGTAGTGTGTTAAAGGGGGAAGGAAGTGTGCAACGAATTATGCCCTGAAAGCCACAGAAAGGGCAGCATGATGTGGATGCCCCTTTATTTGGGGAAAGCGAGGAACAGAAGAGGAAAAGGGAGGGAAGGAAAGGAAGGAATCTCTATCAGGCATTTGCGGCACAGGATCCCTGAGACTGTTGAGCTCAAGTAGGCATCAGTACTATCAGTACTGATGTACATCAAGTAGGCAACTGTACTCTCTGCCTCACAGTTCCTTGAACATGACATAGATATCTGGCCTTGCAAATGTTTTGTACAAATATACTGCAGCGTTACAGGAAAGAGCAAAAAGCACAGAACTACTCTTGAAGGAGGAAAAGAAAAGAAAAGAAAAGAAAAGAAAAGAAAAGAAAAGAAAAGAAAAGAAAAGAAAAGAAAAGAAAAGAAAAGAAAAGAAAAGAAAAGAAAAGAAAAGAAAAGAAAAGAAAAGAAAAGAAAAGAAAAAGGCAGATAGAGCTGCTGTCTTCCTTAATATGAAGACCATTCACTACTGCAAGTTTTGAGGGCCCAAATATGTGCACATCTCTTTTGTGGACCAGCCCCTTGTTATAACTCCATAGAGTTCTCACCTCTAGACTGGAAGACTAAAAGACTGGTCGAAATATGCCCCTCAGACTCCTCATAACTCACAATGCAGGAAGAGTAGGGATTTTTTTTTCAGAAATTTTCATCAGCTTCAGTTGAGGCCTCTATGTAGAATTGCCATGGGAACACTTATCAATTGCATACCACTCCTTCTAGCCCTGCCTTCCCCTCTCTGACAAGGAAGGAAATCAATGCAGTAGCACTGGACTGAACAAGATCACTGCACACCTAAATTCAACCTGGTCAGTAGGCCAAAAGGATCATGCAGAGAAGCATATAGTTCATCCTTATATGGACAGAGCTTATCTGAAAGGAGTGTGCGTGTGTCTTTTTTAATTTTTTGTTTTCCCAAATGAAATGCAAAAAAGTAATCTAAGAAATCACCCAAACTAAGGGTTACGCCAACTCATTAGGGTTGACATTTCCTAGAAAACGAAAATGGAATGCAATTACTTTTGGAATTTTACCTTCTTAATGGTTGTTTAAAACTGAAATGAATCATTTTCATTAAGCAAACAAGAAACATTTTCCTGATTTCTTCTCCCCCCTCTCACCTTGTTTTCACTTGTTTTTTGGGGGAAAAAAAAAAAAAAAACATAAAGAGGATCTGAAGGAAGGTCCAGACTCTACCCAGCTGAGAGTATGTGCTTTCAAAGAACATTACTACTTAAGCTCATCAGGCAGGGCAGGCTGGTCCTAGCTCGACTTGATGACCTAACCTGGCTTCTGCGGCCACTAAATCCCATTACATCATGCTTTGAAAGCACAATACAGTAAATAAGAAGTACATATTAAACTAAAATCTTTCAAAGAATGCAAACAGTGCCTAATGATTTCAACAAGAGTCAAGCATATGCAGTCATAGAGAGTAAATTCATTGTTACTATTATCCACCCTTATAACAACAGTTGGAAAGTCTAGAAAAGCCTAAGATTGCCAATTTCCTTACTGCAGGGCAAAAGAGAGTTTCTGCCCCAGAGATTGTACAGTCTTATTCAACTGAGCGGAAGATAAACCCGATGGACACATTTGCCCACAACACATCACAGAAGGAGGAAAAAGCGTATTTTTCTCCACCACCTCCAAATCTCCTGTCGAGTAGACAACTCCTTTTCTCTAAAAAGATTAATGCTCCTCTAGTCACAGGACGCAGAAATTTCAGTAAGGAACTAAGCTATGTCAACATTTCAAGTTTCTGGCTAAGAAAACATAATAGATTTTCTAGTTATTATCTAATGTCATAATGATAAGCACATTCTCTAAATCAAAATCTCTAAATCTAATAGCTTGATCATTACTTGTTTTCAAGGAGATTATAGTGTCAAGATCTCTTCCCATTAATAAAGTAGTAATTCAGTTCTGTAGCTATTTGCTGAGAAGGGTCCGTCTGACATTAAGTGGAGGGCAATGCAGACATTCAGAGTAAGTTATACACTACAAATCATCTTGCTATTTTTGACAACAGATCTAAGTTCCTTGTGGTTATATAACACTAACATTTTGTTTTACAGTACATATTTATGTCAAAAGACTTTAGCAAACTATTCTTTTTAAAAATGTAAAGCTTGTGCTGTGCATTAGACCTTTTTATATTAAGATGTACCACTTAGAACTTATTATGCAACCATGGTACAATTTTACTATCATTTTTTAGATATGCTTGCTTCTTCTAAGAGAACTATATAATTACAACCAAGTATACCTATTTTTTTTTTGCTATACCTTAATCTTTTTAATGTATACTTCAAGAATACAACAATGGATAATACTTAATAACAATACTAAAATTAGATCACAAGCACAGCTTGTTCTGAAGCAGTGCAAAAAAATTATACTACAAAGAAATGTACATTCCTGATTTTTTTTTTTATAGATCATTACTGCTTGGGGAATTCATTGTTAACATTCATGTAAAAGCTACAGCTAAAAAAAATCTAGGATTTCAATTTGCCAGTTAAAGTCTTCTCTGATGTTGACTAAAAAGTAGAATATTTTGCCTTGTTTTTCCCCCCCAATAAATCTACCTAAGTTTCCAGCTACCAAAGCTGACTCAAAATTATCATATTATAACAAATATCACTTTTTGGAAAAAAAAAATCCACTTAAATAATTCAAGGAGAGAAACACTTCTTTTCTCAGACAATTGCTACCCTTCAGTGGATCTTCTATTATATCCCACTGTTACAAGACATAACTACATGAAATAGTCATTTAGAATCTACTGTCTAATCCTCAAAAAAATCTTTCCAGAAATGAGTTATTTTAATGACTCTTGCTTTTACAATCATAAAAGACATAAGCCCATATACACATTGTCTGCCGCTACCATTTTCTTAGGCTGACCTTCTCTTCCTTGTGCTTTCAAAATTTTTCTGGAATACATTTCCATCTCCCTGTTCATGCAGATCAGTGGCCTAATTTGTTAGAATTTTGCTTACAAACAGAAAATAAAATGATTCTAGTTTCTGAGAATAACACATTAAAGTATCCCCTTCAACACCTTTTCACATTTTCTGAAGTCCTTTGTCCCCTTACATTTGACAGTGATTCCTTCCCTACTGGTTGCTCTCTGGAAGATGACGGTGTATGTTCCACAGATTGTTCTATGTTTCTCTTATCTATTTCCTTCTCAGAAGGAGTATTCCCATCTTTTCCAGTGCATTTGTCCAGCTGTGTATCCACTGGCCTCTCAAGAAGCTGAGGCAGATGATCTTCCTCAATTGATATTAATCTTTGGAGATGTGATGCTTTAGACGATCCTCCAGTAACTCCAGCATCAGGCTCTACAGAGAGAAATCCATTCAGCCCAACAGACCCCCTTCTCTTTACTGAGTTACTGAAGACATCATCTTCTTCAAATGATGGGCTGGACAGAGATAAAAAATAAGTACATCACATAACTATATGAGACCTGGATTCCTATTATTTTATTCTAATGTAATAGAATTTCACCTCCTATGTTTTAACTACTTAAGACGTTAAACAGAGATGATTTAGAAAAGTGCCTATTGAAAAGCCAGCTCATTGTACTAGGTATATGTACATAGAGTGCTTTAGGAGAATAAGCACCATGGGGAAAGCTGATAATATATAAAGAAACCTGGATCAGAATTTAAAAAAAAAAAAAAAGACTGTCCCATATCAACAAAACTGTCCCATGTCAATAAAGCATTTCATGTTCCCGTGTCTGCAGGGACATTGCCTTGGCCTCTGTTTCCAACTGCTACCATAGTTCTCTTTGCAGTTCCTTTCACCTCAAAAGATGCATTAGTATGTCACTGCAATTTCCATCTTGTCCCTGTTATTTCAATTTTACAACCACACAGCTGAGAATTAAACTCTCCATATCTTGCAAGTCTCACATTTTCACACCTTACTGCCTGACTGCTCTCTTCCAAGATAAGAGGTGAGGAGGTGTGCTCTTTCAGAAGAGATTACTAAGAGGATGGTACCACCTCAGTATTAGGTAATGAAGAACTTTTATAGCTTCTAGAATGTCTTCACCCACAGCTGCGGGAGCCTTTTGCCTTTGTAGACAGAACACTTGTTTTGTATGAAACTATGGACCTTTATTTGCTAAGTTCTTAAAACACATATTAATGTTACAGCTACAGGCACCTTAGAAATACAAGTTTTGATAAGTCCCAAGGCTTAGTGATATCAAAAAGAAATTGTAGTAAATTAAAGCATTCTACATCTCCTTTGCATAAGTCTTATAGTACGCAAATAGAGAACACTTGAAAAAATAAGCTCTTACCTGTTAGGCAACACCTTGCTCTCTATATATTTTCCAATGACAGACCCTGATCTTTGCTTCCAGCTGGCTTTTGGAACACCTTTTTTGCAATTCTGCAGAAACAGAGAATTCTTTTCACTAATTTTTTCCTGTTGTTCGTTATGGATGATTGCCTTTACTGCAAATGCTGAAATAACACAATGACTATGACAGAAAACATTATAGAAAAACAATGTTAAAAGCATAAATGTTTCAAAATCCTTATTAATAGACAATTGGAACATTGAAAACCCCAAATCCTGCAAGAATTAAACTTTGCAAACTAAGTGGACCACCATGAACAGCATAAATCAGCATAATGTTAGGAAAATAAATTAAATGATCTGTGGTGATTTACACTAGCATCTTCTTGTAGGAATAGGAGGCCTTAGTCTCCTTAAGCCATGGTAGTACTGGATCTTTTTTGGAGGCCATTTTCTGCTGCTGGACCAAATATTAAAAGGATCGCTTCTTAGCCAAAACAAACAGGCTTAACCAAAAACAGTATTTTCCAAAACACTTATTCAGGTACTCAGACATTACACTTCTATGTAAACGGAGACTGGTTACTTTTGACTGATTAACAAAGTTGAATTTTATTTATTTATTTGTTGTAGATTATCTCACTCCCTCATGACTGCATCCTCGTCTTCTTTTTCTGGTTATTATTAAGGTTCATCTCCCTTCAGATAGCTATAACTTTTTAATTCTAAAAATATAACTCCTCAAGCACTTTAGGCTCCATCTTTTGAGGATGTTCTGATCAGTGTTTGCTCAATACTGGGAATGGAAGTGATGGCTATTTACCAGTAAGAATATGTCACGTTCATCTCTGAGATGTTTGTTCCTCTCCCTGCAAGGACAAAACACAAATAAACGAAATAGTGGCACCAGGAACTTAGAACTCCCTGTCTTTTCTATTCCACATGAGGAGATAGACTAAAAAATTGACAATGGAAGAAGGCAATATCAATGCTTTTAATCTGGCGTATATACATCCTCAAACAGGCTTCTTTTGCATTCTCCTATCTGAGACAAAGCTTCAGTGGGGGTATGCTAATCAAAACCAGCTGGCATCTGGCCTCCAGTCTGCAGTTTATTAAAAGAAATGCCTTAACAAACAGAAACCTATTCTGCTCAACATGCCTTCGTTTACTCTAAATCAGAAGGTTTAAAGCTTTTTCACAGTAGTTTCATCTTAATGGAGAGAGGGTATAATGAACAGCCTGTCCAGCTGCCTAGTGACAGCTCTGGAAGTATTTATGTCCTTCTAAGGTCTACAGTCCTTGCCATCATAGAAAAGTCTTTCTAGGAAGCATCCATCTTCCATTCATTAAGTAGAATGGAACAGCTCTGATCAGATCTGACAACGCATCTGTTCAATGCATCACTTAGTGTCATCCTCTGTTGCTGACCTGACCGTAAAAGAGATTGAGGAGCCACTACAACCTTGATGAACAAAACCAAGCACTGCTGCTGTCAGCTTCTCCTAGCTGTGTCCCCGTTACCAGCAGCGGGGGAGATTGCATGATGGAGTGGTTTATCCAGACTCATTTGAGAAATACACTGCAAAGTATGAACCTATCTTCAAACTTTAGCATGGCAGTTTTTAGGTAACTTTTTAATAAGGCCTGTAAATGCAGGAAGTTGAAGGCCTACAGGCAACAACAGTCTACAGCCCAAGCAAACTTACTACAGAACAAACAAAAATTAACATTGTTGCACATTGAAAAGAATTACAGTTACCAAGAATGACAAATTTTAAGCCTATCAGTCCCAAAATGTTATAGAGAAAATTAGCTGGCCAGATTCTGATATAATTTTACAAATAAAATCCCTGGCAGTCTTTGTTTTGGCTGTGCTTTCATTACTTTAGAAATAACAGAACCTTTTAGCAAGCTTCAGTGATCCTGTAGCCAGGTTTCTGCCACTGAGCCAGCTTTGTACAGCTCACAGTTGTTGTTTTACACTTGACTTCTGGAACAGAAGCTATCCACAGTACCCAAATAACTCACCTTTACTTCCTTCTTCTGTATGCAAGAATTGGTCTGTGAAGGTGGAGATGACATAAGGACATAATGTCCATACTAACAGATCCTTTTTACTAGATTTTGTATCATCATCCCAACATCATTTAATCTATTGATGTACAGCTTCAATAGTAGTGATGTAAGAAATTCTTAAAAAGTAAGGTTCACCTTACCTTAAGAAATCAAGCTGCTTCATAAGTCCTGATTTCTCCCTCTGTAAGGTTTCTGTCACTTTGTACACCTCCCTGTAACAAAAGGCAATAAATCAATAAAACTATACTAACCATGGTACCAACATTGCTAAAATGTATCGTCCTAGGAGTACCCAAATTTCAGTCTTCGACTTCTCTAACCCTGTAACCTTCATTCTACATGAATGGCTGTCAATTTATAAAAAAGCTTATTGAGCAGAAAGCCCATGGGACCAGAGCAGTTTGAGTTAGCAGAGGAAGTTGTAGAAGCCCTTTTTTTTTAAGAATTAGAAGGATTAGGATTTCTTCATTCAGAGAACTGCATTCAAGCCAGAGAACATGTGCAACTGAAGTTCTCCCTACTCACGGCCACTATGAGATGCTTTATGTAAAATTAGTTTGTCTGGGACCATATTTCAGGTTCATATGTCTTCATTCCTATCCTAAACAGTTTTGCAACCTTAAACACTGGATCCATTTTCTCAGATCTATATCCTACATTTACACCATTTGTTTTGACTTAACAGAGCTTAGTGCTTGGATCTATATGCTTTCTGCCTTTCAGTGAAGCTCGAAGTACTTCCTGTGTACAGTCTGCACATTATAGCTGCTTCAGCAGCTCAGGTCTTATCAGACTAATACTGATGTTTGAACAACACTGCGGATGAGTAGGGCTGAGCTCTAATTCCATCAAACACTACTGAGTCCAATGTTTTGAACTGCATGAGTGTTATTCAGTCACTGGATTTCCCTTTGAAGGCCATCTTTAAAACCATATCGTCTTGCAGTCTTTGGTCTGAATCTGGAAAAGAGAGATCTTCAACATGGAAATAAACCACTGTAAAGAGGAATATTTCTGCTGTCTGCTTCAAAACTACAAGTCAAATAAGTGAAACTAAAAATAGTGTTCAAAACATGGTGCCAGATCTTTAACAACTATTTATTTTTATTGATGCCCTCAAGAAAGAGTAAATTAGTAATAGCTAAAAAGAATATGACATTTGATCCAATATTGTGATCTATACTGCAATTTGCTAATTAATTTGCTATATAGGCACAGCTCTGACATTAGGCAGTTTACCACAGAAATTTCTTGACTCCATCAAGATATGCAACACAGTTTGACATCCAATAGCTCTCCACTGGCAGAAATAGGTTTTTATATAACTTGAAGATCTTTTGAAAATGAGTTTCCATTAGACAGACTCCAGTGAATATATCTGCAAATTACATCTTCCTGCTAACATGATTTTTGCCTTGTGCAGAAGACCAGAGAGTAGATTGATCATCACTTAAAAGACATCTGTATGCCTCAAAATATCAACTCTAAATATTTCTTACTGCAAAATATTTTTGTAATTCAAAGACAGAAACTGAATTTCAAAATATTTAAACTGGAAATCCAAAGAAGATGGTTCAGGAATATGAGTGGGAGTTATGATTCAGCTGTAAAAGTGCCTTTTTATCTTGCTCTCCAGGCTCCTCGACCAGAAATTATGCACTAGCATTTCTTTTGATGAAGAAGTACATCACAGCTATCTCATAGCCACAGTACATTATGAGAAGTAACTCTTAGACAGACTTAACCTTGAAGAGTACAAGACATCATGTTCCACAACAGAAGCTTCTGCAGGGACTCTTACTGATATTTAAAAAAAAATAAAGCATTTTTCTTTATGCAATTTAACTGATTTTAATCCAAAATACCCCCAACAAATATTGTGTGGAAGAGAACATTAACATTTTGAGGAAGTAGCAAAAGATTCTGCAGAAACCAGACAGACTATAGAAAACACAGCAAATTATTTGGGTAGAAGCCACCAGAAATGCACTCGGCTTTGGTGGTTATATTTGAGGGTGTGATCCTTGCCCAGGCTCCAGTCTTGAAACCTGACTTTTCACACATAGCTCTTACTCAAACGCTAACCACCAGTGGCAATCACAATGTTTGCATCTTATTGCAGTGGCTGTGTCCCTGATATCTTCCCCTGTGCAGACAATAACCATCAATAACAGTCACAAGGGCTACGTTATGCTGGGAGACAGTCTGATGGTCTCTTGGGAGGCAGACAACAGCACAACAACCTAGGACTAACCGAGCCTGCACCAGGCAAAATTCAGCGGGAATGCAAAAACGACTACAAGTCAATCATCTTATCCCATAAACAGAGGGACAGCCCCAGAGCCCACTGACCTCTCCGGCATGGCAGAGGACTGCATGCCAGGATCTTTCCTTGCACAAAGATGCCTCTCAAGGATACTGCTTGAGGTAAAGTGATCCCTTATCAACTACAGACCCTTTGTAAGTGATCAATAGTATAGTAAAACTTTGTAAAGCTTACTAAATTGTATCCAGGATTAATTGTGCAAATAATCCCTTAGAAAGAAACCACTGAATAAGTCTGGGACTAAGATTGGATCCAGCTGCACCCAGACTCCTCTGAGAATGAGTCTGGAAAGCAAGGGGGTGCATTCTGAACTTCATGACTCAACAAGAGGGTCTCCTTGACAATTTTATATAACTCTGCCCTCTATGCAGTAAATAACAGTGTATCTTTCCATTGAATCTTCTTAAACCACTGTCCCTTATTACTACTTCTCTCATACGAATGGTGTGCATGACCTCACCCCCTTCATCACTCCTTCCACAGCAAAATATGATGCAAACACTGAATCCCTTGAGGAGGTTCCCTGATAAGCCAAGCAAATGCCCTAACACTACAGAAATTTGAGGCTTACATTTCCTTTTCCTCATGTAGCCTTGTTGATTCCTCCTGAAGCATCAGTAACTGTTGTTGAGCCAGACTGAGTTCATGAGAAGTTTTCTCCAAGTCTTTCAGCAGCTCCTGGTTTGTCAGCTTCAGCTTGGTGTTCTCTACTTTGGTTTCTTGCTTGTCACTGAGAAGTTCTGTACATTGTTGCTCTAACTGGGATGTAAGAAAAGACCATACAAAGTATTATCATTCACTGAAGCATCTTGGCTTTCAGGTTTTTCCATTTAAGAAGCAGAGTTAGTTGAATGGGGACTATTTCTATCAAAGTTGCCATATGATGATAAGATATAATAGCACTTTTCCACCGCTTTGAATACAGACATAGTTATGTCACTCTAAACCAAAGCATTACACCCTTTGTGTGACACAATTTAAACCAGTTCCAAAAGCTAAATCACAAAGAGGTATTTACAGGGATAATTAGGCATACTTAGTTGATATCCACAACTGCTATTTTAGACTATTTCCCACCATGACAAGGTCAACACAGAAGGACTCAAAGTTGTGGCTAAATTCTACCAGAAAGTGTGAATTAGAGCTATTGCATTTATAGTCACTTTCCAAAGTATACGCAAAGGGAAAATACACATGCCCTCAGAAAGAGAGGACAATAGTTTCTGCATGTTTAACCCATTTCTCTATGCTAAAAGAACAAGTTAAGATCAGAGAGAAAATGTTACATGAACTGAAAATCAGGCCATCTCATTTAAAAGAAAGCATTGCTGATCTGAAGGTATAAAAGCTTTTCATATTGTATTTTTAGCATGTATTTTAAGAGATGTCAAATACATATTACAAAGATATATATATAGTGTGCATATATGTATTTGACAGAATTAAAGAATCCATTCTAATTAAGGAAAAAGACTAGATGCTTCAGGTACCTAGACTTTCTCATCAGAAGAATGATTTTGGGAGAAGCAAAAATGAACTGACAACACTACTATTTCACCACACTGTAGGCAAGGTTTCACAGCTCCATTTGAAGTCCACAAGCATCAAGGAGAGCCAGTCTTTCAGAAAACTGGTGCCAAATACTGCATTTGTTGATTGCTTTAACTAGTTTGAAAACATATTAACTAAATCTGAATGTGGTCTGAGCCCACTTCTCAACCAAAATACACCACTTCTAGTCCATACACATCAAGTTGTGAGTTTCAAAATTACTTCCCTTTACCACTCATGAAAGTAAAGCTAAATTACAAGTGCCTTCACATCTCTATGCAGAAGGTAAGGACGGTTCTAACCATGGGTCAGAAATGAGAAATAAAGCCCAAGGATCTTTTTATGAACCTGCCTCATTTTAGTCTTAAAGGGTCTGTGTCTTCTATGGGACTACAGCAGACAAATACAAGAGATACTTTAGCACCTCTTCAGTAAATTCACTCTTCTGTTCAAAGATGACCATTTCTATCATTCTGTTAACATGCCTTGTAATCCCATTCACAATCTGAACTGGCAATACTATCGTAAGAAAAAGACTTTATTAATCACTACGTGATGAAAAATACATCACCATATAATAGAAAGGTATGCAGTGACATGAGGACTAAAGATCCTAGCAACAATGATAATAAGCAAGGTAAATTTTTATCGGTAAGTTCATAAACTTAAATATTAAGGTTAATGATTAATCTGCAATGATCAGTCCAATGTTTTACATATTTTTATACAGTAATAGGAGGTACTGAGCACAGGTACCACAGATGAGGCAAGAGTCTGCGCTGAGACCTTCTATTTGCAAGCAGCACACATCCAAAACTTCTAGGACACTCTAAAAAGATGGTATCCAAGCTAGCCTTCTCATAGCAGCAGTTTTTTTCTCATTCATTGTATTAAAGTCTTTTTCTTTTTTTTTTAAGCCATGGTTTTCATCAGATAATTTATTTCCACACAAATTGTCTTAGTAAAAAAAAACTTAGGAGCAGCAAGTTTCAGGCAGAAATCAGATTTATAGAAAATTAT
Source organism: Tinamus guttatus (assembly GCF_000705375.1). Next base: position 310,126 of record NW_010581014.1, on the reverse strand, counting down.
GGCCAACTAAAAACTTGAAAGGTTTAAAAAAAATGACCAGGCTTAAAAATCATGTAAGAATTCAAAGAGTTTTTGTGTTTTCTACACCATATTTAGAACACAAATATATCAGAAAATCACAGATGAAGGGTTTTAGAGAACTAGTTTTGTTTGTATCTGATTGACAATGGATTTTTGAACATAATTATGAAGCTAAAGGTTGGAGAAGATAAAATATAATCATTACTAAATCATGATGGATCGTTTCTTATTGTTTTGCAGTTAGTTTATCACACTAAAAGCTCTGATTTGTGCTCCCACGCATACCTCTTCAGAGAACAGATTCATTTGTTCTCGTGCTGCAATGTGGCTCCTTCAGGAGTCGAATGTGGCAAACTCCATAAAAGCATATGACTGTTCTGATTTCTAGTAGTATTGAACAAAGATAATTGACACTAGAAAGATTTTTTCAATACTCTTAAACCAGGCTCATATCCACATCACCCAAATGTGCATAATTATAAATATCAGGCATGAAGACATGGTTTTGACTTCCCCCTTATGATTGTGCAGCTCTGGAGTTCTTACCACTTTCAGCAGCACCTGGATTGATTTATCAGATTTTATCACTTATCAGAAGATGATCTAAAAACTGCACAAAAAGTAGGCACATGACTTCCTTCCTTTAATCTTTCCCTCTTATACCTCTTAACCTGCTTCCCAGGAGTGTTGGTCCCCACCACTGCTGCCAAAAAAAACCTTTTATATATGTTTTGTTAAATTCCACAGGGAGAGTTAGTTCTACAGCACTCCATTTCATCCCTATACTTCATTTGAATTCATGTGCTACTTCTCTTCCACATCTCTATTATTCCTTGCATAGCACTTGAAGACTTTCTGGCAAGTTTACACACACAGAAATATTCTGTTTCTCCAATTAGGCCAAACTTTGTAAGAAATAAAACTTATTAGGCATGAATATGGGAACTCTGATATCTGATGTGAGATGATATGACTCTGATATGAGGGCTGATATCACTCTAATGAGCTAATGGCAAAAAGATGAGGCTTGATTGCAGTCTATCTTAAAAATCTGTCAATCAGTAGGCATGCCAGGGCCATCCGAGATGATGCACTGCTATAGAACTGCTATCATAGAGAGATGCGTCACACTAGGTTTGTTTAGAAAGCATATTTAAAGTTCATAGGACATAGCTAGTCCCAAACTAGCCAAACTGCAGCTAGTACAAGCTTTGAACAAAGGTTCACACTCTACGACCCTAATCATTCTCTATTCTTGGGCTGTCTCCAGCAGTGGAATTCTGTTGACTTTAAACCCAACCTACTACTCTTTGGAGAATACCTTTTGTTTTTTTTCAATATATCATATAAAAGGAAGACTGCCTCTATAAATAGAGGGTAACGTTTTTTCAAAGCATATAGATAAATGATCTAGCATAATTCCATTTTTTAAATGCAATCAAGTATCCACAGTGATGAGCACAAAAGCAGAAGGAACTCAGAAAACTTTTTGAGGCACTTGCATTTCTGTTACCCAAAATGGTAGCTAAAGAAAATCACATGGACAAATAGAAATGATCTTTTAATAATGCAGTAGGATGCTGGTCAATACCCTTTGCTGTTTTTGAACCAGTTGTTCCAATTCTTGTTCTTTCAACAAGAGCTTGCATTCCAGCTCCCGGCTGTAGCACTGAAATCGTTCTGTGTCCTGCAAAAATCCCAAGAGGAAATTAGTTAACAGACAGAACAGTTTGTCAGCAGGAGAAGGCTAAAGCATTCAGGAATGAAAATAATAGGCAAGTTTCAAAGAGTGCACATAACCAGCTACTAAATCAATCCAGAGACACAATCCCTCATGATACTAGACTCTAAACTTGTTTGAAATGGTGTAGTTCCATCAGCCTCAATGCCTGTAGTTGCTAGAGCAAATGCTGATTGCACGAGTAAGTCTGGAGCCTTTACAAACTGTAGGCACAACATCTAAGAGGCTTTAACAGCCTCTTGTCTTTGGCACTTTGAGCCTTTGTCAATGAGATATAGGATCTTAAAATTCTTAGCCATTAAATCAATACAGCATCTTATCTCCAGCCACACACAACCTTCTCTTCTCTGCCATTGATATTCTTGCTAAGGTGATCCAAAAGTGAGCTGGTTCAGAGAACTAAACCATCAGAAAAAAAAATCAAGCACTGGGATACTCAAACTCAGCTGGACAAGGTCAGTTATCTATTACTCCTCTTCAGTGAGATAATTATCACCTTCCTTCAGAACATAACAGAAAATTACAAAACACGATAGGATTAATTGTGTTACGAACAATCCCAAAGATCATTATTCCTGGTCATGCCGAAAGGCTGGACCAATCGCAGCATCAATGATGCAGTAGTTTGGCTGACATCCAATCAAATACTGGCCTCTGTTGTGTACCAGTCATTAAGGACAGTGCAGCTATACTCCTTCAAGTCACTCAGTTTGAAGTTGTAGAGCGCTGGAATAGTTCAAAAACAGCAGTGAGGCAAATCATGCTTTCTCTTATTCTGTTATGAAACACATTTGGGAGGCTTTCATTTTACCCTCAGAATAAGTATAAAACCATTGGAAGTGGGAGCTGTTTCCATGCCTAAAAAAAAAAAAAAAAAAAAAAAAAAGCACTCACTTTCAAGATAAACTGCTCTTTCTCTTTTTTGATTTGCTCATCCATTTCCTCATAGAGATGCTGAATTTCTTCATCATAGGCAGCAATTTTTCTAGTAAGAGATAAAAGCATACTGAATGGGTCATGCCTCACAGTTATAGCTAAGTTTTAACACAGGACTCCAGGCAATGAGCACAAGCATAAGAATAGAATAATTTATGAGCAGGAAGGTCAGAGATTTTTTTTTCCATGAGAATAAGGCTTCAATGGCTCAAATTCTAACAAATCTTCACATTTGATGTTTTCAT
>NW_010581014.1:261000-307134 GCF_000705375.1 Tinamus guttatus | reverse complement strand
AGCAACACAGAGCTTCCATGTGACACTAGCAATAATACCAGAGCCTAAATTCTCCAACTAAAAGGCTGAAAGTCCTTTCTGAAATCTGCCTTGCTTCCTAGCAGGCTTGGTAAAATAAATTTTAAAAGCCCAGTTGGAGGGCAGAAATAAGTATGAAGTGCACAAGTAGGTGTGAGTGTAGGAGAAAGGAAGGACAAAGCCTACTTTTTTTTTTTATACTTAATGAGTATAATCACAGTTTGAGGCATGGAGGATTAAATTATGATCATGGGTAGCTTTTATCCTTTGCAAGGAAATGAGAAAGCTGTTTTGTTCTGCTTTGTTCTGCCTTAATTTTATTTCACTTTCATTAATGCAGGAACTGAAAAATAAAAATCACATTGCATCAAGCTTAGTGGACAGTATATAAAGATTTTTAAGAGAGATTAACAGGGTCTTTCTATTGCACTACTGCATAGTTCCCCATAGCCCTCTTTGCTATAGCTACTCCTTGAGCAATTTGTAGCATACATCTCTTACAAATAAAGTATACAAGCTCCTAAGGCATTCACATTAATAAGAGCAAGACAGGGAAGCTATGGGAGAAAAATCTGCTCATTTTGTAATTTGGGGACCTACTATTTTTTTTGTACCTAGTGTTCTACAAATTCAAAGCTTCACTTCATAAAGACCTGTTTCTCTTTTCATTTAAAGCAGAGCAAATCAGAAAGAAGCTTCAAAAATTCTCTCAAGATAAAAGGAGTAAGAAACATTAGAAAAAGGTTTTTCTTTCACCCTTCAAAACATCTTAACAAATGACATGCCAGCTTGCAATTTTTAGCCACAGGTTAGAATAGAGTGCGCATTTTCTCAGGACGAACATCAGCAATAACAAGGAGTTATCGGGAACAACTGAAAGATGAAATTAGCTAAAATCTGCTTTCACTATAGGGCCATAAAAATCCCGTATATTTTGAAGGTAGAGCTTTTAGGTAAGCTGGAAAAGTCAGATAATGTTAACATGGATCACAGTGCGTTGATCACAGCTTTTGTGTTGACCACATTATTAACATGGTTGTTAATAATCTAAAGCTCAGGACAGAGACTTAACCATTACTCAGTTCTTTCCAACTGGCTACCCATCTTTGAAGGCTTGCAATTAGGTAGAAAGACTTAAGATGGAAATTATGACACTGATAGGGAACCAGGCGGTTTCACAGAATCACAGAATGGTTGAGGTTGGGAGGGACCTCTAGAAATCACCTAGTCCAACCCTCCTGATCAAGCAGGGACACCTAGAGCATGTGGCACAGGGTGGCATCCAGGCGGGTTTGGAAGATCTCTGGAGAAGGAGACTCCAGAACCTCCCTGGGCAGCCTGTTCCAGTGCTCTGTCACCTCTCAGTAAAGAAGTTCTTCCTTATATAGAGATTAAACTTCCTATGTTTCAACTTGCACTCGTTACCTCTTGTCTTGTTACTGGTCACCACAGAGAAGAGTTTGGCCCTACATTTGCCCCTAAGGTACTTGTACACGTTGATGAGATCTCCTCTCAGTCTTCTTGTCTCTAGACTAAATAGGCCCAGCTCACTCAGTCCTTCCTCACACGATAGATGCTCCAGTCCCTTAATCATCTTTGTCGCTGCACTCTCTCTAGAAGCTCAATGTCTTTCTTGTACTGGGGAGGCCAGAACTGCACCCAATACTCCAGGTGCAGCCTAGCCAGAGCTGAGCAGAGGAACAGGATCCCCTCCCTCAACCTGCTGGCAACACTCCTCCTGATGCAGGCCATGATCCCATAGGCCTTACTGGGTACAAGGGCACATTACTGCCTCATCAGTAACTTGTTGACAACCAGGACTCTCAAATCCCTCTCTGCGGAGCTGCTTTCCAGCAGGTTCACCCCTAATCTGTACTGGTGTGTGGAGTTATTCTTCCCCAGGTGCAGGGCCCTGCCCTTGGTCTTTGTGGAACCTCATGAGGTTCCTCTCTGCCCAACTCTCCAATCTGTCTAGGTTCCTCTGAATGGCAGCACAGCCATTGGGAGGTGCAGCCACTCCACTCAGTTTACTATCATCTGCAAACTTGCTGAGGGTGCCCTCTGTCCCATCAGCCAAGTCACTGATGAACAAGTTGAACAGTACTGGGCTCAGTACTGACCCCTGTGGGACTGGGGTCAGGCCTCCAACTGGCCACAGGCCTCCAACAAGACTCGGCTCCATTTATCACCACCCTCTGGGCTCTGCCATCCAGCCAGTCCCAAATCCACCTCACTACCCACTTGTTCAGGCCACACTTTCTGAACTTTCCTATGAGGATGTTATGGGAGACTGTGTTGAAAGCCTTGCTGAAGTGTAGGTAGACAACATCCACGGCTCTCCCATCATCCATCCAGCCGGTCACCTCGTCGTAGAAGACTATCGATCGGGTTTGTCAAACATGACTTTCCCTTGGTGAACCCGTGTTGACTACTCCTGATCACCTTATTTTCCTATAGATGGTCTCTAGGATGAGCTGCTCCAACACCTTTCCAGGGATGGAGGTGAAAAATGACCTTTCTCCAAAAGCCGTGACAGTTTCTCAGTATAGCTAAGAGAGCACTGAACAAATGAAGTAAATGTTCATTTTTTTTTTCATTATTGCTCAATACACTCAAATACAACACCTTCAAATAATACCAATACACAGCTGCAGCACAATGTTACCACAGCAGATTGTTCAAACTTGGGTGCAATGTATCAAACAAGTCTGAAGGCTGCCTCTGTGATTCTAAACATTATGGTACTATATTTTACCAGAGCAGAGAAAAAGGTTAATGTAAGTATGTATACATTATTCAGTATGTTTGCAGTTTGATACCATATACTACAAGAGTACTAAAAATTCTCAGAAGTGACATAAGAACAGTTACAAAAGCATATATTTTACTCTTTCTCAAATATAAGTGTACATTCTTTACTCACATTTTTCCCAGGAAAGGCACTCTCACTGTGAGAATAAAAATAATTAAGTATCACCCTGAAAAAGCAAAAGGTTCCAGATCTATAAGTATCTGAAATTCAAAAGTGACATTTTTTAACAAAAACAAAATGGAACTTCAGTGGTAAGCATCATGTTGCATTCTATTCATATTGAGAATCACTACTTTTTCTAATGGATAACTGCATGGATTATCAATTTATTTTATATAATTTTCATATTCTTGACATTCTTGCTTAATATTGTCTTAAAATGACAACAAAATAGTGGACATCTGCAAAGAATTTCAGTCAATACAACCTGGTAACAGAAAAAGAGAAGATAATTTCAGCCATTATTAATAATTACACTGGTACTATTTACGACTGATAAAATTTTATGTTAGAGTAACACTTGTGATAATGGCCCTCAATTCTCCATCGAGAAGGCTTGTTTATTTCAAAAGTGCATAATGTATAAGATAGCTGAAACACTACACAGACATCCCAACAAAGAGAAGTACTAACAGTACTAACTTTTTTAGAGCACATTCCAACTCATTCTTCTCATTATCTGCTTCATGGAATTGGGAAATAATTCTGGCCAGGAACTCTTCAAAATCGGAAAGTAAGTGAGGTTCGTCTTTTTTCAGCTGCAACCAAAGCTGCTTCACATCATTCTCACTGAAAGAAGAGATTAGAAAGGATTTGTTAAGAGAGAGATCATTTTTCCGTATTTGTTTCTCAGTATATTTCTCCTTCTACAGTATGCCTGAAGCATCCAAGTAACACAACGAAAGCTTCAGAGTATCACAAATCAGAACTCAAGGCTTAATTAAAACAAGCGCTACGTCTACAGGTTCAGATTTGAAAAGGATGATGTGGGTGGTAACTAATAGGAAGAACTTCCTTTCTCTTTGCTTTTATTCCAAAAACCTCATTATAAGGTCTGGCCATGCTTCTAGGGAGCTGCATTTTTGGTGACTGTCATATATTTCATCCCAGGGGGCATGGAGAAACAAGGAGACAAATGAGATGCACTGTACAGTCTCATCACTCCTGTCAGAAGCAAGGAAGTTCTCACCAGTTCAAGTGGGCAAGGGGCAGACAGCAAGTTAGTCAAAAACACTTTGTCATGAGAAATGAAAAGGATTAACTCTACTAAGTTACATAGACATGTTCAGAAATTGCCCCTCTAGTGTCTTCTTTCATTTTCAACACACTCTAATTCCACCGTAGGACTGCTAAATCAAAACATGACATTTTTAAAACCTTAATTTACCGATCCAAAATCAGAATTTCTGCTTCTAACCTATGCAGGCACTGGGAAAATATAAGAAGTTTTTTCTACTGTGAATGGTAATGGCTTATAAAACAATGCCAAAATCTCCTTCGTTTGTTTTGTCCTGACTCTTCCCATTCTCCATACGCTAACGTAGCCAACAGTGAATGCTACGCTTAAAGAACAAAATGAGGATGAGGATAGAAAGAGTAGGTGATAAAAATCCTTTCATAATGATAATCTTCCAGAAGTGTTGTTGAGCATGTCTGTTTCATTATGAGGATCACTGATGACTTTCTTAGACATTTCTATCATCTGCCCAGACCCGTTTTTGCCCCTATGCTTCCCTTGATTTAAAACATTCATGGTGACTAACCAGTGAATGTCAGAACAACACATGGAAAGCTCTTAGAACAGTGTATATTTTTTGGATTCTGTGTTTATACAGCACCTAGTACACTGAGTCGTCCTGGTCCTGGAAGAGCTGAGCACTATCATAGCACTCACAATATATAATCATGTGAGCAGGAGAGAAAAGGTGGAACAAAAGTAATTCCTATTTATGCATAACTGCTAAACTTTAAACACAGTTCTTGCCAAAAACGTGGTTGCCATGCATTATTTGGTTCAAATCAGTGGCATGTGTGGATTTTGAAATAATGTACTAGTAATTATCTATGTTCAAAACCTATGATATTCAGTACTTTGGTGTTACTGCTTGCACATAGCACAGGCATACTTTTCACATTTCTGGAGTGCAACAGCATTGCTCTTGAAAGTTTTGGCTGAAGGGCATTTTATCATCTTTCCCAACCAAGAAAATTCATTTTTAAGGAATGAATATTACTAAAGGGCCTTGGTTCCTATCTCTTATCTTGGATTTCACTAAAATCAAACCATAGAGATGAAACATAAAAGTTCATGCAATTTGGAAGACTCACTCTTCCAAAATCTTTTTAGCTCCAAGACGTTCCATCAGATTTGAGAATTGGTGTTCTTCATCCTCATCATCACTCATACTCTCTTCCCATTTCTGTAGGCAGGCTGTTTCACCTTCTGATTGCCACATCTCTTTTTTTAAATCCATCTGCCCCAAAAGAAACTCGCCTAAGAATTAGATATTATGTAGGTTACAAGTTGTTAAGCACTATCAGAAGCCACTAAAAGAAGCAATATAATTTAACAGCAAAATACTCAAGATCAAATTTTACAGTAAATGTAATTTGTGAGGAATTTCCTTTCCTCATTGCTTACAGGAAAAAAGATTTTTCCCTAAAAAAGATGTGGGAAGAACAATTGGGGAATTTTTCAGGGCTTAGTAACTTACAAAAAAAAAACAAAAAACCTTCACTTATCTATGAAATATACATAATTTATTTATGAAAAGCAAAGCAGTAAACATAATTTCATTTTAAAATAAGGGCAAATTTAACTGGGATTAGAGTGTACTCTTTAACAAGCTTTTTTGCTTGAATTGTCTCTAAAATGGAAGAAGTGGGACATGACAGAACTAAAATGTCTGATTATTGTGATTTGTTAAAAAAGAGAGAGAGAGAATTTCCTCCTGTTTGCAGGGCTTAAAATTTCCACACAGAAGAAACTTTTATAGAGAAAATACTCAAATCTAATATTTGTAATAGAGTCCATTGAGCTAAATTTTAAGCATAAAAATGATTCTGGGTAAACAATCAACCTTTTGAGCAAACAGTATCACTAACACTGCACTGTCATCTTATCTGAAGCCTCACGGTTTTAGAGAAAACAATCCTTTCACAAAAACAGAGAACCTGATGGTAAGAACACTCTTGCAAAGCAAGCAATCACAAAGCACTTCCTTATATTTAGACTCCCACCATATCGTACTAACGATTGCCTCATCTTGTTTGTTTTGAAATAAAGTAGCATCCCTTGAAATACTAATGTGTTGTAGAAACCATTCTTACAACCATATATGCAGTATTAGCAATACCATTTTATATCAATCTTGTTTTATTAGCCCTGTCAAAAAGTATTTCATGTTATAATCTCTTTATTTTTTTTTGTCTTGCTTAGATTTTTTAAATTATATCAGGCTTTACAAAATACCAAATAAAAGATCTGACATTTCACCCAAAGGGAAATTTCCTTATATGTCTGTTCAACAGGTCAAAACAGCCTTGATTCACATTGCCACATCATGTGTCTTATATTGTGCCATAACTTGCTCTGTTATACAGGAGAGAGAGACCCTGCAGCCCTCTGATCGGAATGAATTCCTATAGATATAATCTGGCCACTTATTTTTATGTTTTATGCTATATCTAGAGAAAAGTCTGGATCCCCATGTGCATCTTACCTGTAACCTTAAGATACAATGCTTTGTTATTGATGTAAGAGTAAAGAAATTTAATAAAGCTCTATCTAGGAGACATGCTTTGCAAACTCACTGAATCCTGTGGTGAATTCCTTTGGGGTAAGTGAGCCATTGCCATCAGCATCCAGTGTAACAAAAACTTTTTCAAGTTCTTCCAGGCTAAGCGGTAGCTCAGGATGCAATCTCTGGAATGACAAAACGTGATACAACTTGACAACTTATAATCCATGGAACAAGGCAATAATCTCCATAATACAAAAGGACAGGTGCTTTTGCTTCCCAGAGCATTTAAAGACATCATAAAGAGTGAAACAACATCAACATCAATTGCTCTCTGCTTCCAAGACATTAAGGAAACGTTTTATGCATTTAGTATAAATCAAGTGATCAAAGACACACCTGAGTTATCAGCAGTTTCTCATTTAAGCAGACACATCTCTTCCAAATTTTTAGATTTTAATCACGTAGGTGAAATTTTTTTTTTCATTTCTCTTGTAAACTTCTTACAGCCTATATGGCAATGATGACAGAGGTATTCAGACATCAGTCATTTTACCCTTAGAAAAACAGAATTTCTCCTCCTACTAAAAGATATTTCAAAATTGCTGGATGAGTGCTTCTTCGAGTGCTGGTACGGGCAACTATACTGCTTCTCCTCTCCTGTTACCATGTGCCACACACACATGCAAAAATCTGCTGTTCCAGCACGCACCTGCTGTTCCAGTACAAATACTTGTGAGTTCTGCTGCAAACCAGACTGAAGAACAGATTGAAATTAAAATAATTATATTTTTTGCCAGGATTTGTTATGGTATTTAGTTCACCGTGTAGCTCATACTGGTACAGCAGTACCAGGATGGACTGAGTGAAGCAGAGGCAGGAAGTAGCAGCCAGGACAACATGAAGCTGCCCTTCCACATAAATACATGCCTCTCCAATTATAGCTCCACATTCTACTGCAGGGTTCAAATTCTGAAACAAATCATAGTAAGTTTGCAATGCAAAACACTACATATAACACCACATATATTCACATCTTGAATAAATATGAAGAATAGGAGATTTGAAGAATACAGCAACATTTTGCTCCTGTAAATTCTTTCAGGATTGATTGCTGGACCTGATGAGTATAAGTCTGTGGCCACTCTTAGCATTGTTACTATCATAAGTGAAAGTCTTCTCAACCAATATTTTTATTACTGAAAAAGAAAGAAGCTTTTGTTATGGAAAACAAATGTTATTCTTGATCTTTTGAGTTTTTATTTGTCCATTTTGAACTTACTGTAAGATACATAGTTCCCTTCAAAATGAGGTTTCTTTTTCAAAAAGAAAAACCTATCCAAAGATAAAACTGGTACTTAATGAGAATTTATCAGCATTCCTACCTATTGTTCGCTGTGATTTCATGACATCTAGTCTTACTTAATTGACAAGACCAAGCTTTTAATCTGCTAAATAAAAACACTGAGGCCAAACAGATAAGTCAGAACCAAACCTTACTGTGCTTTTTTCATTAAAATAAAAACTATTCCTTATTATTCATGGTAACTTCAAGGCTGAAATGCAAAGCTGTACTTTCAAATCTCGGGTAGAATTTACTTTCTTGAAAACTTTGCTGAAAAGTGTTTTGTTGGAAAATTCAGTATATTTGACATAAAATATTGGAATGGAATTAAGATGCAAAAAAGGCAGTATTAAAATTACAAACAAGCAATCTCAAAATCACAGCATTGTACAATCAGGCCCTTTTAATATACGACTAATTTAGTCATTTCAAAAAACTTCGCTTTCAAGGTCTGCTCTGATAAAGTTAGTTCCATTTTAGTTATTCTGCACTCTACTGAAAATCAGGACTCACATCAAGCATACATATAAGGATTTAAAATTTTAATGTTAACATCCCATATTTGAAGTATTGCCTCATTAGCGGCAAGTAGTACTGGACTAACGAACAGCAGGATGCAAAAGCAAACTCTTTGTATCTTTCACAGGAAAAAAAATGCATTATGTTTTTCACAAAATCACAAAATCACACAGGTTGAGGTTGGAAGGGATTTCTGGAGATTAAATAGTCCAAACCCCCTATTCAGGGGCATCTACCTGTGGACTGACATCCCATGCAGTCCATCCTGTTTTCAGTTACAGAATCGCAGAATGGTTGAGGCTGGAAGAGACCTCTAGAGATCACCTAGTCCAACCCCCCTGCTCAAGCAGGGACACCTAGAGCACATGGCACAGGGCAGCATCCAGGCGAGTTTGGAAGATCTCCAGAGAAGGAGACTCCACAACCTCCCTGGACAGCCTGTTCCAGGGCTCTGTCGCCCTCACAGTAAAGTTCTTCCTCACATGGAGATGAAACTTCCTATCTTTTAATTTATATCCATTACCCCTTGTCCTGTCACTGATCATCACTGAGAAGAGTTTGGCCCCATCCTCTTTACATTCTCCCCACATGTATTTGTATATGTTGATAAGATCCCCTCTCAACCTTCTCTTCTCCAGGCTAAATAGGCCCAGCTCGCTTAGTCTTTCCTCATATGATAAATGCTCCAGTGTCTTAATCATCTTCTTTGCTCTAGGCTGGACCCTCTCTAGCAGTTTCACATCCCTCTTGCACTGGGGAGTCCAGAACTGCACACAATATTCCAGGCACAGAAGAGCAGCTCTCTGACCACCTCTCCAACCTGTCTAGGTTCCTCTGAATGGCAGCACAGTCATTGGGAGGGTCAAGTTTACTATCATCTGCAAACTTGCTGAGGGTGCCCTCTGTCCCATCAGCCAAGTCACTGATGAACAAGTTGAACAGTACTGGGCTCAGTACTGACCCCTGGAGGACACCACTGGCCACAGGCCTCCAACAAGACTCGGCTCCATTTATCACCACCCTCTGGGCTCTGCCATCCAGCCAGTCCTCAATCCACTTCACTGTCCACTCATCCAGCCCACACTGTCTGAACTTTCCTACAAGGATGTTATGAGAGATGGTCAAAAGCTTTGCTAAAGTGTAGGTAGACAACATCCACTGCCCTCCTCTCATCCATTCTGCCAGTCATCCCATTGTAGAAGGCTAGCAGGTTTGTCAAACATGACTTCCCATTGGTGAATCCATGCTGACAGCTCCTGATCACCTTTCCCTTCACATGCATGCAGATGGCCTCCAGGTTGAGCTGTTCCATCACCTTTCTAGGGATAGAGGTGAGGCTGACCAGCCTGTAGTTTCCCAGGTCCTTCCTATTGCCCTTTTTGAAGGCTGGAGTGATTTTGGCTTTCTTCCAGTCTTCTGGCATCTCCTCTGCTCTCCATGACCTCTCAAAGATGATGGAGAGTGACTGAACAATACCACCTGCCAGTTCTCTCAGCATCTCTGAGTGAGTGGGCCCCATTCAGACTCACAGACTTATGGGTGTCCACTTTGCCTAAATACCTAATCCTCCTTGACCAGCGGAAAGTCTTCCTCCCTCTCAGTTTTCTCTCTTGTGATCGGGATCTGTAGTTCATGGGGACTAGCCTTAGCAGTAAAGACTGAGGCAAAGAAGGCATTTAGTAACTCGGCCTTCTCTGCATCCTCTGCCACCAAGGCACCCTCCCCATTCAGCAGTGGACTAATATCTTCCCTCATCTTCCTCTTGCTGCTGATGTATTTCTAGGAGCCCTTCCTGTTGTCCCTGACATCTCTTGCTAACTCTAATTCCAAATGGGTCTTGGCCTTCCTCACTGCAACCCTGCACTCTGACAATGTTCCTATATTATTCCCATGTGGTCTGATCCTTCTTCCACATTACGTATGCACTCTTTTTCTCATTAAGTTTTACCAACAGCTCCTTGCCCATCCACACAGGTCTCCTGTCCCCCTTTTTCAACTTCCTTCTTGTACGAATGCACTGATCCTGAGCTTGGAGAAAGTGTTGCTTGAATATTTCCCAGCTCTCCTGGACCTCCTTTCCTTCTAGCATCCTGGCCCAGGGGATTCCTCCAAGGAACTCCCTGAAGAGGTCAAAGTTAGCTCTCTTGAAGCCCTGGCTTGCAATCTTACTTCTTGCCCAGCTTCCTCCTCACATGATCGTGAATTACAACATCTCATTATCACTGCAGCCAAGACTGCCCCTAACCCTCACATTTCCAACCAGACCATCTCTGTTTGTTAGTATCAGGACTAGAAGTGCTTCTCTCCTTGTTGGAGAGGCACTACCAGTTGCATTAAGAAGTTATCTGCAATATTCTGCAGGATCCTCCTGGACTGTCTGTTCCTTAGCTGTGTGGCCATGCCAGCAGACATCAGGGTGGTTGAGGTACCCCACAGAGCCTGTGATTGTGAGGCTTCTTGCAGTTGCCTGTAGAAGGCTTCATCCACCTTCTCTCCCTGGTCAGGAAGCCTGTAGTAAACATCCATCACAGTATCGCCCCTGTTGGCCTCTCCTTTAATCCTCGCCTACAGGCTCTCGACTCATGCTTTGTCCTCCCCTATGCTGAGCTCCATATATTCTAGTTGCGCTCTCATGTAAAGAGCAGCTCCACCACATGGTCTTCCTGGCCTGCCCTTCCTAAAAACTGTAAAGCCATCCATGGCCATGTTCCAGTCATGAGAGCTGTCCTACTGTGTCTCAGTAATTACAAAGTTAATTCAAAAGATTTTTGTTGTGTGGTTTCTTTTTTACCACCAACTTCAGAAAATTTCAATTTAGGCCATAAAATGTTATAATTATTTTAAGAATAACTTGGAAGGATTTTTGTGAATATTAAAATACTATTCCTTTGTACCTATTCCATGACTTTGTTTACTTGTTTTAGATGAAAAAAAAATAGGATAAAATGCAGGGACTGAATACATTCATGACATTTGGGCAAATCACAAAGTAACTCATTTGTTGGCATTTCCACTATCTCAACAAGAATGGAATTAAAATCCTGGAGCATTCATTTGACCTGCAGTTACTTTGATTTTTCTTTTAATTTTTGCTTTGTATGTGGGAAAAAAAACACAAATTATGTAAAACAATGCGATTATGCTATATTCTACATATATCCTTAAAGTTATTGAGGATGGTATTATGCTTTTTAACTCTAAATTAATTGGTCTTAACTTCCTGAAGGCATTTGGAACTTCTCTCATTGTACTGTTTTACATAGCCAATTTTGCTTTACCTGCATGTCCTGACGAGTAATGAAGCCTTTGCCTTCCATATCACAAATCTGAAAGAACTCGTACGCTTTTCCCAACATAGTCAGTCCTGGGTCTTGTTCTCCAGTCCTGCTCTTCTCTGCATCTTCTGGGGACACCGGACTGGCATTGTCTCCTTGCGTTCCATCCATCGTTACAGTCTGGTATCAAGAATGTTTTGGAACACAACTACCCCATTTAGTCACAAATTCTGACCTGAAACCTGTGCATGGAAGATAAGAAAAAGAGCAATTCAGACCTTCTCAATGATGCATCCTACAGATTCTTAGCAACCATCTCTTCAACTATGTACTAAAGCCTCAAAGAAGGAAAAAAAAATAACTTTCTGAATATGTTTACCTTTAACAGGCTGCAGTAAGGACACTGCAAATGAGATGGTGCATCAGGAGCAGGAGTATGGGGAAAGGAAAAGACAAAACTAACTCTGAAAAGGAAGCTCAAAGCAAAATCAGCCAACTTAAAACAGAAATATAGATCATCCATTAATGTGAAAAAAAGAATTACACAGTGACTATGGCAAAAAATAAAATAAAATAAGTCACGACAAGTGGCATCCTATGACTCTGATCATCTTAATACAGAAACACAGAATGGCTGAGGTTGGAAGGGACTTCTAGAGATCATCTAGGCCGACCCCCCTCCTCAAGCAGGGACACCTAGAGCACGTAGCACAGGATTGCATCCAGGCAGGTTTTGACGCTCTCCGAAGGAGCAGATTCCACAACCTCTCTGGGAAGCCTGTTCCAGGGCTCTCTCACCCTCACAATAAAGTTCTTTCTCATATGCAGATTAAAAATCCTGTGTTTTAATTTATAAACATTACCCCCAGTTCTGTTGCTGGTCACCACCGAGAAGAGTTCAGACCCATCTTCACATTCTCCCCTCAGGTATTTTTACATGTTGATAAGATCCCCTCTCGATCTTCTCTTCCTCAGGCCTAGCTTGCTTATTCTTTCCACTTGAGAAAGATGCCCTAGTCCCTTAATCATCTTTGTCGCATTTCGCTGGACCCTCTCTAGAAGCTCCACATCCCTCTTGTACTGGGGAGTCCCAGCACTGCACACAATACTCCAGATGTGGCCTCACCCAAACTGAGTAGCGGGACAGGATCCCCTCCCTCGACCTGCTGGCAACACTCCTCCTCATGCAGGCCATGATCCCATAGGCCTTACTGGGTACAAGGGCACACTGCTGCCTCATGGGTAACTTGTTGTCCACTCTCAAATCCCTCTTTGCGGAGCTGCTTTCCAGCAGGTCAACCCCTAGTCTGTCCTGGTGCCTGGGTTATTCCCCCAGGTGCAGGACCCTGCACTTTTCCTTGTTGAACCTTATAAGGTTCCTTTCTGCCCAGTTCTCCAACCTCTGAACTCCACTGGCAAGACAGTCCATTGACATGACAGACAATAATAATAATAATAAAACAGCAATACCACTTTGAGAGAAGACAATCAATATCTATATTAAATGCCTTTCCATTTTAGGAAACTGCCTCTTGTAATGGGCCTTAATCCAGTTTTCACATAGTACAGTCAGGGGTACTTTATAAATACAGATATCAACAATTTGAAGAAAGGTATTGCTCCTGAGTATATATTAAACATACTAGCATTGCATGACATTCATTTCATGAGCCTGTGATCCCTCCAGTGGTGCTCGCTGAACTCTACAACTAAAAAGTCACCATAAGCTTCTCAGACCAACTGTGCCGATATACCAAAGCAGGCCCTGTAAATGAACGTGGCTATTAAATGCCATAAATTTCAGTTAGGTCAACTGTGTGTTTCACCACATTTGTTGTATAAACAGTATTGCACTGAAAGGCTGTGAGTTAGAGAGGAGAAAGATTTTCCACCAAGCAGGGTAAGGTTATATAACAGGACATGTAACATATGTCCCGTATATGTAATATATTTTGTAACCTTTTTGTGGTTACCTTAAATAATCTGAAAAGGAGAGAGAAAACAAAAGAGGAAAAAAAACGCAAAGTACGGCAAGGTGGTGAATCTATGGAGAATTTCAAGTTTTCCTTATTAGACTTTCTGAAAGAAAGGCTAAATAGAATAGAGAGCTTGCTACATGGAGCTAGTGATAGAGAGGCAGTAGAATTTGGCACAGGTTGGAGTCTGGAGAAAACCAGATTTAGTGAAATCATAGCAAAACTTTGGGTGCCCAAGAAAAGAGTAGTCATAGGTGTGCTCCATCACTTGTAAAGGTGGACTTAGGACTCTGAAACAGCACTGAGATTTCCTAATTTAAAGTCCTGTGGCACACATGAGTACAAGGAGACATCTGAAGCCCCATTCTCTTCTGTTACAGGAAAATGCATCTAACATAACAGGGGACATTTGGCTATTACAGCTGCTTAAACTGATAGAAACTTTCAGAAGAGAAAGAGTTTATCTCAGAAAGTCTGTAAACAATCATCAGCTGGGAAGTTAAACTAAGAGAAAGATGACTTTGTCATTGCTCTGTTTCTTAAGCTTTCCAATATTAGCCGTTTTCACAAACAGCATATCAGCTGGATGAATGTTTACTCTGTACTAGCAAGCCATACTTAAACTACAGTAGCATTGCCTGGACCAGATTCTTCTTTCATTTTACTTTTACACAGCTAAAATTTTACTTCAGTAAGTTATTTCTTGACTGAATTCAGTGTAAGCAGTAACTAAAATCAGACCATCAGCTTTGAATTTTCGATGACACTAATGTTAAATCAGGCTTAAATATACCACAGTTTCTAAGACTTCCTTAAGCAAAATAAAAAAATGACTATTCAATAGCCAGTTGTATGTGAAAGAAGAGAAGTAGGAAGACAGATTAAAAGATGGTGGAACAAAGAAGCACTATGTACTGTTTGATAAAGTTATTTACACTTAGCAAACAGGACAGGTATGATTCAGAAAATGTGCTTTCTAAATACTTTTATACCACAAAATAAAATTGCATGCATCATAGGAGCCTCACCTTCTTAAAAGTTGCCCCACCTTTAATACACACAATAAAACTTGCTATACAGCAAGCAGAAATCACCTACAATCTTAATATAGCAGGAAATTAAATTAGGGTATGCATTAATATTCTTAATCATTAGACCAGATTCCACAGCTGGTAAAGTTTGTCTCTATTCCTAAAATGTTCTGTTACCTTGCAAACACTGGTAATAACATGAATGATTAAAATTGCAATCTGCAATGTTACTGGAGCAGCAGTGTTATTATTCCAAGGCTGGTTCTAAATAATAAAACTACTTCCATCCACTTACCCATCTGCTAAAGAAAAAACAACTGCTTACAATTTCAAAACTATGTTAATACCTCTAATTTCCATTCTTTTAGCTACAAACATTACACCATGTAAAAATAGGTCATATGATGAGCTGATATAAACCAGCATAGTTCCAAATAACACTAAACAAGGATATGAACTTCATGAGGTTTCTTATAGCTAATTAATCATAAGACATTTTTGGACTGGTTTCAAAATGCAGGTCACTGCTAATATTTCAACTGAGATTTTGATCCATCATGATTTTCCAGTCTGGTGTGCCATAAGCCACCAAACTTCAGAGTTACACAGCAGCACTGATCCATAGATTTCAGAAGTTATGCATTGTAACAACCTTATTTTTCTCTACTGTGATTGTACTGTGATTGCTCTTTTATTTGTATTCCAATTTCCAAGTCACTGCACTTCACTAAAGAATTTTTTAGCTTCTGCACCACAGTAGACACTTCTGTCCTAAAGTTTAATTTTAAGACTTTTCACACCCATATGTAAAAAAAAGAGAGAAAATATTATGAATTATCACTCACCAGAGAGAAAAAAAAAAGATATGAAGACGCCAGTAGCATCCAATGATTCAGTTTACAATCTGATGCAGTCTTTTGGGTTTTCTCAGGACTTTTTAAAAAAACTTTTTATTTTATCTCTAATTGATATTCAGAGGTGATTCAGGTGCCCAATATCTCTGAAAGCCAGCTGAACACAAAAGAAAAAACTTTTCTATCGTGAGTGTGGTCAAACACCAGAACAAGTTGCCCAGATAAGTTCCAGTGAGTTCTATATAAGTGGAATATATAAGTTCCATGTTCTTGGAGATATTCAAAAATCCAACTGTATATGGTCCTCAGCAACCTGCTCTAGTTGACAATGCTTTGAGCAAGGGGGCGGACTAGAAAATCTGCAGAAGTCTCTTACAACCTCAACAAATTTATATGATTCTATCTGAATCCACTTAAAAAAAAAGAAATATTCTCACGGCTAAAGGGGTGATACAATTTTCGTTTTGTTTTTATTCATTATCCCCTTTCCCAAGTTACTGAAAGCAGATTAGTTCTCAGGATTCTCTGAAATCAGATCATTTACTTACCTGCCTGGATATAGATTGATTAGTCCAGATCTCTCCCCCTTTAAAAAATGTAGCAGGTCCTTCAAGAAAGAAAATGACACTGGTATGGAAAGGGATGGAAAATTCATATGTATCATTATTCCTGCATGATATATTGCCACAAGACCCCAGAATCCATTAAACAAAGCTGAAATGACATGCTTAAATGTCATTAACACACTCTCATTCTTGTTTGTTCTACTGTCGACCCTTGAAAACTGAGGCTCATTCTGTAAGGTCTTTATGTGGTACCACAGGTTCTGTAAACCTGTTCTTTCTTCAGAGAGACTGATTGTAACTAACAGTGTTAGCTGCCGGTAATTTCTTATCTTTTTTTGCAACTACTCTGCATAATGGAGCAAAAATGGACAGGGACTGAATTAGCTCTTTCACTCTGGCGCTCAGTTACCGGCACTAAGCCTAAGCCTTCCTCTTATTACATGTGCCCCAATGCATCCAAGTGTTTATGGTTGTCTGCACATATCACTGACCCCAGCAAAGCTGAAAGCTATATGCCATCTACACTTTATTCAAGCAAAACTGAAGTATGAAGAAAAAAAAATGTTTATATATGGAATAAAGGATTTGGGAAAAGCATCATTAGGCTTTAAGCAGCATTAGAAGGCTTGCAAAAGAGTAGCATAGGAGAACAGCAAGGTACCTCAGTGACTTGTAGAAGTCTCAGAGCTGAGTAGTAACTGCTCAGGAGCAGCTGACAGGAGCATCTGCATTCCCTGTAGCAGGAAGTATGTGGAAAGCCACAGAACAGTTACACATGTGGGTTTAGGAAGAGGCCAAAAGAGAGATGATTTCTGGGCACAGGATTGGTTTGAAATTAGCCTTTGGATACCTGAATAGGAGAGCTTCCTGCTACTGCTCAATTTTATCATACTTTAGGAAACCATATATGTTCCAAGGGCACAAAGCAATAATATTCACCAAAGAGCAATAATATGCTTTCACTCCCAACTGTACTCATGTCTGAACCTTTCTTCAGCATACTTAGAAACTTTTTTTTTCCAAAGGCATTTTGGCACTGCAACTCCCATTGGGGTTCAGTGTAAAAAACACTTCAGGATCTGAGCCCTGCTGAGCGATCTGAATAAATAAATAAATAAATAAATAAAATATCAAGCCATACTTTCATTCATTAAAATGGTTCAAAAGCTTTTGAGGATGATCAGTACACACATGCTCCAAAATATCACAGGTCAGCAATGCTGGATAATCTGCTTGCCCCTCCCTTAGACAGAGCCAATAATCAAGATGCTAAGAGATATATAGTAGAGAGCATTTTTAATTCTCTAGTTAATTTACAGACCTATTTCTGAGAAGATTTATCAGCCTTACTACTATATTTTATATTTAATACTATAAGAAAATGCAATTGTTTAATTTTGTAAATCATGAAAGAAAGGTGAAACATACAAAAGAGGAATAAAACAGTCACACAGAAAGAAAAACCTATGCAATTTAAAAAGGTAATATGAGTTAACTAATTGCTTCCTGTAAGGGAGCACCTGCCTATAAAATGAAAGTCAAAAGGAGAACAAAAAAATAGGAAAGATAGTGAGTTAATTTCAGAAAGCAGAACAATTCTTTAAGGAAATAGTGAAATTACCCCAAAAGAAAGAATAATCTGAGTTAGTATATGTAACCAACTCATTTCTGCCTTAAGGCCTCATTCTTAGTGTGCCTGTCTTCTCTCACTGTGCTTTGTGTGGCACAGTGAAAAGGAAATTTCCTACAAGGAAATTATGATTTTGTCAATGATGTCGAGTATTTTTGCCTAGTTCCTTTGTTTGACTTTGGAAAAACTGGGGAAGAAGAGTTACTTTCAGCAAGTCTCTATGAGAGGATACATGATAGGTAACAGATCATCGAACTGTTGGTCTGACATAAAACGCTTGCTGCATAGCTTGGAAACTCTAGGCCTGATCTGTACAGATCTATGTCTAGAGAGAGCTCCGAAGCCTTCAACTGAGTTTCAATCAGTTTCTGCACCTGGGTATGTTGCTGCTTCTGCATGGATGAGTCATGAATGGTGGAATCTATCATATTGTTACTTCAGGTTTAACTTAATATGATTAAATCTGCCTTTTTGATAAGAGAAAAAAAAAAGATTTTAAAACCCTAGCTCCCTCATTATATGTTTTTTTTTACATTTTTTACATACTTATTATGCAAACAAGTAAACAATGGAGAAGGGGTCTGGGTGGAGCAGCATATTCGTTATCCCTCCAAATGGCCACCATTTACTCATCTGCAAAATCTTGAGAACAGTTAGTGAATGAAAGCAGGGCGACAAAAAGAGAGACCTCTGCAATAAGCACCATATTAATCCTGTGGGCTGGGGAAACCACCAGAAAGCTTTGCATAGTAATGTTGTCTAGAATTTTACAGTTCTTTTCAGTCCACCACATCATAGGAGGAAAAGAGGGGAGAGGTGCCTCAAACAGAACCAAAGATTTCATCTTCTTCATTTCATCCACAATGAATTTAAACCACATATATTAGAAGTCTAATCCTCCAGATTAGAAGATAATTAACTGTTATTGCCCTAAATCCCTTTTGATAGTTAATCAGTTGCTAGAAATACATCTCGTCCTTTTAGTCAAAAGACTGACATCTGATTTTCACTCTTTTGTCTCTAACAGCTACCTTCTCAAGATGGACAACACTGAAGTCCCCAGTGAGAAGTTTGGGACGAGATATGTGTGTCCCCACAGACAACTATTAAACTTTTATCAGTATACCAGAATTCACACAATCCAGCTAAAAAAAGGAAAAGCGAGAGTAACTTGACAACTGATGTTGAAAAACACGAAGTTGCAAAAAGAAAGTAGAAAAGTATATTAAATTAGTTGGAATGTCTATTTTGGATGAAAGAATCACTAAAGATTAAAAATGCTGAATTACAGAGAGATCTGACCATATCCCAGTTGTAGCAGCACCCCAGTTTTGTTACCTGCATGTTAACATTTGTTAAGCTGCTTGCATATATTAAGAAATATACTAATGTCTTGGCAGCAAAAAGTTCCGTTACAGCTGTCATCTGGAGTCATAAAAATGTTCAGTGTCAAAAAAAAGACAGAAAAGTAAATCATACCACACTGGTTGCAAGCAGTGTAAGATTGACCCCAAATTAGCATAAGGAAATACAAGCATCGTCTTGGTAACTATCAGTAACAGCACTGCTTTCAGCCCCAATAAGAAGTCTGTGGGTCTGTCACCCACCTAAAGGCAGTCCCCATCCACAACTTCAGTCAGTCACATTTTCTATTTGCGGGTAGTGTACACTGAAAAACATCCAGACAGCTTTAAAACTAACAGGACAGAAGTGAGTTCCTGCCTGGAATCTCATTTGGCCTCTGTGCGGCAGTACCTGAGAACTGCAGTAGAAACACTACAAAGAATAGCAGTTATAGCACTCTCGAGCACCACCTTTATAATGTTCTTTATGCAGAAGAAATGGCAAAATTTCATACTCCAGCATACTTAGGTAACTTTCTGAATGCAAGCTTCTCACCCCATTTTACTCCAGTGCTTCTGTAAGTATTCAGAGAAGGGAAGCAGGGCATAGTGGGGTCCAGGAGTAGCCTGCTGTTCTGTGGCCAGCATGGCTCTAACCTGCTGCCTTCCAGTGGAACAGTTTGCTTAACAGGAAGGGTCAGCAGCTACTCACAGAGGCTTATGAAATGCTCCCTCACTACAGCTGCAACACAGCCAGCAGCGCAGCCACTCGCTGGGCCACCAGCTAGGGCACTTGGCCTCCCCTCCAAGCTTTTGTAAGCTCCCCCCGGAAGACATTTCCCATGCAGCTGTAAAACCAGCTGCCAAAGGCTGGGTCAGAGGCGCCACTCAGCAACTGGGCACAAAAAAAGCTGTGATAATAGATCTAACTTGTGAGGTGCTGGTATCTGCTAAGCCCTGTCAGGATGCACCGAGCCTGCAAGGAGATGTCCTCTTGCAGACAGCCCTGCATGGGGAGCAAACCTGCAACAAGCAGAGCGCAGAGAAAGAGCAGGGTGTTGTTGAGACACCCTGGGTCTGCACGGAAGAGCAAAGCAGATGCTGCAAGCACATTTCCGCCAGCAGTTCACCTAGAAAGATCTGGCTTAGCAGTGTCTTCTCCTCTCTCCTCCCTTAACTGTTCTGGTCCCAACTTACCTCCTGCAGGTTCCCTTGGCGAAGAAACAACACAAGCCCTGCCGGCTGGTCGCTGTGGCCAGCCTCCCCTGCATGTGCCTCAGCTAGTATGGCAGCAAGAGCGGAGGAAGGTTGAAACAACTTCCTAAACTTTGCTGGGGCGCGGGTGGCATCACGCACTGAGGGGCGGGACTGCGGCGAGCCGGCCTCCTCACGCTCACCGCCACCTCCCCGGCAGCACCGAGCAGCGCTGGAGCAGGGTGCTGCTCACGCCAGCTACCCCAGGAGCAGTCGCAGTGCGGGGTCCTGCCCACCTCTGACTTGGAAGGGCCTATCTGGAACGGCAGCTGGGGCAGGATGGAGAGCTGGGGGAATTCCGCCAGGCACTGCCTCCCAGACAGGAATAAGTGCAGGATGAATTGCCGGGGGAAGCATGTGAACTTTTCCTCTCCACGTAACATGAATTACACAGGGCAGAGAGGGTTGAAGGAACGTGGCACATCTTGTTCACAACAGGACCTTAAGGTACAGCTGATGGAAATGGTCCACATTCTCAACAGGCACGTTTAGCTGCCCATACACAGAAGTTGACAACAAATGACAAAATTGATTTCACCTCCAATTGATTCAGATATTTCAAGTACCCCAAAGTTCATTTTGAAAAAAGTGCCGTGTTAGCATGTGTAAATGCCCGCATCACTCCTCTCCCCCCTCACCCCAGAGGAGGAAAAAAAAAGCTTGATTTAGTTTTTATCACTATAGCTGTCATAATTGCAGAAGAGGTCTTAAGGCATGGGCTTCATGATACATTACAATTCAGCATACTTGCTAGAGTAATTCACTCAGTTGTGCTTGAACTCATTTCTTCATGAACTGAGAAATGCTTAGAAGGAAATTAAAAGGGACAACTGGAATAGTAATACAATGGCAAGTGGCACAAAGATGTTTATAGGCATATGACATATTACATAAATTATGATTAAAGGTATTATATTACCTGTTCATTGTATGCATATATATAGTCACAAAAGGCTATGAAAAAGACTGCCTCCAAAGCCATCTCTCTCACACAGTTATACATGATTAATTAGAAGTAAAAAGAAAGCTATTAAAAGTAAAAAGATCTTTAAAACATAGAAGTTGTTTAAAATAAGAAAAATTGAGGGGAAAAAACAGAAATCAGCAATTGAAATCAGAACAGATAATTAAGATTTCGAAAAGCAGTTTAGGAACATTGCAATTAACACTAAACATTGTCAAACAAACCAGAAGCTCAAACCTGCTGCCAGAATCTGTGGGGCAAGTAGTCAACAGAGATAAAGCAATGTTATTGCCAAAGATGGAACAGTTAGATGAATATATGTTCAGTTTGGAAGATCAAATAACTTCCTTTTCTTTATTAAGCATGAAGAACAGACTTTGGACCAAAACATTGCTAGAGGAAGCCATAGACCACAATATAACAAATGGCAATATACCACAGAGAGATAGTATTCACCCAAATGTTCTAAAAAAATTAAATAATAAAAGGTTGAACTTTTGATTAAATCAGTACAGTGCAAAAAGAGATGGATATGGCAAATACTAACCTGTAAAAATGTCAAACTGACCAAATCAAAAAACAAGAACAACAACAACAACAAAACACACAAAAACAGGAGATACATAAATCAACATGTTAGAACAGAGGGAGTCAAAGTGGCTTTGCAGTAAGAAGTTATATCTCAAAGAATCAGTGTCACATGAACAAAAGGAATTGGATAGGCAAGATATGTTTAGATTTTCATAAAGTTTGAAAACGTTCCTCCTTAAAAGGTCTTTGAAGACCTAAGCAGTCATGAGGGAAGGGGAAATGTCTTCTTGTGATTTAAGAAGTAATGAAAAGATAGGAAAATAAAGCTGTGAATGAACACTCAAAATGAAAGGGGACTGCCTGATAATACACACTTAGTAGTAAGTAATAAGAAATTAAATGGTCTGTGAAGAGCTGCAGAAGATATAATATGAATCTAAGTATGTGATAAAGTGGGTATGCCTATCCAAAAAGTTTGGCAGAACTGGAAGGGACACAGAAAAGAGTATCAAGACTATGAAACAGCTTCTGTATGAACCAAAGCTAATAAATTAGGAACCTTTGCACTAGCAAATAAGTGACTCGGAACATCACTAGGAAACACTGAGAAGTCAAATCAAAAATGACTGTTGTTGGTTCCACACACACACATGCACACGCACATACACACAGAATATTTCTCCCTGTTATAAAAACAGGGCCAATCACTCTGGCTGGTTCTCACAAAAGCTTGTGGACAGAAGGGAAATCATCTGGCAACGTGCTGTTAATAGGAAGCTTCTCACAACAGACAAATCATGGAATTCACTGGTAATACATATGGTGAAGTGATTAGACAAATTCATGAAAGAAAGCTCCCTCAAAAGCTATTAAATATCAAATGCAAAGTCAAGATTGGTTAAGTGCAAAAGCTATTTGCAGTTGACATACTTCGTGAAAGGAAAGATCACTTTCTCCTCTCTGTGCTTCTCACACTCTAAACATCTGCTACTAACTACTATCACACAGGACACTGGACTAGACAGTGGCCATTCTGAGATTGTCATGTAGCACCAAAAAAATTCAATCCTAAGAATAACTATTTTGTAACTTTAAACCTTTTTCAAATGTTGAAATCTGCTCTTAACTGGGTATGTGGGTATTGTTAAAATGATCAGGATGTGGTTTATATTTTCCTGGGAAATGTTTTAAGTAATGAAGACACTTTTTGCTTTATGTTTTCTTAATGATCTCTGTTTTGAGATATGCATTACTTATTTGCCCTGCACCTCCCAACTGCAGAACAGAGAGTTCAGAAATCTGCTTGTGGCTTTCAAAGCAAACCAAATTAACTATCTATCTACATTGACCATTTTTATCCCCCTTAAAAAGCATAGTCCTAGTGTGTTCCTCATGTTTATCGTGTTCCTTTGATCCCTTTCTCTTGGGGCTAAGCAAAACCATTTCTGAAACATTAAAAACCACAGCATTTCCAGTGGGACCTGCAATCAGCTCCTCATATTCATTTTTTTTCATATCACATCTCATAACCACATATTGCAGATTCCTCAAACTAAAATGGACTAGCTTTTCAAGTAAAATCAAAATAAAACAAAGCTATAGTTCAGGGAAACCTGCAAAGATGCAGAATTAGCAATATAGTAGATAGAACTCTCCAAGTCTGTACCATACCATGTCTCTAATTTACTAAAGATTCCAAAGTCTGCTGAACCATAAATTTGTCTTAAAATATGCCATCATTAAAGGACTTGAGCTATTTCCCTAATATAAGGTGATCCTTCCCCTCTACTCAGTCCTCATAAGGCCAAATTTGGAGTACTGCGGGCTGCTTTGGGTTACTTGGGACAAGAGAGATGTGGCACAGGAGCAAGTCCAGTGGAAGGCAACTAAGATGATTAAGGAAGCAGAGAAAATCTCCCATGAGGAAAGGCTGAGAGAATGAGGACTATGGACTATTAGGCCTGGAAAAAAAGAAGACCAAGGGAGCATCTGATAAAAATATCTGAAAGAAAGATGTAAAGAGGATGGGGACTGATTTTCCTTAGGGGTGGACAATGATAGGAGACAATGGACACAAACTGAAAAATAAGTATCAGAATATGAGGAAAAACTTTTATTGTGAGGGTACAGAACACTGGGACAAGTAGCCAAGTTGTTTTTCTGGAGTCTCTGTTCTCAAAGACATTCAAAACCCACCTGAATGTGATCCTGGGCTGGACTAGATGATCTCCAGAAGTCCTTTCCAACCTCAAAACATTCTGTAAAACGAGCAAATAAAATAAAATAAAAACAGGAAGACCAAAAAGGGGGAGAAAATGTAAAGAAAAAACCGTCCCGAATATGTCCTTTAAAATCTGTCTACCTCTCTGGGTAAGCTGTTTCAGTATTCTGTCACCCTAACAGTGAAGAGGTTTTTCCTTATATTAGAGTTAGCCATGTTTCAGTTTGTGCCCCTCGTTTTTAGTCTTGTCACTAGGCACCACTGAAAATAGCCTGGCCCCATCTTGACATCTTCCTTTTAGATATTTGTATACAATAGTAAGATCCCCTCTCAGGGGAGATCCAGGCTAAATAGGCCTAGCTTTCTCAACTTTTCCTCATAAGAGGGATGCTCCAGTCCCCTAATCTTTTTCATAGCCCTCTGCTGGACTCACCCCAGTAGATCAATATGGTCTTTGGATGACAAGTTGACCATGAGGCAGCAGTGTGCTCTTGTGGCCAGGAAGGCCAATGGGATCCTGGGTGCATTAAGAAGAGCATCTCCAGCAGGTCAAGGGTGATCCTGCCCCTCTACTCAGCCCTGGTGAGGCCGCATCTGGAATATTGTGTCCAGTTCTGGTCTCCACAGTACAAGAGGGATGTGGAGCTGCTGGAGAGAGTCCAGCGCAGGGCCACAAGGATGATCAGGGGCCTGGAACATCTGCCCTATGAGGAGAGGCTGTGGGAGCTGGGCCTGTTCAGCCTGGAGAAGAGAAGGCTGAGAGGGGACCTGATCAGTGTATGTAAATACCTCAAGGGAGGCAGTGAGGAGGATGATGCTGGCCTCTTTTCAGTGGTGGCCACCCATAGGAGTAGAGGAAATGGCCACAAACTGAAGCACCAAAAGTTCCACAGGAACTTAAGGAATTTTTTTTTAACAGTGAGGGTGACAGAGCACTGGAACAGGCTGCCCAGAGAGGTTGTGGAGTCTCCTTCTCTGGAGATCTTCAAACCCGCTTGGACGCAGTCCTGTGCCACGTGCTCTAGGTGACCCTGCGTGTGCAGGCGGGGTTGGACTAGATGATCTCTAGAGGTCCCTTCCAACCTTAAGCATTCTATGATTCTATGATTTGTACTGGGAGCCCAGACATGGACACAGTACACCAGATGTGACCAGAGCAGAACAGAGGGGAAGATCACCTCCCTCCACCTGCTGGCAATGCTCTTCCTAGTGTTCCCCAGAATAGCATTGGTCTTGGACACCAGGGCACACTGCTGGCACACAGTCAGTCTGTAGTCCACCAGGACTTTCTGGTACTTTTCTGCAGAGCTGCTCTCTAGCAGATCAACCACCAGCCTGTACTGGTGCATGGAGTTATTCCTCCCTAGTTGCAGGACTCCGAACTTATCGTTGAACTTCATAAAGGTCCCCTCTGCTCAACTTTACAGCTTGATCAGGTCCCTCTGAATGCCAGCACAGCCCTATCAGCTACTCCCCCCAGCTTTGTCTGCTTAGCAAACTTGCTTAGGTTGTTCTCTGTTCCTTCCTCCAGGGTATTAGGGGAGACAAAAGGCTTGCTGAAGTCAAGGCAGACTGTGCATCCCTCATCTACCTAGCCAGTCATTCCATTATAAAAGCTATAAGATTGGTTAAGCATCATTTTCCTTTGGGAAAGCCAGACTGACTACTCCCAATCACTGTCTTGGTCTCCACATGCTTAGAGGTAACATCCAGAATGAGCTGCTCCACCAGCTTTCCAGGTGGAGGTTAACTGGCCTGTGCCTGAGTCCTCCTTCTTGCCCTTTTTGAAGGCTGGAGTGGCAGTGGGTTTCTTACAGTCCTTAGGCATTTCTGTTCTCCAAGACCCTTCAAAGATGATGGAGAGTGGCCTATCAATAATCTCCGCCAGTTTCCTCAGCACTTGTGGATGCAGCTCATTGGGTCCCAGGAGTCTGGGGTTGTCAACTTTGCCTAAATGAGCTCTAACCCAATCATCCATGATCAACCTACATGGCTCATGCATGTAGGTCTCCTGTCCCTTTACCTGACTTACTACTCAGAAGGATGCACTGATCTTGAGCTTAAAAGAAATGATGCTTGGATATGAGCCAGTACTCTAGGAACTCCCTTCCTCCTAGGGCCCGAAACCATAACACAACTCCAAATAGGCCCCTAAAGAGGCGAAAGTTTGCACTCCTGAAGACCAGGGTTGCAATCCTTCTTATTTTCCTATTTTCTCTTTGCATGAGGCAGTAGTGTGCCCTCGTGGCCAAGAAGGCCAATGGAATCCTGGGCTGCATTAAGAAGAGCATCTCTAGCAGGTCGAGGGAGGTGATCCTGCCCCTCTACTCAGCCCTGGTGAGGCCGCATCTGGAGTATTGTGTCCAGTTCTGGGCTCCACAGTACAAGAGGGATGTGGAGCTGCTGGAGAGAGTCCAGCGCAGGGCTACAAGGATGATCAGGGGCCTGGAACATCTGCCCTATGAGGAGAGGCTGGGGGAGCTGGGCCTGTTCAGCCTGGAGAAGAGAAGGCTGAGAGGGGATCTAATCAGTGTCTATAAGTACCTCAAGGGAGGGAGTGCAGAGGACGGTGCTGGTCTCTTTTCAGTGGTGGCCACTGATAGGACTAGAGGAAATGGCCGGAAACTGAAACATCAAAAATTCCATAGGAACTTAAGGAAAAATTTCTTAACAGTGAGGGTGACAGAGCACTGGAACAGGCTGCCCAGAGAGGTTGTGGAGTCTCCTTCTCTGGAGATCCTCAAAACCCGCTTGGATGCAGTCCTGTGCCACGTGCTCTAGGTGTCCCTGCGTATGCAGGGGGGTTGGACTAGATGATCTCTAGAGGTCCCTTCCAACCCTAAGCATTCTATGATTCTATGATCCCACTCTCAACCATGTCATAGTCACTGCAGCCAAGGCTAACACCAACCAGTCCTTCAGTATTTCTTAGTGAAAGACCCAGTGGTGCACCTCTCCGTATTAGCTCCTTCAGCATCTCTGCCAAAAAGAGATCATCCGTGCTCGCCAGCACAGGACTGTTTGTGTTTAGTTGTGCTGTCTTTCAATCAGATATTAGGGTGATTGAGGTCTGCCGTGAGAACCAAGGCCTGCGATCGTGAGGCTACTTGCAGCTGTAGAAGGCCTCATTGATTTCCTCTTCCTGACCAGCAGGCCTGTACTAAACACCCATCAGTGTCACCCATGCTAGTCTGCCCTTTAATCCTTACTTGAAAGCTCTTGACTTATTCTTCATGCCCCCTAGGCACAGCTCAACACATTCCAGTTGTTCTCTCACATCAAGAGCAATTCCACCAGCTCCCTTTCCTGGCCTGTCTTTCCTAAAAAGTGCATAGACATCCACAACAGCATTCCAGTCATTTGAGCTATCCCACCCTGTTTCTGTAATTGCAATGAGATCATGCCTCTCCAATCTCACAGTTCTCTAATTCATCCTGCTTTTTTTTGTTGTTGCTGCTGCTGCTGCTGCTCTTGTTTTTCCCCATGCTGCAGGCGCTGGTATACAGGCATTTCAGGGAGTTAATTCAGCATGCAGGTTTCCCAGGACAGGTGCAAGAGGACCCGCCATCATCATGCCACCCACACTACCCCACTTACGATGCATCCTGGCTTGAGCTAACTCTCCCCTCCCCACCTTTTCCTAGTTTAAAGTCCTCCTTACCATGCTGGCCAACCTGTTGCCAAAGACATGCATGCTCCACTTACTGAGCCAGCTCCCCTGTCTCGCTATGTGTTGTTCTTCTTCAAACAGTGTTCCATAGTCAGAGAAAACAAAACTTTTTTGCTAACACCAGGGTGCAGCCAGTTGTTAACCCACATAATCCGTCTCCTCCTCCTCCCATCCTTTCTCCTTGCTGGCAGGATTGAGGAGAATATTACCTGGACTCCGGGACTACTATCCCTAGAGCCCTGAAATCCTGTTTGATGGTCTCCAGTTTGTAGTCCTTGGTATCATTAATGTCACCCTGGAACAGCAGCACAGGGCAATAGTCTGAAGTTTGAACAAGTCTTGTCAGAATGACATCTGGTATGTGAGCACCTGGCAGGTACAACGCTCCGGACAAGGGGTCAAATCAGCACATTGGTGACATCAGCCAATAGTTGAGAGTGCTTTGACAGAGATGCAGAATCCTTTATAGCTGTGTTAATACATGTATGAAAGAAATATTTGTGCTAGCCTGCCCTTTTTACCAGAATTCCCCTGGTTAATAAAATAACTGCACAGTATATCCAATCATCCTTTCATAGCCTAATTTGCAACAGTCTTTCTCCTTTGAAGACGGGTCTTCTTTCTCCCTTCTTCAAATGTAGATGTGAAAAAAGCTGCCTAGTCCCTACCAGGATTGTAACATAATCCTGTGTTTAAGTGCACATCACTTAACAGATTGCATTAGTGTGTTACAAAGAGCAGCAATAGGTAATAGTCAGACTCAGTAGTAAGCTATATAACAAGAGAAAATCCACACTACATATGTGTTATAAACCTGTAAGACAAAAGATGGGGGAGGAGAGGCACAGTAACTTTACATCAGTGCAGTGTTAGGATCAGGAAGCACAAGCAAAAGTACTGCTCCCATTCCTCTATCTTAAGCCATATGCAAAGCTATTCCAATTAATGTAAAATTTTAAAGTATGTTTTAGGTAATCAGGTGATCTTTCTTTTAAGCAATTGTAGTGTAACTACAATACACTCATTTGTAGATGAGTAAAGCTGTTGCCTTTTAAGTCTTTTCTCACCGCTTCAGCATGATGGCCTTCCCATGAAGTTTGGGATGGTGGATTCTCCCCTTTACAGCTGACAACACGGCATGCAGGAGGGACCATAAATTAGAGCTACTGCCAAAGAGACAAGTCCCTCATTCTTGTAACATTTGTCCCTGACTCCCATTCTCCTTTTTGCAAACAGTCTTTTATGCAGCAACGTTGAAACCAGAAAAGGGAACTGAACTGCATGGTTAAATAATCCAAACCATTTGCCCCACCCCAAATTAGTTTTTGGCATACATTTTTTATCTGGTTTACTTTATGACAGCATGAACACAAGCAGAAGGTGGGGAAGAGAAAGAGGGAGGTGAGCAGGGCTTATGTTGTCTTGTATTGTTCATGAAACCAGGACATGAGTGAGGTAATCACCACCTGTAATTTGTTTACATACTGCATTGCTTTTTTAGCCAAGGGGGAAAAAAATGTATCAGTGAAGAACCCTAGTAAAAAGAAGAAATATTTAAGGCTGTTCTTTTTGGTCTCAAAAGCCAGTAATTCATTCCTTTTAAGTAAAATTTAGCATAAATTAGTTTCTACACTGAAACAGGAAACTGGTCTAGCTACTCTTCATTTTAAATTGGATACACAAGGTTGCTTCCATTATCAGCCTTCTGATAGGCGCACTCTCAGCCCACATACCAAGCAGCTTCCCTGCATGCTGATAGATTTCTCCTTTCTCATTTTCATTCCTCGCTAGCTGCAAATAATTTTACCTTTCTAAAAAAAGGAAAATATTGAAATAAATAAACAAAAAGCCCTCAAAGACATCCTCATAGAACATGTAGGCAAAACATAAAAGCAGAAATTAATGATATTTCCAGTTAACAAAGTTGACAGCTGAGGAGATAGCTTAAAATAGCTGTGAAGTAGCAAAGTCACAAAACAAGCTCTTGATCAGGCCAGTCATG
Organism: Tinamus guttatus; assembly: GCF_000705375.1. The sequence goes on along the minus strand of NW_010581014.1, from coordinate 277,383 downwards.
AGTTCTTCTGTGAAAGACTCTAAATATACCAGCCCGAAATGAAATCTTCAGGTGTGAACTCCATAGGCAAACACAGCACTGGTAAAAATTGGCAAACATCGAGGACCAGCTGGCTTACTGACTTATCTAATGTGACAACAGTATCAAACAAATTTCCAGCTCAAAGCACACAAGGAAAAAAATCAATTTTACAGCATTCCATGGAACAGACTGAAGTCTGAACAAGCAGAGTTTAGTTTGAGTAAACTATTACATCAGATCACTTTTTCCTCCCATACGTACACCTTCTTCTCTCCATTACAGCACAAAGTTTCCTGTTCATATCCCTACACTGAGTATTTTCCTACTTCTGTGAATTCAAGTAGGTCCTTTAAAATTAAGGAATTCACATAGAACTTACAAACTTCCAGTCTTTGTGTTAACCTTGGCTGCCTCCTGCCTAGGTGTCAGGATGAAAACTAGGTGCAAATAATCCTAGGAGCTTTCATTCCATGTATGAGTGTGTAATGCAGGGGGGTTGCAAGACCTCTCCAGCCGTATCCCCAAGTTAGGACAAATGAAGGGCCAGAATTGCAAAGCACATCACATGGCCCAGTTTTCTCTCAATTTACAGTTGTAAAATCATTTTCTTTCTTTCTATCACAGGTCACAAATGCCCTTATTTCTTATCCTATACTCAAGTAGCTTGAAAAGGCCTGAATACCACACTCCAGATCTATATTTGGAATAAAAATCCCCTTGAAAATCTAAATGGACTTTTTTTTTTGGCCATAGTCTCTCCAGTTGCTATGCAATACAATTTATCTGCAAAAGAAGTTTAGTCTCTAGTGTAGCTTGCTGACATAAGCTGTTCGAATCTGTAAAACACAGAAGTAAAATCAGTGAATTGATAAACAGCACAAGTGGATTTCTCTTTGTTAAAGAGAAATACATGACACACAACTGAGTTTTTTGACTTCCCAAAATTTATGCCTTTAAAGTATCCCACGAATTCTCCAATTCTCTAGGGCTCTGTCAGTGGAGAAAGGACAAGCAAGAGAAGCATGGGGGGAGAGGGAGAAACACAAGCAGACTGAAGTATTGCATCTCATCCCCAGCATTTTTTAGTGTCTCTAAACAGTAGATCATAGAATCATTATGGTTGGAAAAGACCTTCAAATGCATCAAGTCCAACTGTAAGTCCTACAGCACCCTGCCTGTTAAACCATGTCCCTAAGTGCCACATCTGCATGTTTCTTGAACACTGCCAGGGACAGTGGCTCCATCACTTCCCTGGGCAGCCTGTTCCAAGGCTTCACCACTCTGTCCGTGTAGGCATTCTTCCTAATGCCTAACCTGAACCTCCCCTGACGCAAATTGAGTCAATTTCTTCTTGTCCTGGAGGAGAGACTGACCCCTGCCTCACGACAGCCTCCTTTCAGGTAGCTGTAGAGAGCGATAAGGTCTCCCTTGAGCCTCTTCCAGACTAAACAACCCCAATTCCCTCAGCCGCTCCTTGTAAGGTCTGTGCTCCAGCGCCTTCACCGGCTTCACTGCCCTTCTCTGGACATGTTCCAGCACCTCCATATCCTTCTTGCAGTGAGATGTCTTGTCAAAAGAAGATGGCTATATTAGATCAGATCTAAGTTCATCTAGCAGTCTGTTGTTTTGGGCAGTGATTAATAACCATCAGTTATATTATCTGAAATTAAATAATATTAAAATTGGCATTAAAGGATGTTATAAGAGCTGCTTTCTCCAGCAAATTCTGGGACTTAAGGATTCCTCCTGCCCCATCACTAGTGCCAAGATCAGTATGTCCAGCGGTCTCTTCCTCCTTGGCTGATGGATATGACTGCTGCTTTCCTATTTGCTCATCCAATAGCGCAATTGTTTATTCTAGATATGCACACAGAGAACACTAGAACAACCAGCTACACAGTCTGCCGCAGACAGGGCACTGTCTTTTAACCACCATACCTAACACCAACAGAACTCACATAAGATAAGTACAGATAGCAGGTCCCATTCCTCTTCTCCAGCTCATCAAGGATGCCAGTGAAAACACCCATGCGCTAGATCCACAAGACCACACACATTCAGATACCCTGAATATCAGCATTGGCCTGCTGGCTACCCCTGGATCCTGAGGCCCCTTATGCAGTATACAGGTCTGCTCATGAGCCAGCCTGTCTAGCTTGCCCACTAGCTAACAGATGCATGCACTCACATGCCTTATCAGCCCCCCACTACTCCCACATTCCTCCAATATCAACACAGACTCTCAGCCTGCCTAGTATCTATGTTTGGACCCTGGGCCTCCTAATGCTTGACAAGTCCATCTTGAAGTTTGCTAGCAAATTTTACAAGAAATCACCAGGGGGAAAAAAACACAAATCCTCCAGTCCCCCTGCAATACTTGCCAATGACAAGACCCTCACCTATTCCACTTGTTGATACTACAGACACAGGGGCTGCTATAGTCCATGGCCTGACTCCAGATGCCAGCTCTTAATTTACTCACTCCAATATCTCCAGTCGCTGGAACCCAAGGCTTGCGGTACTCACGCATGCAGTAACAAGTGAGATTACACTGAAAAACAGTTAAGAAAAGATTTATCAATATAGGTTACACTGCAATGATTAGGCACAGGGCTTAGGTGGATAAGAATAATGACTAGCAGCTATTACAGAACTGTCTCCTTTTGTCTAGACTCCTATTTCCTCATGTTCATTCTTTATTCCTTCCTGTTCCCCTTTCCTTGAACTTCCTTTCATAAGCTTCCTTTTATCAGGTAGCCCAACAGGCCCCTCTCAAATATCCCAAATCTTCATGTTAGTCTTATTTCTCCTTTTTCAGTTACAAAGCCCTCTCCAGAGCTATGTCCTGTAGTTTTCTAATCCTGACAGTTAATGCGTAAAGAACTTCTCTATCATTTTCTTCCTTATTACTTATCTAACAGGTTTGCTTCCCTGTGTTTTTTTTTATTGCTTTCCCCTTTACTTACTATCCTATTTGAACTGAAAATGTCCTTGGGCTGATAACCTTAAGAAGGTGAATGCCCTCACATATCCTTACCGTAACAAAAAAGATGCATCTGAAATCATTGTATCAAATACTATTTCTGCTATAACTGAACTAGGCTCCTGTAAAGTAGGCAGTAATGTATCAGCCTCTGTTTCTGTATCTGAACAGCAGTCTACAAAATGCACTAAGGCCACAAATTTCATAACAAGGGTCATTCCAATTTGGTGACAAATACAAAAAAATTTAAAAAGAGACAATCCAACTAGTATATTAAATGCTATTCAAACCTTGAAGAGCTAATTTCTTCCTCTTCTGTGGATGGTTTCAGTATTTTATAAAGATTAAGTAGATACCTTCAGTATAAAGATTTATCAGCAAAAGATCATCCCACAGAAGCAGAGAGGACATTACATTAAAAACAAACAAACCTGTAGTTGTGCCATGACTTGACAAACTAAGATGCTACCATTCAATTTAATTGAGTTTAGGCAATAAACAAGACACCGGCACACAAGCTATTGGGAAAAAAGTCATCACACCTAGTTCCACTTCTGATATTTTGAGTCCATAAGACACTAAGTTACTTCAGTTTTCTTAACTACAAAGCCCAGTTCTCACTTGCGAACAAAGAAAAGAATACATCAAAGGAATATCAATACATGTATTTGCTAGTTTCACAGTGTATGTTCGATAGAATAAGGTATACAAATAAAGAGCAAATCAAGTTATTAACAGCACATGTTTGTTCATACAGTGTATGTTCTATGTAATATTGTATAAAAATAAAGAGGACGTGATAACACACAACCTGCCCACGTGAATTGCTATTAAATGTTTTATGAGATGTAGGAAGCGATGGGCCTTCTTCACAGCTGGCACACCAGTGAATCCAAACACTACTCACGCCCACAACAGGACCTGAATGGTCCAGCTGGAATCAGAGATCACCATCTTACCGTGCTAAGGTAAAGGGAGATGCCTCCTTGCCCTAAAGAGTTTAGGAACAGAACCAAAACGAGAAGCTTGAACAAAATCTTAAATACAAACAAGCAACAGATGTCCAATTTGTACAAGATCCACTAACAGCTTTTTTTTATTGAAGTTCTTAAAAATGAAAGGATGCTGTCTCCTGAAATTTTCATTGTTGGTTGAAACTTTGTATTTTTGCCACTAAAGTTAATCTAAACATTGTTTTCAGCAACAGCAAGTACACTAGAACCGAGTTCTTCAACGCTAACAAGAAGCACAGCAGCACAACTACAGAAGCCAACTGCATGCACACGCACGTGCACATACACAATAAAAACAACATCAAAAAAAAAATCTGTGGAATAGAAGTCAAGTGTATTTAACAATTGATATCTCAATACTGAGCTAAACTGTTATACACTTAAACAAGCAACAACGACAACAACTTTAGGGCATCATTTCTGACAAAGAAAATTCAATTTCTACAAGTTCTGTAATTTTGCAAGTATATTTGAAGCAGAATCAAGTACGTAAAGTTAAATATAACAGTTTTGGTGAACTTTAGGACCTTTCACCTGTTTTTACCACATGGGTTCTTTGTTGGTATCGATTTCACACTAAGATCTCCAAAAGCAAACCAGCATGTTCAACACAGTACACACACACACACACACACACAGACACACACACAGCCAAGTCCCCTGTGTAGTTTTTTTTTGAATTATAAAGACCATCTTTATAAAAGATTTCACTTTTATGCATACTGTATCGTCTACCATACGAATAAATACTTGTAATATACTTTAAAAAAATCAGATCATAAATCTTGTCTTTGAAAACTTAAAGACACCCAATTTATTTAAGGCTCACGAAGTGATTTCAAATGTTATAATCCCTACATTTGAAAAAGGTATCAGTATCAGTAAAGTTTATTTACATATTTTAAAAGGAGTTACACAACATGTTTTAAATACTTAACAGTTCCACTCCCCAGATATACTTTTCCCCTGCTTCACCTCTGTCCTTTCATTCTTCGTGTTTTTATATTATCATCTTTGCAAAAGAAACAAAATACCAAAAAAGACACAAACAAATATTCAGTTCAGCTCCTTTCAAACTTAACAGAACTCTATTAAATACTCAGGATAGATTTGGTTGGCATCAAAGATAACAAAGATCTTTGGGTTCCAGGTATTATCCACACAGCTGTCATACAAGTTCACAAAACTTCCATCTCTTGAAGGAGGCCTCATGTATTTTGAATCACCATTGATATAGTCACCAGTTAGTACACGAGCAAGAAACATTACTTTATCTGGTCTATGCAGATGAGGTTGCAGATTCACACCATGAATTTGAAAAGTATCTCCATGCTTTATGTCTTCTTTGCAGAAACGACTAGAATATAACGCATCTCTTGCAAAGTAGGTCCCTTTCAAGAAAAAAAAAAAAATCTGATGACATTCTTAGCATGATAGCTTTACTACCAGTGTACTGATAGAGGTATGAAAACAAAGAGGTCAATTATTTAATATTCATTAACAATCCGATGATTATTTTCTAAATCAATACAGAAACATGAGCCATATATTTTCAGTGTGACCAATATTTTTGTAGGGAGGGTGTCTTGTGAGCCATCACTGCTTACTGCTTTCCCCCATTCTGCCCTACTAGTTAGCTTTAAAATTAAATTGCTTACAACATCCTAGCTTTCTTAATTACACTTGCCCTCAAAACCAGAGCTATATTAAAGAGCTCGCCACATACACAGAGAGAATAACTGTTACAGGGGACACTTAATGCTGACCTGTTAAGATTACTGAATTATTGCATGTAAGAAAAATATTTACCTTTTCCATATACAGCAGCATGCATACCATTTATTCTCCAGTCAAAGTTATGAATACATATTGCTTCTACAAATTCATTACTGGTCCCGTGAAATAACATCTGCTCATTAATAGTGGGGACACCTCTTTTCTTCTTTAGTTGTGCTTTTTTCCTACAGGGAAGAAAGAATATATAGAATTACAAACATCTGTACAATCAAATTAAGTTTCTATTCTAAAAATACTACAGAGAGGGCAGTCCTGAAACAGTATAAATTCCACCTTCCCAAGTGACTAGATTAGAGTTCTCAAAGAGACCAGAATTCTTAAGATAAGTGTTTAGACATCACAAGTTTCTGGATGCTGTAGACTATTCTCATAACCTAAGTTTATTGATCTTCCCAACTTTGTTCATGTGACATTATTTGCAGAATGGTCATTTTCTACAGATTTTTTTTATAAGATTTTTTTTTCCACAGTGTGCTTTGTTTTTGTTTCCTGCATCTGCTTAGATAGCCTACAGTGGGACAAAATCAGTTAGTAGCTTATAACGTATAATTACTCAAGTAAAATAACAAAATGCATTAAAATAAAATAACCTAAAATTTCTCCTAAAATTATGTCTACAAGATCATTTTATAACCATTTTATGAATTAATGGTTCACATGCTTCTGAAATGAGATAGGTCTCACTTTGGGAGGATTACATCATTCAAGCATTTTGAACAACGATCAAAAATATATATATGTATATACATATATACAAATATGCACAAATACACATATATATATGATGCATAATATAGGCTGTGTAATATATACATATATATGTATATATTATGCACGCATGAGCCTATATTACACTCACACTGGCAGAAGACCATGGCACTCCTACTATAAAGGATAGATATAATTTCCATCAATCTTTGTTCAAGAGAGTTTCTATCATCAGCTACATCTTCTACTAAGATCCATGAAGAAGTGGACTCTGGAATATGTCTAAACCACTGGCTATACATGCTCAGGAACCCTTGATTGTCTATAAAACAATGTTTTTACTTGCTATTACTCATAATTTGCTTATTAATACATTTCCAGAAGAGGAAATAATAAAAAAAAAGATTTTTCTTCACATACCTTTATTCAGATACAGCTACTCAGAACAGTTTTGTAGGTGCAGTCATATTGCTATACTTTAGTATTTATGATGTGTGAAATTAATTTGCATCCTTACTTCATACTTTTAAAATGTTATAGCACAAAATTTACACACTCAAAGATTCTTAAACCATGATTTCTATCTGCTGTTGAACCTGGAAAACTGGTAGGCTCTCCAAATGATCAGTTGCTTTTCTAACCAATAAGTTGCTTTTTTGATCTATACAGGGAAGCAGGGAGTTTTTTGGGTTTTTTTTTCTGTATGGTGAGGTGTGGTTTTTTTTTTTTTTTTTTTTGCTTTCATTATAAATCTATACTGGGGACTCAGAACAGGAAACATCATCTAGTTTAAAGTCTGCTTGCTATTCTTAGTTTCAAAAAAGTTATACATTAAAAAGGGAAAAATAGAGCTCTACAGAAACTTAATTTGAACTAAAAGCTGATATACAACAGAACAATAGACATTAAAACATTCGGCCAAGCAAATAAGACTTTATATTTAAATGTAAAAATATCTATAAGATTTAGAATTAGCAGAAGGCTAAGTCTCTGAAACTCTCTTCTTCAAGCATATTCATGATGTATATAATGAACATATATGGATATATAATGAATTTCATAGTTTTCCAAAGAACAAAGTAAACAACTGCCATAAGTTTAAATAATAAAGAAATACTAAGGAGACTTATATCAAAACATATTATTTTTAATAACACAGTACATCTTTAAAATTGTATCTTATGCTCTCTTTTTGGACATGAGACAGAGCTTATGATCTACAACTACTACAGATTGATACTGGAAAGAAGCAGAAACCTTCGCACTTTCAGTTTAAGCCCAGCACAAAACGGGAAAAAGCAGAAAAACTAGAAAGCAGAAAAGCTATTGTGGCAGCACAATAAGCTTGGAGAAATGGCACGATTATGTGCTAATTAGACACAGTCCTACTATGTGTTTCATAAAGTTGATAAAGCTAAGAAATTTGTCAAGCCTCAAATATTGCTGACTTTTTTTTTTCTTTTTAAACTAGCATTTAACTAATACAAGCCTGACATTGTTTCATTAAAAGAAGCTTATTTTCTTCCTCTTTACTTGACTGTAAATATCATGGGCCTCTATCACACAGACATTCTGAACACTGACCACATGTGAGAACAGAAAATTCAGACAGGGAGCATTCTGAAAAAAATGACTTCTTTTTAAACACAATCAACCGATATCCCAGGCTAATAAGTCAATCTCCTTGCATTTTCACACATTCTTTACTAGCTGGTCAGCTTCATGCTCAAAGACTTTCAATTTTTTAAAAGGGTAGAAAACAAACAAACAAAGGTCTACCACCTCATTCTCATTCAGGAGAGTGTAATGTTGTACCTAAAAAAAAAAATAGTGACTTCTCAGCCTTTTCACGAAAATATAAAAAGCTTTAGTTCAAATAAAAATATTTATTAAAATGTTAAAATTAAAAATAACTTTGACAAATTCTCCAGGAGATTGACATTACTACAAGAGAACGATAGCAGTGCCAAATACAGCACAATAATTAAAAAATTACTGGAACAGCTAAAATGGCTGCAAAGTCAGAATACATTCCATTCATTATATATTCCAGTTCATTTTGGTTCTACCCTGAAATCCTAGAGCTAACATACTGTAGCCAGTATGTCAGCTTTTGCTGTCATTTTATTCACCTTTACAGCTAGCAATTGCATATTTCACAAATTAATTTAGCATGATATTAAATACTGATTTTTATGCAATTTGTTGGATTAGAATAATACTTGAACATGATAAAGGTCAGCACATTTCAATGCATCAGTCTGCTCTGTGCTACATTCACATCTAATGCATTAATGCACGTGTTAGTTCTGCACAAGCAAAAGCTTCAGAGACTTTAAATTATAATTTGAAATACAGTTTTGAATACGGAGGAATGACAAGTAAGCAAATGAAGACAAAACTGTTTAAAAAAGTAACACAAGTATTTTAATCTTTTGTAAGTAATTAGACATATTTCTGCTGCATGCTTTCAATATTTGTTCTGTTAACAGTCCTAAAATAATATTGGTTTTCAAAATAATCTCACCTGCAAAAAAACTCCCACAAGTCTAGATTTTGTATTCTCTTAATTCTTTTAATTCGGTGGCTATCCATTGTTTTTCCAAAGAGACTAGAAACTTCATTATATTCATTTGTTTTCTTTTGCAAAGGAATAAGCTGAAAAGAAAAAGGTTAGTATAATTTCACTGAGATGCATTATTTCATTACCATATGACTTTGGACAGCTGACATACGAACTCTTACCTGATATGCCTCCTCAGTATTTACATTCTCCCAGTGTGACGGTATAGGGATAGCCTCATTTTCACAGATGAAACTTAAAAAAAAATAAATAAATAAAATAAAGATAATAATAATTGCAACAATATGAGGCATTTTCTCGTGCCCTTGGAATGCCTGTTCTGTACAACGAGCTATGAAAAAAAAAAAAGCTAAAATAAAACCACATAGAGTTTTAATTTTCACAGAGACAACATGCAAGGCCAGATGTCTTATTTTGTATTCAAATTCGGCTTTGCTTATTGCAAACAAACAGTGGTAACAAACAGTTTCATTACACCATCTATTGAATAAAAAATAGGAAGGTAAATCAGAAATGGTAGTCAAAAAGGTATTGAGAGCAACACTGATTTAGAAACACTGGATGTAAATATAGCTTGAATTTTCCAAAGTAACAGGAATTACAGCTGGCCTAAGACTCTAGAAAGTAAGTCTTCATTTTAAGCGCATACTTAAAAGTTACGGTTATATTTGTTTTTATACTCAAAAACGTATATTTTAAGCATATACATAAATGTGCATACATAGTAGGGTTTAGGTTGTAAAAAAAAGAGACTAAACCAATCTCTTGAAACTGAAGAACAATGCCATCGCATGTAAGCGGCAGATACTGTACCAAATGAAATTCTTCAATAAACAAAATAACAAAACTGAATTTCAACATTATATGCCTTCTTCAGCAAGCACCCTTGAAAAAGTTACAGTTGACACTTCAGAAGCCAAAGGTTTTCAGAACATCAGCATAAAGATTGCTACAACATCCATTACAACATCCATTAGGTTCTGTACCTGGGGAGGAATAACCCCAGACACCAGTACAGGCTGAGGACTGACCTTCTGGAGGGCAGCTCTGCAGAGAAAGACCTGGGTGTCATGGTGGATGACAAGTTGACCATGAGGCAGCAGTGTGCCCTCATGGCCAAGACGGCCACCTGGAATCCTGGGGCGCATTAAGAAGAGCATCTCCAGCAGGTTGAGGGAGGTGATCCTGCCCCTCTACTCAGCCCTGGTGAGGCCACATCTGGAGTACTGTGTCCAGTTCTGGGCTCCACAGTACAAAAGGGATGTGGAGCTGCTGGAGAGAGTCCAGTGCAGGGCTACAAGGATGATCAGGGGCCTGGAACATCTGCCCTATGAGGAGAGGCTGCGGGAGCTGGGCCTGTTCAGCCTGGAGAAGAGAAGGCTGAGAAGGGACCTGAGCAGTGTATATAAGTACCTCAGGGGAGGGGGGCTAAGAGGATGGGGCCAGCCTCTTTTCGGTGGTGGCTACCAACACTGCTAGAGGTAATGGCCAAAAACTGAAACACCAAAAGCTTCACAGGAACTTACAGAAAAATTGTTTTAACAGTGAGGGTGACGGAGCACTGGAACAGGCTGCCCAGAGAGGTTGTGGGGTCTCCTTCTCTGGAGATCTTCAAACCCGCTTAGATGCCACCCTGTGCCACGTGCTCTAGGTGACCCTGCGTGTGCAGGGGGGTTGGACTAGAGGTCCCTTCCAACCTTAAGCATTCTATGATTCTATGATTATAAATGCCAAATTTTGCTTTGAAATTAAAACCAGACCACAATTCAGAATAAATTGAGAAAAATCTCACAATCCACACAATGTTATCTGCACTACTACGAATGCATAGACCAATCCATTGTTTGAACATACACCTCTATCTAATGACTGATCAAAACACAAGAAACTATAATCTAAAGCAACTAGACTAGCAAGACCAGCTGCTCCTTATGATGCATATTTTTGGCATTTACTATCTTTTTAGAGAAAATTATCAAAACAGAGAAAATTAGCAAGAATAAAAATTCAAATAAGGATAATTCAAATCATTCATTTTACTTCCTTACCTGAAAGCATTGATAGAAAAGGGAGCTCGCTTTATTGGACGTTGCTTAAGTGTAGTTAGATTGGTTTGCTTCATCGCTGAACATAAAACAAGAGTTAGAATGAAAGTTTCTGGAATTCATCTACAGTATATGAAACATATAAATAATTTTTCTTCATAGGATTGCTACTTCAAAAGTTGCCTGACAAGAATTGCTGTTTCATCAATTAACAAATCAATATATTGGATAAGCATTTTGAAATACTGGTCTCAGTATCATCATTGTTTCTAACAGTTGGAAAAAAAATGCAAATACTACATAAAACAAATATCATGATGATTATTATAATACTACTGGTGAACCATTCATCCCCACCACCAACGGCAAAATTCCAATGATTATAATGCAACTAATATGCCAAAATACAATACTGCATCACTTATACATACCTATCTACTATGCTTAATGCAAGAAGTCATGACCTATGAGATTTGTAAAGTTGTTATTTAGCATTTATATTTGGTTTGTTTTTAATCACAGATGCGAAACAAACGTCTTTTAGTAGACATTTCAACAAAAGCAAACACCAAACTTTTCCTATTGTTCTAGGAGTACCTTACTCCCTGTATATTACAGTTCTACTCACTCCCCTTTCTATTTGAAATACTGTTATTTTCATTGACCCGGAAGAGATTTCTGTATAAAATAAAGTTAGATGATAAATGCCATTAGAATCCAAAAACAGTCTATAATTTACAATTATCGCATGAGTGAGCTCTTTACACTTTACCAGAAAAGCCTTTTGAGTATCTCTTTTTGTTCCAATAACAAAATTGGCTTAAAGCACCTGCTGAATGACAAAATTGCTTTAATGCTAGCATTTTGCAGAAAGATTCTACTACATCACTATTTCCTACAGAGACCTTGAATGGAGTATTTTTTCAAGCCTACAAGTTGTTATATATTAAAGCTCAAACTTCCCAGCCCCAGGAATGTATGCTAGATACTAGCTGGAGCTCGGGTAAGCCAAGGTAAAATGCTAGAAGCTACTATGCAAGACATGCTACCCCGATAGTAAAATATATATATATATATATATATAAAATTAACAATTCATCTGCCTCCAAAATCTCACAAATACCTTCCAATCATGGAACCGGAATTACCTATACAATCATGAGCTTTTACACCAGACATGAGTAAAATGACTTGCTGAATGAACAAATAAACTAATGCATCGTCACTTTCCAATAATTTATAACAAGAGACATACCTGAAAAGTCTAGCGTGTAGTTAAATTTTGCAGTAGTAAAAGAAACGGATCCTTGTGGGTTTGTTCTGAAGCTCCTTTCAATATCTTCACTGCTAACTGAGCAATGATTGTTTGAATCACTCTTTAAAACAAATCGAAAGCGTATTTAGGCAAATTCAACAGCGGTTTGACATACTGAAATCACCACAACTAAAATAACTTCATATATAGTTACCTGAAACATATGCCATTTACCACACTCAGCCAAATAAAACCAGCCCCACTGGGTGTCTGAGGTATCCATCTCTTCAACTGCACTTTCCATCTTTGGAAAGAAATCTTCTGATGCTCTTTGAAGCATTTCCTGCAATGTACGGGTATATTTTTTTCTCTTAAGTAGGAAATCAAGAAACTTTCTTTATCTGGTTTAAAAAAAATTAACTGTAAAGTTAGTTAAACATTTTCAAAGATAACTCTTTCTCAAATGTTAATAAACATATCATTGGGTTAAGAACTATAGATCTTGTCATATCAAAAAGAGGTGCTAAATTGACAATGATGGACATATAAGCAAACCCAGACATAAATACGATAGGGTATGAATTACATACCACTTAGGAATAAGATATTGGGATTAGATCCAATAGCTTGACAAAAACATCTACTACATACTCACCAGATGTAAACAAATCAGATGAGATGGCAGGAGTTACTAGAAAATAAATTAGAATCTGAAACAAGTAACATCATTATGGCACTGTGTAAGGCTACAGTGCATTTTTCCTCAACACTGCACAAGAATACAATGAAATTATGAAAGGTACAGAGAAGGCTGCCCAGAAAAAAAGGAAAAAATATAAGCTCAATGGCTTTCACACAAGGAATGACTACCAAAGATAAGATTCTCCAGGATGGAAGAAAGAGAACTGAAGAAAGGATGTACGAGAAGGTTAAAAAAAATCATGGCAGAGTTACAGAATCACAGAATAGCTGAGGTTGGAAGGAACCTCTACAGATCATCTAGCCCAACCTCCCTCCCCCTACTCTAGCAGGGACACCTAGAGCACATGGCACAGGGTGGCATCCAGGCATGTTTGGAAAATCTACAGAGAAGACTCCACAATCTCTCTGGGAAGCCTGTTCCAGGACTCTGGCACCCTCACAATAGAGAAGGTCTTCCTCATATGGAGATGGAACTTCCTGTGTTTCAATTTATACCCATTACCCGTTGTTCTGTCACTGGCCATCACTGAGGAGAGTTTGGCCCCATCCTCTTTACATTCTCCTCTCAGATATTTGTACATGTTAAGCTCCCCTCTCAAGTCTTCTCTTCTCCAGGCTGAACAAGCCCAGTTCGCTTAGTCTTTCCTCATACAATAGATGCTCCAGTCCCTTAATCATCTTTGTCACTCCACGCTGGACCTACCTTCTACTATCTAGAAGCAACTCATCCCTCTTGTACTGGGTAGTCCAGAACTGCACCCAATACTCCAGGTGCAGCCTCACCAGAAATGAGCAGAGGGGCAGGATTCCCCTCCCTCCACCTGCTGAGGACGCACCTCCCAATGCAGGCCAGGACCCCATTGGCCTTCTTGGCCACGAGGGCACACTGCTGCCTCATGGTTAACTTGTCAACCTGGACACCGAAATCTCACTCCACAGAGCTGTTTTCCAGCAGGTCAACCCCTAGTCTGTCCTGGTGCCTGGGTTATTCCTCCCCAAGTGCAGGATTCTGTGCTTGCCTTTGTAAGCAGAGAATTGAACAGAGTTGAACAGAGAACAACTGATTACATATTCTTCCAAACTAAGAAAAGGTCATCTAACAAAAGCTCTAAGTGGTAAGTTCAAAAAAAATGAAAGGAAACATCTTCATAATAGATGCCTAAACTATGGAATCCTTTTACATGGTATGCTGTGTTCCATGGAAACAAAAAAATCACAACAGCCCCACAAGATTTCAACTTAACAATAAATCACTGAAAATTCTGAATTTGACTCTACTTCCATACATCTTCCAACTTGTCAAAATCAGGTTTTTAAAAAAAAAGAGGGGGGGGGAGATTTCAGGAAAGCAGGTTTACTTAATCCCTTAAAGAGTTAGTTTATCCCATCTAACTGACTAACCATATTGGCAGTCTTCTCAACCTTTTTCCTCAACTTATTATCTTTTGCTTTCAAAAAGTGGAACACCACACTCCAGCACAAATAAGTCAAAACACATTCTCCAGCTAGCAGCCTCGATGTTTTAGTCACTTCCTTAGAAGGCACCTTGGAAATGAAGGAGTATGAGGCAATGGGCCAGTGCCACTGAGGCAGGAATTAAGGACAGTTGATGTTCTTCTAGCATTATCTTCCTCCATATTTTTCTCAAGCAAAACTTTAATGGTGTTTTCAAAAATCACAGAAACCACTTCAGGAAATACCTAGATTTCAAATAAAGCACTATTTCAAAAGAGGAAAAGTTCCTACAAATCTACATGCTTAGAAAACAGGGAAATCGGTCATAGACCTCCATGGAAACCTCTACATTGCAGAGCCTCAGGGCACATCTACTTTAGGCGAAATGGAAGCACATCCATATCTTCCTGGACAGCCTGGTTTAATGAGAGTTCCATTACACACTGGAACATTACAGTCCATTACACTCTTGGCAGCTTACTTTTATTATTTAAACCTACTAGAATAGCTGCCTCAATTTTAAAATTGAGAATTGATGCTTTCACCTACATGCCGAGTCACTGTTGTCTACACTTCTACAAAGCCAAGAGGAAAGAAGAAAACTTTTCTGGGGTACAGTTTAGTTTTCTCATTTGCCCCCTACAATAACCAGACCTCAGATCCATCTAATATTAGTTCAAGGCCTTGAATCTGATCATTCCAATTACTAATGGCTTTAGTACAGCTACAAGCAGTGAAACTGCTGATCTGCACCTATGTACACACTTGCACTCCTTGGGGAGTAACATAGGCTCTGGGGGGAAAGGACGAAAAAAAAAAAAAAAGCCCATTCCCATAACTTTCAAAAATGTTACCTCCAGTCCACACATTATCCCAGTCAAAACCTCGCATAGATGCCTGGATACTTCTAAGTATGGAAGAAGGATGCAAACCATAAACACTAAAAAGAAAACAGGAGAGCTGCACTGAAAGGTAATCCAAATCCCACAAGTTTAAAACAAAATTCCTCAATTTACTGATGAATTTAAAAACCAATGGTTTAAAAATCATTAAACTGATAGATTTTTTAAATCCACCTCATTTATAATGAGTAGATAATTTTTTGTCCAACATGCACTGTGAGAAGAAAAGTTTCGCCTTTTTTTCTCTATATAAACAGAATATCAACAATGAAATATGCAGCAATGAGAATTTCATTTGCAATGTTACTGCTAACAGAGTTGCTTTCAGTTTCCATTACTAGCACTGCTACTTCTGGCCCAGAAGTTATCAGGAACTTAGTAATAACCACAACTATTACTCTGACAGCAGCAAGTTTCTTCTAAGGAGCGCCTGGTGTGTTGTGAGGGTGCTGTGACTGACAGGCTGTAGTGCTAACACATTTGCTCCTTTCTTGGGGAGGTTTAAGTCTGCATAATAAATATGCTTTACAGTGCCTCCAGATGGGCTATTCTGCTTTCTTGTGTTGTCCACACAGACATTTGTTCCATTACACTTAAGTAAAAAAGGAATCTTTTGCCAACAATCAAGTCTGCATAGTCCCCAGCTGGTCTGCTAGCAGCCCTAAGCGAGACTCCTGCTCTTCCTTAGGTAGTAAAGCATCTGTGGAGACTTTTCCAAGATGAGAAACACAGAGCTAGGAAGGGGTAGCACAGAAAAAAAAATAGTAACAGCATAGCGCAGGTACAGGCCTCGAGCTGCGACCTGAGGAGCCGGATCGCACAAGGACGATGCCCTGGCCACTACCTCTGCACTTCTGCTGCCCTCGCCCCTTCCCCTACCCGCTTCCACAGCCGAGCCCGTCAGAGCTCGGGGACGGG
>NW_010581014.1:249723-260722 GCF_000705375.1 Tinamus guttatus | reverse complement strand
GCTTCCGTTACGGGCGGCGGGGGCCGGGGCGGAGCGGCCCCTCTCACCGGCAGCGCCGCCCCCATTCGTCACACTGGGGGGCGAGGCCTCGCATGCAAATGTGGCGCCGGGGGGCGGGCGCCCGTTTTGGGCGTTGGGCGCCCGTTGGCGCCGCGCGGGTTGGGGGTGTTGGAGGGAGGTGCGCGCCGGGCCGGGCGGGGCCGGGCGCTACCTTCGCTTGGCGTGCGACGACCTGCTTCTGCCGGCCCCATAGCCCTTGGCCTTTGAGGTGCTTGAGTTGCGTTCGCCTCTGTTCTCCCTGCTCTGCGGTTTTGTATTTCCTTTAATAACGGTCATCGTGTTGAGGCCGTGGGAATTCCGTAAAGAGTTAATCAGAATCAAGAACAGAGAGAAGGGAGAGTCAAGCCAGAATGCTGTAAATCAGCATGGCAGAGAATGACCAGTTCTAATGGAATGATAAGGGAAGCACAAACTCTCCAAAGATGAATTGACAAAACAAGGATGGCATTCAACTCAGGATGATATATAGATCATTAAAGCTCATTAAGCAATAATAATAAGCTCATTAAAGCTTATTAACATACTAACTTTCCCTTCCCAATCAAATAATGAGGTGATAAGAATTTGATAAGAATGTGACCGTCCCACTGCTCTCTATGCTAATTAGCCAAGGCATTATTATGCCAGTGCCAAACTGGTATGTGCTGCAATCAGAATGTAACCACTGAAAAGATTTGTGTACCAGAAAGCGTGTAAATACAGAACAGGGATAAGAGAAGGTGTGCAAGCATTGTGGAGTTACCACCTAGGACCCTTCTCTGCACAGAAGTGAAACAAGTACCTCCGTGCTGTGGGTCTCTTGACTCTCTGTACACTGGCTTAAGAACCCACTTTTAGGACAACGTTTTGGCAACCCAGGTGAGACAGCCATCAGGTCATACCTGCGTTGTCTCCTCATCCTCCT
Source organism: Tinamus guttatus (assembly GCF_000705375.1). The sequence continues at coordinate 259,758 of NW_010581014.1, read as the reverse complement.
TGGCCAGAGTAAAAACAGATGGGTAATGCCAGCGCACTCGAATGTTTGGGTTGAAAAGAGAAATCATGTTTAATGTAATAAGTGCTCATTTAAATTAAAATATAAAGTTAATCTATTATGGAGAAGAGAGTTACACAGTTAACTGTGTAAATCATCCTGTCTACAAAATCAAATGCTAAGTAAAGTGAGCAGTGGCTAAACCCCAAAGCTTACAATACAAGCCACCCTCAGACCTACATAAGGCAAGACTAGGTAGGAAAGATCAAATGCCTCCCAGAACGTTGATTGCCGGTCCCAACTGGGAGCCTTGAGACGCAGGAGGGTTTGCAGCATCCTTGCTGGGCTCATGAGTGATAATTCATTTTCATGGGCTATTGGAAGTGGGACCGTGAACCTTTAGTCCACAAAACATGGTCTTGCGTTGTTAGTAACAGGCCACAGGCTTTGTACCAACTCCGCAGGGCCTCAGCACAGCCAGCCTTGCTTTATCTGGAACTTGCTTTGTCCTGGCTTGCCAGGAACACTGTGTGGGCTTTTGTAGCTGTAACAGCAATTGTCTAGCAGCCCAGTGATCCTCAGCTGACCATACTCCAGAAGTTAGGCTACAAAGTGCTGCTAATAAGGGACTGGAGCATCTCTTATATGAGGAAAGGCTGAGAGAGCTGGGACTGTTTAGCCTGGAGAAGACTGGGGTGATGTTATCAATGCAATTAAATATCTGAAGGGAGAAAGGGGTAGAAAACCACCCCCACGCATACTCCCTACACACATACCATCATCTCGCAAGTTGGGCAATGGGGCCACACCATCAGCAAAGGTCTTGGGGTGCTACAATGCCTGCAGCCCTGCCCACTTCTCCTGGAGAAAATCGATGCCACCAGACCTGATTGCGTAGGGCAGCAGATAGGTGCACACCGCACAGGGAAAGTGCTAGCAGCAATTGTGTGGCAGTTTTGACACTGATATTGTTAGTTTTGTTTTTTTTTTCTACTCCCTTTCTCTCTACTGCCGTAAAAGATATAGTCTATAGTTGTCAGTATCACAATAAGTGGATTAATGAGAATAAAATTATTCTACATAATCTTACATAGATAAAAGCCTTGGCTGACACGACTGCATGGGAAATGGAAGAAATAAACTCGCAGTTACAAGCAACGTCAGAAATGGCATTGTAAAGTAGTTTGACTTTAGACCTACTCTTACTGCATGAGCATGGGCTACATAGATATCTAAATCTAAAGAATGACAGTTGTTGTATACCATTCCCAGTGTAACAGGAAATTTAGATAAGCAATTAGATAGAATGAAGCAGGAAGCAAAAAGTAATAGAGACCTGAGGATCACTGTGGAAGATGGATGGTTAAATAAAGTTCTACACAGATTAGGATTTTCAGTGACTGGATGGGACCAGAGTTGGTTATAAAGTTTGATAATGGTAATAATAATAATAGTAATCGTTTTGTGTTTTTCTTAAATGTATCAAAAATATGCTTATATAATTTATAACACCTAAGACCCATCAAATGACATTAGTTAAACTCTAGGTCAACCATAGAGAATGGAGTAAGGCAAAGAAACATAAAAAATCAGAGTCCTTTTAACAAGAACAAATGCAATGGGGAAAACTAAGTATGCTTAAATGAGACTTGTTGGATGAAGTGTGGGGTAGAGCTGGGAATTTTTGTTTCTGTTTCTTCCCTGTCATTGTAGGATAATTAATAATGGTTCATGGCTCTTACAAGACAAGAATGTCTTAGTTAACATTCAAAATGAAGCTTTTTTGAATGACTGTATTCTTAGCAAGTATACGCCAGTGCCAGACTCTTCACAGCAACAATTTAAAAACATTTACAAGCAATTATCTCCCAAAAAAATCTGTGGATATCTTATATGCTATATGAAACTGACAGCAGTTTTAGTGAAGACATAATTGCAGTAATTGGCTCCCATAAGCCTATACTAGAAACAGCCAAAAAAAAAAGAGAGTTTTGGGCACATGAGTTGCAAACACAGGGAATGGTGTTTTGCAGGGAATGGTCGAATGCAAGTAAAAGAGAGGTTCCTGGGTACTGCCTGGCACATAAATCATATAATCATAGAAGGATTTAGGATTGAAAGAACTTAGGAAGGTCTCTAGCCCAGCCTCCTGATCAAAGCAGGCCAAGCTTCAAAGCTAGATCAGGTTGCTCAGTTTCTTTTTTCAAACATGTTATAAAAATCTCCAAAGATGGATTATACTTCACTGTGTCTCCAAGCACAAGTTCCAGCACTGAACCACACTTATGGGCAAGATTTTTTCTTCCTTATGTGCAACGTGAATTTCCTGCAACTTGAGTATGTTGCCTCTTGTCTTGTTACTTTTCCCTGTGGGAAAAGCTCTCTAAACCTTTCTTCATATGTGTTTACCCAGGGACGGAAATAACAGGTGCAACTTTTCTAAGTTGTTAAAGATCACCTAAAAGATCTACCTGAAGTAGAAGGAAATTACAATTAGTGCCGTAATGTCCCTTTAGTTGTCTCAGCTGGGGGATTATAGGATAGTATAATCTAGATGATCTAGTCCAACCTGCTTCTTGAAGCAGAATCAGCGTTGGGGTGGGGTCAAGTTATCCAAGGCTTATTCAGGTGGTTCTTGAAAACTAATGAGATCAGAGACTCTTGTCTTCCCACTTCCCTCTTTGAAGAGCTTTACCCCGTCTTCTTGATCAGCTCCTCATGTGTTGGGAGGCTGCTATTAGGCAGCCCCAGAACCTTTTGTTCCTCAGGCTGAAGAAGCCCTGTTTCATCAAACTCTCCTCACAGGGCGAGTGCTGCAGGCCGCCTTGGTGCCCTTCTGCTGCGCTTTTTTCAGTTGATTAATATCATTCTTGTACTTATGGGTCCTTATGTACTTATAGGTGGATGCTATATTGTAAATAGGGTCTCACAAATGCTAATAATCCTTTCAATTGCTTAGCTAAGGAATCGCTAAGGAAGCATAGAGTGCTGTTGGGCCTTTGCTGCCACAGCACGCTGCTGACTCACACTCAGCTTTCTGACCCCAGGTCTATTTTTTAGGAGAGGTACTCACTGGCCTGTCAGTTCCAACACTCTGCTGTTGCCATCAGTTATTCCTTCCCCAGGTGAGGACTCAGGGGGTTGTTTGTTTGTTTGTTTTGTTTTTTTTAATAAGGTTCCTGACCGCCCTTTCCTCCAGTTTGTTTTTGTCCCTCTGAATGATGGCTCTGCCTTTAAGTGTATCAGCTAGGATAACATAGAGGAAAACTGCCATAAGACATTCTCTGTGAGGGAGGTGGGTGATTCTTTAGTGTTGGCATTTCATAATAATTTTTTAATAATCATTTAATAATTCATGCAATGGAGTCATAATGTAAAGTATAATTAAATTTAATTGGGCTAGTGCAGTTGAGAACATATATATTGCTTTGGTGCTTTTTTGATGAGACTGACTGAAAGTCATGGTCCCCAGCAGTATCTCTTCTGCCCCTTAATCTGTGAAGAACACAGCCAACCGCCAAGAGACTTCTTCACTTTTCTCCTATATTCTCAGGTGTCCGTTTTTCCCCAGCATTCTCATGCTCTCTTATGTCCAATATTTTGCTATAACTTGATTGCTTAAAATTATTAGATGACTTTCTGTCTCTTTTCATGAGGCTCTGTGCCTCTGCCGCTCATCTTTTTGCTGAGAGTCCAGAAAGTCCACTAATCTGCAGATGACATTAAGAGAACTTAAATGCAAACAGATGTACTTGTAGCAGCCACATCAGAAGGGCAGAGATCTGTGGGGGTTTTTTGTTTATTTGGATTTTTTTGTGTGTGTGTTCCTCTAGAGAAGGACAGGGAACGATTTCACAGCAGAGCCCAGAGAACCAGATGCTTGGATACCTGTGCTCATTTTAGTCTTAGCTTTACTAGGCTGCTGCAACCATGTATCACTAATTGCAGCACAGCATGACAGTGGGACCTGATCCAATCATCCAAAACACAGTCAATCAGAGAATGAGAGATCCTCAAGGGCAGAGCAGCTGCCAACACCACTTCAGTTTATGACAACGGCTCTCAGTGCCCTGGCTGCCGTGTTGCCCTTTATACGCTACTCTCATGACCAGTTGCCTCTTGCAGAGACTCCTTCCTCCCCAAAGGACCAGTCAGTGACATCAAAGGTCAACTTCCCCAAGGTCCTGTTTGACAGCTTTGCCTATCCAAGGGAGGAGCTGAAGCAATTTTAGTTTGTGCCAACCATGTGAGACCAAAGCACTGCGTGGTCAGAGTGGCAAGTAGAATGTGGCCAGGCATGCTCACCATTGTCAGCTTCTTCCTCCTCATCACGCCTTGTCAGGAGATATTTCTCAACAGGAAATGGAGCAGCCAGAGCCTGTCCATAGTCATGGAAAGGGTCCTGGGCCTTTGGGATTGCTTGTGTATGTTTTTCCTTCCCCTTCCAGCTGGCCATAAAGGCATTCTGCAAGCCCCCAGCTTCAGGCTGAATGCCAGCACTGTTGAGTCCAGACAAGTGACTACAATGTTTGAACGGAAGCTTCTTTAAGGCGAAGCTGCCAGCCGTGTCCTGGCAGCCCTGATCCTGCAGTGCAGCATCTGCCCCACTCCACACAGCTCAGCACTATTAAAAAGAACACAGTAGAATGTTGAGCACAAGGAAAAGGTGACTGGCCATCCCAACAGCTGTGCCACTATGAGCACAACAGTCTGCACACTCACTGAGCAGCTTATAGCATGCTAAAACTGTGGGGTCATCTTCTTCTCAACACTATTCTCTGTCCTGTTTCCTGGCCCAGCACCCCGTTCATGAAAAATCCCAGCTGCCCAAAGCACTGTACCAGTACAAATACCACATGTTTGACTATGAGCAATCCCCCAGGCATCCACCTGGTACATTTAAAAACCTTCACATGCACATAGAATCATTATTGTTGAAAAAGATCTTCGAGATCATCAAGTCCAACCTTAAACCCTTCCATACCATACCTGCTAAACCATGTCCCTAAGTACCTCATCTACACATTTCTTGAACACTGCCAGGGATGGCGACTCCACCACTTCCCTGGGCAGCCTGTTCCAGTATGATGAAAGTGGGATGTGGGATGTGGAAGGAACAGGGGCAGAGGGCAGAAAGAGGCACATGGAGGGAAGCAGAGGTATATACCATGAGGAAAACAGAAGATCCAGCACTTATTGGTGAGAGTGACATCCTAGTGTAGAATTTTTTCCTAAAGTCTAACCTGAACCTCCCCAGCACAACTTGAGACCATTTCCTCTTGTTCTATGGGTAGTTATTCTAGAGAAGAGACCGACCCCCGCCTCACTACAACCTCCTTTCAGGTAGCTGTAGAGAGGGATAAGGTCTCCTCTGAGCCTCCTCTTCTCCAGAGTAAATAACCGCAGCTCCCTCAGCCGCTCCTCGTAAGGTCTGTGCTCCAGCCCCTCCACCAGCTTCACTGCCGTCTTTGGACACCCTCCAGCACATCCGTGTCCTTCTCATAGTGAGGGGCCCAAAACACAGTGTTCGAGGTGCAGCCTCACCAGTGCCGATCACAGCACTTCCCTGGTCACTTCCCTGATTCACTTCCCTGGTCCTGCTGGCTACACTGTTCCTGACACAAGCCAGGAGGCCCTTGGCCTTCTTGGCCAGCTGAGCACCCTGCTGGCTCGTGTTCAGCTGCCTGTCCGCCAGCATCCCCCGATCCCTTCCTGCCATGCCGCTCTCCCGCCCCTCTGCCCCAGGCCTGCAGCACTGCAGGGGGATGTTGTGACCCAAGTGCAGGACCCACCACTAGACCTTGTTGACCCTCATACAGTTGTCCTCAGTGCATCGATCCAGCCTGTCCTGATCCCTCTGTAGAGCTTTCCTGCCTTCAAGCAGATCTAGACATGACGTGCCTGAGGTCACAGCTTCCTCCCATTCCTCCAGATCTTCTTGCTGAGCATTTACGCACGCTACTCCTGACACCTTTCACCGAAACCTTTTCCCTCAGAGGAACACTTGGTTGCAAGATGCTTTGTCAACTTCTTCCTTACCAAGGTGCCATGCCTAGTGTCAGGAATAGGAAGGATAGCCCTGCTGAGGGGTATTTTCATTCCCTTAGCCTCTTCTGTTTCAGGCAGAGGTCGAGAGGCAGGATCCTGTAGCTCCTACAGACATCCAAAGAAGAAAGCGCACTGCCTGCCTGATGCCCCTTCACATCCATCATTTGTTATCTGGGTTCCTTTCACCTTTGCCTCTGTCGCAACTATTCTTCTCTTAGATAATTTGGTTCTCCGAGGACCCTATGCTTGTAGGATCTTGTCTCTCTTGCTTTCCAGATGAAGTCTGAGTGTAGAAGTGGAGCACACGAAGATGGCACATATGCTTCTGACATGGTCCCAAGCCTCTGAGCCTGGTGGCAGAACCTGGCAGCATGGAGAAGACTTGCAGCAGAGACCACTTAAGCAAACTGGACATATGTAAGTCCATGGGTCCACCTTGAATGCATCTGAGGGAGCTGACTAAAGTCACTGTGAGGCCGCTTTCATCTCTCAAAGCTCATAGTGACCAGGGGAGATTCCTCATGATTTGAAAAGGTATGTATGTGGTACATCAGTCTTCTGGAGAGATCCATCCATCTTCCAGAAAGGCAAGAAGAAGGATCCAGAGAACTTCAGGCAAGTCAGCCTATTCCCAGTCCCTGGGAAGTTTTAGAGCAAATGCTCAAGGAATTGGCTTCCCAACAAAGTAAACTCTCTGGGAACAGCCAGTGTGGATGTATTGATGAAAATCATGCCTGACCAATGGGGTAAGTCTCTACAGTGACACAGTTGTTTTGTTTGGATGAATGGAGAGTGGTGGGTTTTTTTGTTGTTGTTTGTTTGTTTGTTTGTTTTTGACCTTGTCTTAAGCAAGGTGGCCTTCGTCGCCTTATGTATCCTCTTGGCCAAATAGTTGAGAGAATGTTTGGGTAAGTGGTCAATAGGGTAGGTGAACTGACTGGATCATCAGGCTCCAAAACTTGTGATCAGTGTCTCTAACCAGACAGTTTAATAACCATATCCCTCAGGGGTTAGTACTGTGGCTAATACAGTTACTGTCCTATTATTTTGTTTTATTTTATTTTATTTTATTTTATTTTATTTTATTTTATTTACTTATTTTTAAGACAGCAGGTCAAGAACCATGATTCTTCCCTTTCATATGGTACTGCACTTGGACGACTGCCTCCAGTTTGGAGCTCCCAACTGGAAGATATGGACGTACTGCAGCAAGTCCAGGAGATATCCATCAGGGTTGCTTGGGAGACAGGACATGTATGCACGACATAAAATGATAATTTGAAAGAATTGGGTTAGTTAGAGAGAAAGACTCATAGGTGGGAGGTAGGGTCTCACTGCAGTCTTTGTCTGTCACTGATGCTTATGAGAGCCAGCTTTGGATTCCTCACTAGAAGAAACTGGCAGAGGTCACTCAAGTTGCGGCTGGAACACATGACATAAAAGGAGAATTTGAGAAAGCTGTGTTTGCTCAGTTGTCGGAAGAGAAAGGAGGAAAGCTCATGGTAGTCTTCAATTCACTGTGGAGATGGTTCAGAGAAGACGGAGCTAGGCTTTTCTCAGATGCATCTAGTGAAAGGATGATAGGCATCCATTCCATTGGAACACGGAAAATTCTGATTAGCTCTTAAGAGAAAAAAAGTCACCATAAACGCAGTCAAACACTGGGGCAGACTGCCCAAAGAGGTGGTGGACCTATTTTCCATAATTTGAGGTATTCATAACTTGAATGGATAAGATCCTGAACAGCCTGATGTTAAGTTGGGTGTTTGTACTGTTTGATCCCTTGAGGCCTCTTCTAACTTAAAATATTTTATCTTTTTTCTCCCCCCTCTGGTTGTTAAGTTCGCTTTCCAGTACTCTATCTAATCCATAGTTTTTGCACTCAGTTATCTGTGAATCCCTTCAGTGCATTTCTGTTTTAACTGAGATGTGGCCTTCGTCTCTGGCGGTTCAGACCTATGCTTCCTGCAGAGTGCAGAAAGTACCTCAAACTACAGAATACAGCAAGAGAAATGCACTAGAACCAGAATTAAAGGGGAAGACCCGAAGGCATGGTTATGTTGTTCTGAAGCTATGAAAGAGCATATTATCCAAGAAAGAAAAACATCACACTGAAGTCTATAAAAATAAGGACTCAGAACCCCTGGACATGTATAAGGGTCTGCCAAAGGAAAACGAGTGCTGCAGAGGAGTTCCCCTCTGAGAAATACGCAACCTGTGGAATTAGGTTAAAGCTGAGGATAAAGAACAACATAGCATTTGCGGTGTAGCTGGAAAGGGACTGCCAAAGGAAAGCATTGGCTACGAATAAAATTGCTCTCTGAGAAAAACCAAGTCTCTAACATGAGTGAGGTCTCCATCAGGGCCTATAGGTTATGCTTAAGGCTGCAGAAATAGAAAACACAAAGCTATAGTTGGAGTGGGTCTGTGAAAGGACTGGCAAGGAAGAATGAGAGCAGCAAATAGAATTCTGTTCTGAGAAACACAGAGCATCTGAAGAAAGCAGGGTCTGGGGCTCATTCAAACACCTAAGGGACAAAAGAATACGCAATGCTATGTTTGAAGTGGGGCTAGTGAGGGACTGCAAGGCAACACAGACTACAGTTAGAATTCACCTAGAATTCACCAACAGCATAGAGTCTATTCATGGACTGAAGTGTTTTCACCGTGAGTGAGCTTAGATTTGGGGTTAGGGTTGGCAGAAAGGGAAAGAAAAGCACTACGGTTGGAATGGGAAGGGACTGCCAAAGGGAAGGGTGGGCTACGAAGAGAATTTTTCTCCAAGGAGAAAGTTCTCTCTAGTGGGGAATGATGAGAACCACCTCAGCAAGAGGGGCATGCGTGCCTTTGCCAAAAGGTTAGCCAGCCTTGGTTAGGAGGGCTTTAAACTAAGCATGAAGGGAGATAGAGAATGTTGCATGGACAGGGCAATCAGTGGTATGCAGCCAAAGCCAGAAGGTGTCCAACAGGAGCATGGTAGTGGGGAAGTGAGTATAGGAGATGATTATAGAGGGTCCTCTTTCACCCCTCCCGGGAAACCTGCAGGCTCGGTTACCTCACTTAAATACCTAAACACCAATGCACATATAGCATGGAGAATAAACAGGAGGAGCTGGAGATCTGTGTGCGGTCCCAGCATCATGACCTCATTGGAATCACAGCGACATGGTGGGATAGTTCACACAACTGGAGCGCTGTCATGGAAGGCTATGTACTTTTTAGGAAGGACAGACTGGAAAGGTGAGGTGGTGGAGTTGGTCTTCATGTGACAGAGGAACAGGAATGCATGGAGCTCAGTCTGGGGGTGGATGATGAGCGAGTTGAGAGTTTACGGGTAAGGATTAGAGGGCAGGCTAATGTGGGTGACACTGGACAGAGTGGAAAGGTGAGGTGGTGGAGTTGGTCTTCATGTGACAGAGGAACAGGAATGCATGGAGCTCAGTCTGGGGGTGGATGATGAGCGAGTTGAGAGTTTACGGGTAAGAATTAGAGGGCAGGCTAATGTGGGTGACACTGGGTCAGGCATTTGCTACAAGCCACCTGATGAGAATTAGGAAGTTGATGAGGCCTTCTACAGACAGCTGGAAGTAGCCTCACAGTCTCATACCCTGGTTCTCATGGGAGACTTCAACCACCCTGACATCAGCTGAAAAAACAACTCAGCCAGGCACAAACAGTCCTGTAGGTTTCTGCAGTGCGTTGATGATAACTTTTTAACACAGATTGTGGAGGAACCTATGAGGAGAGGTGGGCTGCTGGACCTCATACTAACAAATAGAGAGGGACTTGTTGGAGATGTGAAGGTGGGGGGTAGCCTCAGCTGCAGTGACCATGAGCTGGTTGAGTTTAGGATTCAATAAGGAGGAAGCAGGGCTTTAAGTAGCCTTGCAACTATGGACTTCAGGAGGGCCAACTTTAGCCTCTTCAGGGACCTCCTGGGAAGAATCCCATGGGCTAGAGCTCTAGAAGGTAGGGGGGCCTAAGAGAGCT
>NW_010581014.1:223847-248872 GCF_000705375.1 Tinamus guttatus | reverse complement strand
CAGTACAGGCTGGGGACTGACCTTCTGGAGAGCAGCTCTGCGGAGAAAGACCTGGGTGTCATGGTGGAAGACAAGTTGACCATGAGGCAGCAGTGTGCCCTCATGGCCAAGAAGGCCAATGCCATCCTGGGTGCGTTAAGAAGAGTGTCTCCAACAGGTCGAGGGAGGTGATCCTGCCCGTCTACTCAGCCCTGGTGAGGCCACATCTGGAATATTGTGTCCAGTTCTGGGCTCCACAGTATAAGAGGGATGTGGAGCTGCTGGAGAGAGTCCAGTGCAGGGCTACAAGGATGATCAGGGGCCTGGAACATCTGCCCTACGAGGAGAGACTGAGAGAGCTGGGTCTGTTCAGCCTGGAGAAGAGAAGGCTGAGAGAGGACCTGATCAGTGTATAAAAATACCTCAAGGGAGGGGGGTTAAGAGAATGGGGCCAGCCTCTTTTCAGTGGTGGCCACCGACACTACTAGAGGTAATGGCCACAAACTGAAACACCAAAAGCTCCACAGAAACTTACAGAAAAATTGTTTAACAGTGAGGGTAATGGAGCACTGGAACAGGCTGCCCAGAGAGGTTGTGGCGCCTCCTTCTCTGGGGATCTTCCAAACCTGCTTGGATGCCACCCTGTGCCAGGTGCTCTAGGTGTCCCTGTGTGCGCAGGAGAGTTGGACTAGATGATCTCTAGAGGTCCCTTCCAACCCTAACGATTCTATGACTGTTTTTTCTGGAGTGTTAGGCGTCTCCCTCAAAACAGATATCCTCTTGCTTTAATCTCTTACCTTTTATCTCACATTATTCTGTACTTCTTGTCCCTCTCTCCCTCAGTGCATATACTTTCCATTTCCAATCCACCCTCCCTCTTAGGTATATGCCCACTGGGTCCTATGCTCTCGGCTCACATCTTCACCCCTACACAGATGCCTCCTTCTGTTTCAAGTTCTGGTCCTCCTCCTCTCAGGACACAACCTCTATTTTCACTCCTCTTTCTCTCTTTATCCAATCTAGTCTTCTCACTCTCATTCCAGTTGCAATCCTCTCAACTCACATTTCTCCAGATCCAGTCTTCGTTCTGACAAACATCCTCAGTTCTAGTCACTCAAAGCACATATGCTTCAGCACCAGTCCTCTCCTTCACCAAAAAATATCCAGCTCTTCTCCACTTCAATTCAGACCACCCAGTTCCTTTCTTTCTCATCTCACCTTCTTTCTCTCTCTCTCCCCCCAGCTTTAGTGGAGGAAACTTACAGCTTCCACTGTACAAGCTCCAGGTCCAGTCCTCTTCTGCTTGACCCACATAACTCTTCAGCTCATCTTCTCCTTTCAGGCTTTCAACTGCAAGCCATAAAAGTCATAGGTACCAGCTTACACTTACACATGTATGCTCTAACTCATTCTAACCCTGACTCCTATGTCTCCTGCCCATTCCCCTGTCATCCTCTCCAACCCCAGCCCTCTTCCTTTCAGCCACTACCTCTCCAATCACCCAAACTTCTTTCCTTCCACCCCTCCTCCTGTCTTTCAACTCCCCTTAAGCCCCTGAAGGGGCTCTATATTTACCCATTCATTCAAATATCTGTTGTAGCACCATAGAGAAATTTAGGTTGAATGGCTCTCTAGAAGTCACTTTTTTTTTTTTTTCTTCCTCTTTTGGTATTAGGTAGTTGGGAGTCAGGGAGAAATGAGATCAAAGATGCACCTTTAAAAAATCCTTTATTATTATATCATCCGAATAAAAATCTTTTGTATAAAGGCTAAAGTAGGTAAAATTTTAGAAGGAACATTGGTTTAAACATTACCTGGTAGGAATGGCACATCATCTCTTAGTGTCTATTATCTACTGCACAACAGGTGGCCACAGATGGCCAACACATAGCCAAATATCTCCAGGTTTCCGCATGTGACCTACAGGAAGAAGCAGCTCAACTCTTTGGAAAGAATTTACATCAGGATTATAAGCATGCCCTGCTCCATTCTGCTCTGGCCTGCTTCCCAATAACTCTCTGCTAGGAAAGCAGTTTTCCCACCCTTGCCTTTCCTTTGCCTTCCCAACACACTTCCCGAGAAGGACTGGGGGATTAGTTCCATTGTCCTCTACCTGCACCCTTCCTATGTGTGAGTTTGTGTTTTAATGCCAGGCAGAAATCAGGCAGGTGAGCCTAACATGAGCATAGTCTGAGAACTCAGTGCAAAACATTCACATCATCTGTCACCCTGGAGAGATGATGCCATTGTTCTTATCATCTCATGTGCCACTTAGCCATGGCAGAGGGTTCTTTTCAATGCCCTTCCTCTGGGCTCTCTACAAATGCCTTACTACCAGGAGGCAATGAAATTATTACTGTTGCAGCCTTTGAGCAGAGGTGCCCTATGCCCAGTACTTTCACAGCCAACCTTCCTCTCTTTCTTTCTTTTGGCTCAGTTCTCCCAGTAGATCTATGCTTAAGTTCTGTTCCAAGCATGCTTCCAAGCATGAAGCACAGTGAGACAGCAGGTATACTAAAGTAATAGAGAAACGGCACTTCCACAGACTTGAAATGTTAAAAGCTAGAACACAGAGGTATGCATTTATGCAAATGCAAATCAATATTTGGGTACAGTAAAAATACTTTTACTCAGTATCAGGTTTTATTTAAAAACATGCTAGAGCCTCGTAGTTAAGTAACTAGAGTGACATGTGGGGAGAACAGAGACGGCCACTCACCAGCATAAGCAAAAAAAGTGCATACGCACATGAGGGCAGAACTTCCTTTGGTCAAGCGTATACAGGACAGGTAGTTTCTTCTCTGACCGGCTGACTAGTGGAGCCTCACACCTTCCAAGGCTGCTTTTTGTTGCCTGGAGAACGGCATCTTTTCTACTCCTTTCATCAAGAGATGCCAGTCATCTCCTCCCACATCAGTGAGCCATCTAGGAACACAATCAGCCCTTCTCTTGACTCCCTTCCTGTAGGTGATCTTGTAGACATATATAAATGAAGCTTGTGTAACTATCTTGCTTAATAAAATGCCAAAGGTAGTCACTGAGAAGAAGATTTTGGGATCTACGCTGCTATCAGATTATGAAGTAGTCTAGAAAAATATCATTGTATGGGAGGCAAAAAAGCTGAGTTTGCAACTACACATTTCATTTCTTGAGTTACTCATAAACGTATTTTACTTCCTTATTATTTCACTAATATATTTGACCATTTTTGTACAAAAACTGACTGCAGATTAAAATTTAAGATGTGGCAGGTACCATTGTGCGACCCAAAAGGACAGATGTGAATGCTCCTGGTCAATTCTGCTTTTTTTTGAACCCCAGAGAAAGACAGAGAAACCTAAGCACCTCTTTCCAAAAAAAAAAAAAAAAAGCTAAGCACCTCTGTCCAAAGGGTGAAAGCAGTGAATACATCAAATGAAAATCATTGTGTCTTGCAAAAATGGGAACACATCTTAGTAACTTTGGATTCAGTCTCAGACGTAGCAGCAAGTATGTTGGGCATCAGAGCCCCTTCTTCAACATGGAACATCTATCTCCAGTGGGGCTCAGATGCTCCTGGTCCCAATTTTTTTTTTTTAGAAATGGAAGTAAACTTAGATCCTGTTTCTGTGCTTTCCTCCACTCCTCTTCTGACTATTTCAAAGACAATACAAATGAAATAGATGAGCCCATATGGTGCTGTCTGCTTCTGTTGGAATCAAGAGGCCTGAGAAACTTTGGAAACCACGTTCATATGGGCAAATGCCATGCTCTGAGAATAACAACCTCCTTTTTCACTGCAATGTCCAAATTCATGTCCATCCCCTATACTACTTCCTGTCACACTGACCCCATAGGAACTTGGAAGTGACATACAGTCCACACAAAACATTACTGTTTCCAGATGTACAGATGTATGCAGGACCTGGTAGAAAGACAAACAGTGAGCCAACATTTCCCAGATAGGAACTGGTTCAAGAGCTATTTCAGCCCACCAGCAAAAGACGGGCTGAATGATACATTGAAAACAATGTATTTTAAGAGTTTAAAATAAAATTATTCAGGGCAAACATTAAGAGAAACCTTTTTCACCAGATTAGTTTGGCATGGCACGGCACTGAAAGGGACACCACAACAGCACAAAATCACCATCCTCAGCAGTTTCAGTGCCATAACGTCAAAATCAACCCCATCTCAAATGGGTCACAGTCCCCTTTCTCCAATGGTTTATTTTGCTTTCTGAAGGAAGAAAACAAAACTTAAGATCTCTACAAAAACCTGAAACAAAATGGAAATGGGGGCTGCTTGCAGTGAAGTGGCATTCAAACTGAAAGAAAATGAGGTCTGGCACTGGATCCTGAAGGATAATTTTCTCTTTAAGAGACGATCCCCTGTGCCAGCGAGGAGCCTTCAGCTATATTCAAGTTTGCTAGGAGTAATGTTGGTAAAAACTAAGCCTCTCTCAACTTCCACACTGGATGGACTTGACAATTGCCCAGCATGAACCAATTCTATGCTGGAAGCGTGAAAACAAATATTGGCTCCAATATTTGTTTCAGAAATCATCCCTTTCTTAAATACCTATTCACCTGTAATCAGCCCTACCTTCCTCACTGTCCAAAGCCACTTTGTCATCTCAGGGAAACAGCTGTCATGTTTCTGAGGAAACTTTTTCAATGAAGGGCATGGCATGACAAGGGCATCAACAAATCAGCGTATCGTGCCTTGGGTAGCATTTTGACAGCACAGATTGCAAAGTCTCCTCCCAACTCCCCAGCAGGTCAAACTGCAATTCTCTCCTTTGTGCCAGGGAGCAACTACTTGCTCAGTAAATACTCTTACGTTTTGAAGTAGGGTGGCATCAAAGCACTCAAGTGAGGGAGATCAATTACATTAAGAGATTGCTTTGTGTGGGTAGAACCCATTCGAACTCAGCCTCACTGGAAATGGAAGCTGCCATTTGGCCCAATGAGAGGGCATTGCCTTCTGTCCAAGGAAAAGACCCTCTGATTTGAAAGGGCCACTGTGGAGAAAAAACATGTCTTTATTTACCCCCAACAACTGCTAACTTGGAAAAACACGTCCTCTGGAGATCGCACAGTGGTTCCCAAATTAATGTACAATAAATGTGTAAAAACAGAAACTGTAAAAAGTTATAAATCAGGCAACTAAATTCTAAGCTACATCCATCATCATAATAATCATTATCATAATAAAAAAGTATATACCATAAGGTACAAGAAGCTGCAAACCAAGCAGCTCCAATTTTTAGAACTCTCAGTTTGAGTGGCTTTTCCAAGTCTTCCAGTAAGTTGGACCTGAAGGTTGAAACAGAAGACTTTGTAGAATTCTCTCTTAAAGTTGAATATACATCATTTGAGCGCATATAGTATGGATTAGTATAGCAAAACACTTTCTTAAATAAAGTTAAGGAAATATTCCAATAGCAGATCTATGACTTAGTATAGAAACCCATTTGTCTGGGTTCCCCACCACCACCCCCTCTTTGGCAAAAAATGGCAAATGTGAAACAGACAAAAATGAGTCACAAGTTGTGACGATAATCGGCAAATAATGATGAAGTCAATCAGTCAATAGGACGGATTCTCTCAGCAGGGCCAGGCTGGTTACTCTTCATGATCATTCCATTTGTTTGTTTGTATGGTGGGATAGAAGGGCTGATGTGATTAATGTTTCAGAGGTTTTAGGCATCATATTTTTTGCCAGTCCTGTGAATCTGCTGGAAGAGTGTCATGGAAAAGGCCATGCCAAGTATCTGAAGGAAAGCAAACAGGGAAGATTTCAGTACAGAGAGACTGCCAAAACTGCACTGCTGACACAGTCCAACTGGACTTCTAAAAGTCATTCTACTCTAGTCACATTTCTTAAGCCCAGAGCTTCAACACTGACAAATAAACTTGGGCCTATGTTGTTCAAGCATGCAGCAATGTCTCAAAATACATCTGCTAAAAGCATAGACGGAGACAAAGAGTTCTTAGGGCTCTTTCTCTCATGTGCAACAATTTTTCAGAATTGACACATGAAAAATCACCCTTCCTTTTTACTCAAGGGTTTCTGCTTGGTGACTGAAAATATATGGCATTCTCCTCTTTCCCCCAACCCCTCTCCACCTCCCCAAAAACATAGTTATTCTGGAGACAAAAAAGAACCTTAACAGATGATGATGATGATGATCCTTTGCATTTTTTTTACCTCACCTACTCAATTCAGTGGCCATTATTTAACTCATTTTGACAATTTCCAGAATGGAATTCCAAAACTGAAAAATAATATTTCCCTAAGGGGCAAGGCTAAACCTGGAAACTCCAAAGTAATACTCTGAAGTTGAATGCACGTAAGCAAAATCCCACCGTAACTTGTCTTCTTTGAAGGTCTGACAGCCGATCTACTTGCTTTCTGAGTAGATCACCTCAAATGGACTAGTAAAACAAATCCAACATTTTTGTAAACATGAACAAACTCAGAATGGATGAGGACCTTTATTTTTTACACAGTAGAGACAAGAATGCTGACAGTAACAAATTAAGGCCATGTTGATAAATACCATACTGCAATTACCTGCATTATGAGGATGCACATCCCAATCGAGCCAAGCACATGCTTATTCTCATCGAACCAAATCATAACTTTCTCATAACAACCCTGAAAGATGAAAATTGTATTCTCAAGGTCACATTTCTTTTACATGCCCTTTATTTCTTTTCTTCCTTCCCACTCTTCCCAAAGCCTACAATTGGAGCAAAGTGAGCCTTACCGTTTTCCACACTAATTCAGTGGAGTTCCGACCACAATCTTGGGAGTTTTCTGTACAACATCTGTCTGGGACAGTGTTTTCTCCCAGTACTGGGTACCAGTCTGTAAAGTCATTCACACCACAACACTTCATCTATGGAAGAAATACAGGGTCAATTAATGAACTTATTAACTAGCATCACAGAAAAATGAATACCACCATAAGGTTATTTATAGTAAATCATGGTATATTCTCAACAGGACTCCCATAACACTTGCATTTTTAAGGACTTTGTGCCCAGCATTCACTAAAAGCAAGTACTTAAAAAAACCCAAACCCAAATAGTCCCACACCCAGGGTGTGTGAGTCATTCTTGTCATAGAGACATAATCCCAATCTGTCCACAACTGCAGACCTGACAAAGCCTAGCTAGTATTCGAGCTGCGGTTCTGAACTTCGCAGATTTTGCTCCTTGTTAGCTTACTCAAATCATCCTTTCAGGTGGTAGACACAGTGAATCTAAGAAAGGTGAGCCCCTTTCACCTTTCAGATACACTTGTTCCTGGGTTTCAGGATGTCCCTGCATGCTCAAAACCAGAAATAAATGCCTGCACTATCTGTCTTTTAGATGGGGCACAGTTGCCACAGCCAAAAGAATGAGACAGCCTATTATGGTCAAATTGTTATTTTTTCCATTACCTCTGCTTGAATGATATTCCATGCATTTTTCAGTCCAACGTTGTTTTCTGAATTGTACAGCTTCATACCTTCCTTTAGATCTGTCCTTGCGCTCTCACTGACCTGCATCATGTAAAAAACAGAGCAAGTCAGTGCACTGCTATTTTGAGGAACGGATCCAATGGTGCAGACCTGTGTACAGAATACCCTTCTATCACTTTTCCAGACTCTAACACTACTTTCATTTGCTTAAAATGAAAGTCCCAACGTCCCAGTTATTACATAGTTGTCTCTTGCACAGATTCAAGAAGGCTATAGTCAATTACCCACACAAAACTAACTGGAAAGGGTATTATTGTTCTCCTCATGGGAGCAGGCTTGTAGGCATTAGCATTTTATGAGTCTGCCCATCTTTCTTTAGAAAAGAAATCTGGTATGCTTGACACAGGACCTGGTGTGTTCCATTTCTTGTATCAACTTCAGTCCAAGCCTGCAATCCAGGATGCAAAGAGAGAGGCACCTTGGCTCTGTCAGCCAAATCCAAGGGCAGTCTGGCAAAACGCTAAAAAAACACCCTGCAACTCAATAGAGAGCTGGCAGTAGAGCAAGGATTAACCTAACCTGGCTGTTAAGGTTAACTGTTTCATAGGAACTGTTTCACGCCTTTTTCACCCCAGCTCCCTGAAAGAGGCAGGCATCATGAAAACATGGAAAGAGATACAAATCTGATGGAGCTTTGTTTTAAAATCAGGCTGGATAAGACTGTCTACTAAGGATCTGTCCTTTGCACAGCAGAGCTCTACAGTTCTCTGAAGATTTTTCCAATCATACACATCTCCTAGATCAGCTACTTATACTCACTTTTCTTAATCTCTACTACATAACAAGCTACCTTCCTACACATGGGCTTTATGAGCTCCTTCTTCCTCTGGCCTCTATCCCTGGTCAAACTCTAAGTCACCTGTTGCCTGGAGTGCATATGGAAACGTTTGTGAAAAGTCCATGTTTCATTCCTCCAGTCCTGTTAATGGGGATGGTGGACCCTAAGAAGCTAATGAGGCATAATGTAGCCCCTCTCCCATGACTGAGGTCCACAAGGTGCTCAGTTTCTTGTGCAGACAGCAAAAAGCTATAACGAAGTGTATCCTTGCTTTCAGGAGAAGACTAAAAAGGAGGCCCAGGAGGATTTGCGTTCTGGGGGAGGAAACTGCAAAATTCAACAGATTATCTTTCCTCCTATTTGTCCCCTTCACCCTCCAGAAAGAGCTTACATAAAACAGATCAAGTGAAGAGCAAAGAGAAACCACATACCTTCATCAATCAAAAGTAAACAGAATATGGTTTACCTGCTAGAAAGCAAACAGATTATGGTTTATCTGCTAGAAATTATAATCTATCTATAATACAAACTATATACTTACCTTGTCCATATAAACAAAGAACAAAATGAGTAGTATCAGCTCTGCCAGGAGAATTATCAGCAAAACGATGAAAAACTAGAACAAAGAAGAGCAAACTTGGTGTACACACTTGTCAAATACAGAGCAGCCCCGGGGGTTCTATATGACAGACAGTGGGCATGACAATCTAACCTTAAATTCACAGACTTAAATCCCTTAAATCCCACCGTGAAAGAGCCACAATAACAGGCACTGGAAGCAGTAAGAGCTATCCTATGTAGTTTTCACAGACTTTCCTTAGAAACTCTGGTAACCAAGAGGGCCTCTTTTATATTTCATCCTCTCCAAACTCTTTATGTGGGATGTCTCCCCCATCATACCTCGCTGAGAGGATTTTTCTTTCCTGACATACATCTTCTATATGTTTTTACTTCTTCCAACGTGCTACAGAAGTCTCCAAAAATTTTTGATACTGCTATACATAAAAAATTGCAGATGACACACTGGGGAGTCTTCTGACAGAAAAGCGTATTTTCTGAGAGGACTTCCCGCCTCTGTGCTTCACTGTTAGATAAAGATTACCAAGGCTCAATTTTATAAATGTATCTATCTATCTATCTGTCTATCTATATACAGCCACCTATTTATAAATCCTGAGTCAGATGGCTCCCAATAACCTCTGACACAGACCTTAGAAAAGGGCAAAATTGAGAACGTCTGTGAGTGGTATCCCAAAGCAAGCAGCTGTGCTTAAGATTTGTCGAACAATCCTTCTAATAGACATTTCCAGAAGGACCATCAAATTAGTCCTACGGTTCGTGTTTAGCTCTTCAGAGGCACCTGATTACAATTTGTTTTGCTATCTAATATACCGTTGTGCACAATAACAAGAATACATTTGCATTATATCAGTGATATTACTGCAAGCCTGTGGGATGCCCTATTGTGAGAATCAGAATGTTGAAAGCCAGAAGCAATAGTAGCGATGCACAGGACTATTCTGTACTGGTCATTTAAATAAAATATTCACAAAACAAAGGTCACTGGTCTTAGTGAAAAGGCATTGATGTCTTACACTCAAAAGGAGGCACTTGTTTTCCTTGATAGCACCTAGACAGCCCAGAAAGCCGGTCACCATGATGACTGTGCCAATAGCAATGACTAGGTTGGCAGCTGAAAGTGACGGAAAGCTGGGAGAAAATGTGGCAAAGTTTCCTTGGGACACTGACAGCCAGATTCCCACGCCCAGCAGTCCACAGCCACATAACTGTAAAGAGATAAAAATAAAATAAAAAGAAAGACTTTAGTGTTAAAATAAATGGCGCTGGCTCCTTCCCCCTACTCTGAGAGGAGAGAATTTCTTGAGAAAATTCTCAGGTATTCTCATTCCAGTGATCTCACTGAGTTGGTGCTGAAACAAAATGAAATTAAATGTTCTTACCTAGACTTGAGCAAGTAACCTATACTCATAACCTCTACAAAAGCCCTTGACAAAACCTCTACAATGGCACAACTCTGTTTTTAAAGATTCAGTAAGCAAAATGCAAGGTTACCCACTGATTTCCCAGCAGCACAACCCAATGCAGTTTTTCTGTAGGAAGGAAAAAAAGAACATTATTCAAAGGAATGCCCCGTAGTACATATTTGCCCTGTTCCACATCATGTCTGTTCATATTTGCATCAGAGGAACCACCCCACAGTTCCACAGCCTATGACAGGCCAGGAAGTTTTGAGGCTAACTGCAATCAGTATTATCACTCCAATAAATATTTGCCCTATGACCCACCACCATAGGGCAAGCCAGGCCACTGGCTGGATTTGGGATGAATTCTCATGGCACTACTGTTGTTTCCCAGTTTTCAATAAGGTCAGTGTGCAGGGAAATCAGAAGCAGTCTGATCAGATTCTGCTGCCACTCTGGATGTCACCAGAGGTTTAAACTGTCTGCAAATTACAGAGCAGTCATCCTATCACTCCTGCTTTAAATTTCATCTACTCTATCCTTGAACTGCTGTAATTTTGGCATCTCAAGATCTCTCAGGAATCCATTCTGTGGCTCAGCTTCTTCAACTGCTAGATGAGAACTGCAAGTGGTTGTTCAGGCTGGGAGCTTGATGGTTCATTAGATTAGAGGCAACTCTCACCGCACACGATACATTCCACGTTTTAATTACCAATAGCATTTCTAAGCTGCCAAGGCCATACATTGCTGATAGCTGATAGCTACAGCTGACTTCAGCTGACAACTTCATGACAGCTCATGGAGAATACTGTAAATGTTTCCAAAGAAGTTTCTATCACCCCTACCTAAGAATAATACTCTTCACTGAAACTTTCCTACAGAAGCTGAATTCAGAGTTAGAAGGTTATTCACAGATTTACTGCTTGATTTTTCATACCCTAGCTCAAGCATTTTGGAAATGGGCAGTAAACTCTGGACTTGTCAGCACAACAGCACTAGCTCATAGCAGATAAAACAGAAAGATGAGAGCAGAAGGCTTATAGAGGACAGACAAGTAAAAGGAACACATGGGATCAAGGGAAAATCAGACGATAAAGGGCAAGATCTCAGAATCAAACATTACAATGAACTGAGGATAATAGCAGAAGAACTAGAAGAAAGATAGGAACCCTTACCAACATCTTTGTCTCACAAAAGAAAAAAAAACGGAAAAATCTTACATAAATAAGAGTTACTTGTGGTATCCTACCCTGGTACTTTGGTAAACTCATGAGCAAAACATCTTGCTTTGGGCAAAAGTCTAGTCATCTATAGCTCCCATACTTTTCCACAGTGCTTCCAGCTGGGACGATGCATTTCATGCTTAATATTTGCAAAATTATTTTCAGGGATTATCAACACACCTGTGCTATCCCAGGCAGATAAAGAGAATACATTATGAGCACACACAACTCTAGCAGACATTTGAATACCTTGGAGAAGAGCTCTTTAACATGAGAAATGAGGAGGTATGCCAGCTGAGGCAGAAAGCACATCCACATTCACCCTTTCCTCCTATAAAGTCCAAAGCCTTAATGAAGAAAACCATGTCACCTGTATGTAGTGATAACTCCCTTCCAGCTACCGCAATGATAGGGTTAACATGCCAAAGTGCATGCTGTGAGTACAATCCCGACTACATGCATTAGTGCAATACTATTAATCGCCAGGCCTGATCTATGCAAACAAATTTATCTGCACTGATTGAAGAGAACGAAGTAGTTGGGAAGACTTGCAAGAGATTTGGAGAGATATGACATACTAAAGACTTCCACAAGGTGGCAGCCCATACCAAATAGAGCTGCCACAGTTTACATTTCAGTCCAATTTTATTATCCCCCACTCCAGCGCTCCTCAGGTTTTGTAGTTTGTTCTCTTTTTTTTTTTTTTTTTTTTTTTTTAAATCATTCTACTGAGTGACTATATGTTACTCGTGTTTTTTTTTTTTTTTCTTCTCACTAAAACATGTGTTGATGCTAAAATTTTACATTATTACCCCAGGTGCCAGGACAAATTCTATTCTCACTCATGTCCCTACAAAATGTGAAATACTTTCATTAGTTTTGGAGTAGATGCCATGCAACCATACCACTAAAGGTAGTGAGAATTCTTGCAATAAAAAAGCTTTTTCTGACACTTTATTCTCCCAGTCTCATTTTCTATACACAGTGACCATGCTGTAAAAATGCTCTCACTGCTATTTATTCTCAAAGCTTCCATCTCCCTCCATCTTTGGCACAACAGAGTCTTGGAGAGTAAAAGCAGAAAAAGTCTTATTCATTTCTCTTTCATCATATAATAATAATTATTAATTATTTAATGTTGCTTGGTATTTAGTTATACCAGAGTGACATCACTGGATCCCTTCCCTGTGTTGACATGGATCAACAGACCAAAAATTTTACTAGATTTTTCCTCTCAGAGGATGTTGTCTCATTTCCCTCCTTCATAACAGAAATTCTCATCCCACAAAGAACGCCCCAAATCTCCCCTTCCCCTCATGTGTTTTTTGCTGTAAAGGATGCTACTGAACACCAAACCACAGAGCCAATCGTACACACATATACCATCACTTATGGTGTAATTTGCTCTAACTATGCTATGTATATTTTGCGCTTGAAAGCAAACAAGAGAAGCACAAGCTTTCCCTCACTTTGCTATTTTACTCAATGAAAACCTGAAATCTCTTCAGTACCTCAGCAAAACATACAGCATTCTAGGGAATATTGAGGAGAGTCTCAAATAGCTTCAAATGCTTAGAGAGAAACTGCAAATCTTCACATACAAATCAAAAAGGAAGTCTTTTCCCAAGCAGCACAATTGCCAGAGTGCAAAACTAGCTCATTTAATTTCTCCTAGATTGTTCAGCAACGTGTGAACTATTACACCACCATAACCTTTGACAATACAGTGCTATACACAGATTTGATTGCCTTAACCCAAATAAGATAAAGTGATTACAAAGCCTACAGAAGTACAATCCACATGGTCAAAGGTATGTCAATACTCACATACTATATCGAAGGAGATACCGCACAGGATTATCTGGCCTGGAAGGAATTACTAGATGGGATGAGATCGAAATACTGACAAATCTAGAAGCCCATAGGAAAGCTAGTCGGCTTTCT
This sequence comes from Tinamus guttatus, assembly GCF_000705375.1. Next base: position 235,453 of record NW_010581014.1, on the reverse strand, counting down.
CTTTAACCTTCTTGATTAGTAAGAACAAATGGGAAAAAAAAAAAAACAGCAAATATTGTGCAGTATATTTAACGTCACACACCGAGAAGTCAATTGATAAATTCTGTGATGAGTGATTACAAGAAACAAATATTGTGATCACAACTGACAGAAAGGGCTAGATAATTCTTTTATCAGTTAACAGCATCTGTAGCTTTGCAAGCATATACAAAGATAATGAAATTTCATGCTCCCCACAGTAAGATAATGTATGCAGAATCCAGAAAAACTAGCAAGCAGCAAACAACTTGGGGTAGAGAACGGATAGGATATGTCATTCTGGTAAGGTTTATCGAAAAAATAATATTGACAGACTTACCCCAGGAGTAAGTCATAGAACAGCATCAGGAAACAGGAATCTGATAAGGGAAGGACTACCTACAGGAAAGCGCCCAAGCCCACACTCTACTGTCTTTTGGCATCCTTCCATCCCATGAACAAGACGTGTGGCAGAAAAACTACACAACGGGGCAGGGGAGAGAAGGTGGGGAGGGAAAGGAAGCGGAGTTTTACTCCTGACATCAGCCATTCTGCCACTGATGAAAGACAAGAGGAGCTGTAAAAAGACTTGGAAGAGAACAGACACAGAGAAAGCAAATGTTGAGACAACTACCAAAGCAAAAAGAAGAGGCAAGTGTCTCAGTAACATGCCGAGTAACACTTTGGGCCAGTTAGGCCAGCTGCAGACAACATAAACCTCCCCAGTCTTCTTCTGGAGTGTATAAGAACAAGCAAACATGAAAAATACATGGAACAGCACAGGACACTTCTCAAGAGGAATTATGAGACCATTAATGTGAAAATGTCTGTGCTGGGAATTATCATTTGTACCAAAAGGACAAGCACAAGGTCATGTGGACAAAGGGCAAAAAAGGTCTTCCAGCGTCCAGGTGGCTCTTGAAACCCTTCCTTCTCATGGGGTCAAAAACACTTTGCAAAAGTGCCCAGTAATATTTTCCCTCAATTTGCTACATCCTGGGAGACACGGATTACCTGTCTTAGCCCTTTTTTTTCAAGATATGGTGATTTTCCACCATTTCTCCAGCTGGCCTATGGACAAGAGGTGCAGAATGGGCCTAATAAGATTAGCAGAGTCTTTCTTCTCACTCTATCCTTCCCTCCCTACCCTTCTTTCCTGATCTTTTTAATGGTATGTGAACCAGCTGACTGGACGTGGGGAAGAAGCATAACTTGGAAAACAGTTTGAAAGGCTGTTCTTCCCCACCGTGCAGGAATTTTAGAGAACATCAGATTTACATCAATTTTAGACGAACATCATCTTTATTATTTGGATTGCCGATGCTCTTCATATCAGAAGGAAGAGTTCACACCTTCTGAGCATTTTAGAAGTATTTGGTGTGCAGATTCAAAATAGTAATAGATATTTCGGAAAAAAACACCATCCTGTTTTCCTGTCTCAACAGACACAGGAGTCTCAATTCTTGTTTCAATTATATTAACCGAAGTATTGGAAGATTCGACCTTCATCAAACATTCCTTAAATAGCTTGATCCACCCAGGAAGATAATCACCAGAAATAAAAGAAGTTTTTAACTATTACAATGCAGGAACTGCTCTGTTGAGAGCACAAAATTGCGTATTATGACAATATGACTAAAAAAAAAAAAGAAAAAAAATGACAGATTTGGCAGACTCAAAGCTCAGGAATAGATCCATTACATTCATTTACTGACAGAGGGAGGTGCTCAATTTTTGCCTTTCCAGTTCACTTCCTTGAAATGACTGTTCAAGGAAGAGGTGAGATGAGAACTACATGGTTTCTCTCACTTCAAATCAGAGATACACATTTTTAAACACCATTTGCCCTCTCTGAATGTGCGTGATTCACCCTTCTCCAGAGGGACTTTATATTCTCCAGAAGGGACTTTATATGCTTGAAGGAGATTTTCAGGTAAGATTTCTTGCTGAGGCACAGGATGCATCAAAGTTGGGGTTTAACAGCTGAAAGGCTCAGAGAGAAAGTCTCTTGCAAAGCAAGATCATGCTCTAAATATGATCTAACAAAAGACAAGTTGCATATCTTCCAATTTCCTTAAAGGTCAAAATCTATAGACTAGAAAATGAGAACGGATCGTGAGAGTGAAAGAACATAATCATGTGTACTTACTGCTTCTGCAATAACAATATGGCAAAGATTTAAACTCCTCTACAATATCTTCCTACAAAGTGGACATTAATGCAAGGCAAAGAAATTACTCTTGTATGTCCTTTGAGTCAAGCGTTGTGACAGCTGTAATGACTGCTTATCTTTCATTGAACATACAGCACTGCATACTTCCTTAATTCATCCTGCAGAGAAAAACAACTATTCCCTCCGTGGAGTCATCCCCCAGCAGTATTGTCAAGCTTATGCTCTGAAAAGTGAAATGAGAGATCAGGATTCTGACCTTTGTAGGGCTCGCAGTGGCCCAGTTGCCCTGAGGATGAGCATTTAAGTCTTGAATCCCCACTGAAACATTAGAAACTTGCAAATTATGCTGCAGCATTAAAGTTTTAAGCTTCAGTGTGGATGCTCTTGCATAGCCACATCGGAGACTCCCTAGCAGAAGTTCAAGGCTGCAGTTCAATAGCATAACACTCTCATGCTTCAGGTGTGTCTTTCATTCTTTTTGTAGATTTAAGATCCGTGTGTGAAGCTGCTTTATTCAAGTTCTATACCCAGTCTGACTGGTGTTCAGTATAGGACTTATTTTGCAAAAGGAATTTGAGAGAGCTGAACTTGTTTAGTTTACCATAAACAGCTTTGCCTCTTCTTTGCCTGCTTGAAGAGCAGCTTGGATGGTTCACATTGCACATTAGAAGACACTTTCACAAGAAAGTTGTCCAGCAATCGAAGAGGTCACCAGCGAAATGGAGAAGTCTCTTAGCTCACAGTTTTTCAGTGCATGGCTACAAACAGCCATTGCTGATCTGAACTGGCACTTGCAAAAGTACCACTTCAGCATAGAATCATAGAATCACAGAAGGCTTAAGGTTGGAAGGGACCTCTAGAGGTCATCTAGTCCAACTCCCCCTGCACACGATTTTTTGCGTGACTTTCAGAGATTCCTTTTAAGAAACATTTCTATGATTTTATGATTTTTAACTCAGGATTCAGGTGACCGTAACGCAGGCCATATATGAGCACAATCAACCTACTAACTCTGGAAGGGCAAATGCTCTCAGTTCTCACTGTATTCCAAAAGTATTCACTGTGCACACACAGAGTCTCCTTCTCTCTCTCTCTGTCTCTCTCTCTAATAAATTGTAATCAGTTAAAACACAAACAAGGACAAAAGCAATATAAAGGGACTTGGAGAGACTGAAAACACAGGCAGGAAACAAACAATAAACCTAAAGGAAATTAACGCATCTGCAGAATTAAAATAAAAAATGAAGACTTTCTACAGGAAAAAGGGGGAAGAAAAGAGGGAAGGGGAAGGGAGGAGTGGAGAGGAGAGGTCACAACAAATGAGACAAAACTACTTCAGACTAGTATTTCTTCACCCAAAAGCTCACAGCAATTTTGAGTTGCAAACACCAAGGTAACAAAGGGCAAAAGAAACAAAACTACCCCAGTCTGCAGCCCTCAAAGCAGCTGTCTGGAATAGGCCAAATATAATCCTGGGAACCATCATCTTTTTGTAAAAAACATGCAGCACCCAAAGTACACTAGAGGCTGAAAATTTGAAGAGGATTCAGAGATTAAAGAAGATAGAAAGAAAGATTAAAACATATATAACAAGGTTAAGTGATAGTTGGAACTCAGGGTGGAGTGGGAAATGAGGCAGAACAGATGGACTTGGAAACACTATTATGTCTCTAAAATACAATAAATAATAGAACACTTTGTGAACAGTATCTACCTTACAGATCAGGGTATGAGCAAAACTTAAGCGGATAAAATTAATAAAAAGGGACAGTTGTTTCAAATCACCTGGGAAGAAGCACAGAATAGACCTCAGAAAATCTAACACTACCTTTGGCCTTCCATTATACAAAGATACCATAAAGAGTTAGACCAATACAATACATTCATCTTATCTACAGCACACAACAGCAGATACCAAATTTCTCTCAAAGGAAAAACAACTGTGAAATCAAGCTCATCTAGAAGAACAGATTTTATGGAGCAGCCTTGGCTAAGTCACTTATCACTTATGCGTATCAGCTCTTCACAGAAAAGAAAAAGATATTCCTGTCTACCTCTCATTTTTTGTTAGTCTTGCTTACATCAGCATTTTAGGGACTAAGTATGGTACCCTGTTATACACAGTAAGTCCTTGTCTTTTTTGAGATCTCCCATTTCTGTTGTAAATGCACATAATTAAAAAGTATACTTTAAAATTACAGATTAACTGCAGACACACCTGAAATTAGAAGGACTAACAGAACTTCACTCACAGAAGCTCACAAAGCGTTCAGAGTAATAATACAGAACATCTAGATCACAGTCCAAAATACAGAGAGAAATGTATCAGGAAAAAACAAGCCAACAAAAAAAACCAGGAAATCCTATTTTATTTCACTGATAGTAGGAAGAAATAAACAAACACCACAGAGCCAGGATTTGCTGACTTCTCCCAGCTCTAATTTTAGAGCAGTTACATTAAAACTTTCAGAAGACAGAGCCATATGGGTGAGCATACCACAACCACCACCATGTTTAAAATTGTATGTTAAATTCATTCATGTATTTGTGCAAAACAGTGGCATGTATCTGTGGCATTTTTTTTCTGAGATGTGTGTCCTAATTTAGTTTCTCGAATACCCTTTCTGCCCCATAAGAAGAGGGAGCCTGTCAACCCCCTAATATATATAGCATATATTTGTACATTCAGCCTTCACGGGCATAACTTCATGCAATCTAGCTCCATCAGTCATGTGTTATTAATCTGTCTCTCTTGCTGAGCCAATCCGCCTGAAGCCTCTTTATCCTCTTTGTTTATTTTAATCACAGATGCTTAATTCTGCTCTATTTTTAATACCAAAATAAAAGCAGCAATAACAATGAAAAATCAAAAATTTCAAAGAATTGCTGGGACAACAGTCAGCCACCCTCACTCCAGAATCATCTGAAAAGTACCATTTCCAACCCCAAGGAAGTTCCCATAATTTAACATATTGTCTTGAAGACACACCATCGGACTTAGCCAAGACAATGTCTGAAGCACTTAGCATTCTCCATCGGCTCAAAAGATGCTAACAGGGCTTAAACTAAATTCTGTAAATCCACTTGTCTGAGGCAAGATGCAAGGAACCAGTGTGAGGAAATCATAGTGTGAAAAGCTGTGTGATAGAGAAGTTGGACCACCGCAAGCATTTTTTTCTTGATCAATTTACAGGTTAAAGCAATACAAAATTGCCGGGGATTCACTCTCCTCTTCGCTTATTCCTGACGTTCTCTTGTAGCACTGATATCTGCTTCTGCAGTAAAACTAACTTCCATTTTTTACTTCATTTTAAATCAGGTAATAACATGACTTCCATACTGAACATAGGGAGAACCTTCTCTATTATAAAAGTGACAGAGCACTGGAACAGATTGCCCAGAGAAGTTGTGGAGTCTGCATCATTAGGGATATTCAAAAGTCTTCCGCATAGGGTCCTTGGTAGGGCTGAGTGGACTAGGTGATCTTCAGAGGTCCCTTCCAGCCTCAACCATTCTGTGATTCCAGGCCTCAACAAACTTGTATTTCTTAAGCTTTCAGTACAACAAATTTCAACACTAAAATAAAACAGACCACATAAATAAATACAGGGAAAAAATGTTGGCTTCAGCAATACCTGCTCTTCTTGGCACTGAAGTACCATTTTGTTTTTAAAAATAGTGGCAATAGTAAATAGAAAAATAAACAGATTGAAGGTTTTGCCCTGTATTCAGTAGGAATAAGATAATCAGTAACTATTAAACATACCAGAACAAAAGCTGTATTACAACAAGCTAGTTCAGTGCAGATGTCATTTTTCTTTGGTATTATTCAAAGCAATCCTGCCTGTCTGTGTTAGCATGTTTTGTTCTGGAGTTATGGCCTCCTGCCAAATAACATCTCCTGATAAACTGGAGATACCTCCTACTTATTCTTTAAAAACCTGGCAAGAGGACCTCAATTAAAAAGATGTTACATGTTATTCATCCATTGCGTGGACTGTCAGCTGTATCTCATTACTTGCAAAGGTTTTAAAAAACTGAGGCAAATAAAATCTTTTACCTATAGCCTGATGGAAATAGGACAGGGCCAAACCTAATTACCTTCAGAGAAAATGCTAATAAGGAGTGACATTATACAGGGGCCAGATAAATAAAAGGGTAGACAGCAGCCACAACTGCAGTGAGGAGAGTTATATGCATCAGAGATCAGACAGATGACTTCTCAGTGAACTGGACTTGTTTTACTCTTCTGTTCAGAGATGTCTGTTGGGGATGTGAAAACCAGGCAGGTACACCGGCTCAGGAATAAACAGGAAAATGCAGTAAGAAAATTCAGCTAATTCCAGGTGAACCTTTGGCATTTCAAAGCTAACATTCAACTGTTGCATGCGACCACTTAAGAAATACAGATGCATGCTGAAAACTCTAACAGTCCCTCCCTCTCCCTGCCTCTCCCCGCTGTTAAAAAAAAAACAAAACAAACAAAAAAAAAAAACACCTTTACTGATTTGTCTGAAAGCAGGCCAAGGATTACTGCTAAGATTATCAATGCAGGAAACAACAGGAAATGTTCCAGTTCTTATCCAGAATATGTATCCTGCCAAACACTACAACAAGAACAAACCTGAGGAGGGAGTTACCTAAGGTAGCAGAGTACTTAGGGCAGATCTGATTCTGTTCAGGGTCGAGCAACTTCCCTGGTCTAGTTGCCACCACAGCAAGTGCAAAGCACCCATGGATGGTGGTGCTAAATGTGAAAGATACGTTCCCAGTTGTACTGAGCTCTATATTTAAAGATGTTCCTTAGTATCCTCAGAAGATCATTAGATTTCTTCAGATTCCAAGGTCACCTTACACTAGAATGGGCAGAGCCAGAGTGAACATGAGTATCACAAACAGGATGAAACAGAAACTAGGCTATTTCAGTCACTGAAAGGTTATTTTGTTGTTGTTTGTTTGTTGTTTTCATATACCATGATGAAACATTCTTTGTATCAGAAAGGCTAGAGAAGATGTTACTGTTGCCAGAGAAGTGACATTATCTTGGAATCCTGAAAGACTTACGAAGGTGGTAAAAAAAGGCTGGGACAAAATAATTCTAGCAACCTACTCTCAGTCTCAGCAATGAAAACAGTTCTTGCAATTATCGCTGCTAACGTAATGAGTGTTCATGATGCATACACACTGAATATCAACAAGGGACAGGCACTGCTAATAGATGAGAAAGCATAGGTCACGATGCTGTGATTTCAGAGGAATAGAAACAGGTGAGCCTAAAAGGGACAGCCTAGGAAAAGCAAGAGAAAGCCACTTGAACAAGAATACAAACACGGACATTCGGCAGCTATAACATAAGCTCACATCTCTCTCTCTATTTTATTATTTATTAATAGGCCAGATTGATGAAGAATTGGGGCAGCCAGGAAACATCCAATGCCTTAAGGATCAAGGAGATGATGGATGAAATAATTCTGAATGCCAGCATAAAGGGACTCTGCAAGGCGTACATCTCACAGTGACACCTGCTACCTAGGGCAGATACCTAAGGCCAAGAGCAAGGAGTGTTTGGCTGATCTCTACCATAGACAGTGCTTTTCCTTTCCTGTTCATTCTGCTAACATGCGTACCGGTCCAAATATTTCAGCTGGAAAGCATTTTATGTTGCCTTTAGCAATCTGACTGAGACTAGTGTGAAGGAGGGAGAAGTGCTTCCCATTGGAGTCCAGTAACTCTTTCTTAGGTCTTCCTAAAGACAAATGCAATAGGTATAACTGTATAAGCAAACACCAGACTCCAGCAGAAACTAGCATTCTCACAAAACCATACATAAAAATATCTTACAATACAATTTAAAAGTATAGCTGCAGGCATTGAGACCCATTGTAACAGGAAGAATGATCAGGTGCAGAACATCTGCAAGTTCTTCACAGACTTCCCAATTATTTTTAACACTGCGACTACATTAGCTGCGCAGTAAAACTGTGACTAAAGCTCATCCTTCATCTTCTTTCAGTGCACCTCCAGTGATCACCTCTGTAAGGACACTCAAATTAGCAAATACAAAAGCTTCCAATTTGATAACATTACATTTTGGACACGTGACAGGCACCTAAAGACTGCAGTGGTCACAGCTGAACAGTTCTGGGACTACAGAAGAGGGTTCCATCCCTACCGTATGTTCTCTTAAACATTTCTTTGTATCCACTTCCACAGGGATACGGAGATTTTACACCAGTCAGAATGGAAGTAATAAGAGCCCTTTATTTTGGAACTGAAAAGCTCAAATAAAATTCAGCAATCAACAGAGAAGGTCATGTCTGAAAGGGTGGTAAGCAGCATAAACATGACCCTTTCATTGACAAGGGTTACAAAGTTTTCTGAAGGCTTTATTGTTACTGGACAGAGCCATAAAAACACTAACTAGTTGTAACTGTGTTGAATAAAATACTGTTTAACAACTCATACAAACTTAGCTATGACCTTGCAGTGAAGTTGATCTTTGTGCTTTTACCTAACAGCAGTTTTGTATTGTGAGTGGAAAAAATACCCTCTAATGCAGTATTCAAGATTTGGCCACAACACCATGTAGCAAATCCGCCCACGTGAAATTTAGAACATGCCAAAAAAAAAAAAAAAAAAAAAATAAAACCCTTTCTCATAGGCACATTTTAGTGCATAAAAGGCTTAGTCACTTAAAACAAACACACCAACATCGGCTACAGCAGCATTATTTCACAAAAATGCTGTCTACCTACATTATACACACACACGGAAAGAAAAGCACTATTCAAATTCTGTAAGGAACTAAAATATATGCCCAGCAGACTCATCTGGATCTGATGCACTGTTAAGCAGTGATGCACTGTTCCATGCCAACGTTGTATAAACGTAACATTTTCTATGTGTGGTTCTTTCCATACACTTCCCCTTTCTCCCCAGTTCTTTTTTTCAGACTGATGTATATATTTTAATATACAGGAAAAGCAAGCAAGTCATTCTGTCGCAGGCAATGTAATGAAACCCATGTTCCTACAGATTTGTGACTCATGTATTCCCTGGTTTCCTGATACGTTGTGAACTAACTTCTTTCAATGCTTTTCTGCTCATGGTCTTTGTATATTCATTAAGAGCTGAAAAGTAACGGGAGAAACAAAGAAAACAAATTAATCAGAGAGTATATAGTGAACTGTGTGAGTGTTCACATCCACCCTACACCCCAGTGCTCACAACACCCGAGCAGGGTCTGGTTCACAAGTTGGGAGCACCCTGAGCAGGGGGAAACAAGGGCGATGCCAAGCTGCAGCTATGGTGGTAGACAACAGAGAAGCTTTTGCAGAGGCAATTGATGGCTAGGCCCAGCTGGCAGAGTTCAGAGCGTTAGAGCATGGACCCAGTTGTACCTATACAGACTCATATGTTGTATGGGACAGTGCCATGCAGTGGTATACAAAAGACACATCACCTGTCTTGGTCGCTTATCTTATTTTGTGAAGGAAAAAAAAAATCACTGTTAAGAACATAAAAAAGACTATCCAGTGGCCACTCTTTAAATCTGTAATCACAACTGCAATATTGTATGACATTACTTGTCAAGCTATTAAACAATTCTTAAAAGGAAATGTACTCAATGCACTATGATATAAATCCTCTAAAATATGTTATGTTCTGTGCCTTTCTTTTGGTGATTTTTGCACTGGCACTTTTGTAGTGTGCATGTCATTATTACTGCTTTCATTGATCATCAAATAGTGGACACTGTTCATCAAGAAAATACCATACTAATACCACCACAATTTTATCACATAGTCTATGCTAACAGCAATATAATGTTGATGAACTTAAATAATCCTCTATAGACTCTAAGAACTCAAAAGTTCATTCAGAGATAATATACCACCTAAGAAATTTTTACAAAATAAGTAAGTACTTAAAAGATTCAAGAAATAGTGGATTTTTTTTCTAGCTTAATTTGAAGGGCCAACATCTTTTTCTAAATTCTCCAGTCCTGCCATATTTATAGCTAACATCTATAGTAACTTTAAGTATCTAAGATATGAGCTTTTTTTTTTTCACTAAGACTAACAATCTACAACATTCACTCATTTCAGCTACTGTTTTTGGCAACATCCAGTCTGCACAACTATTAGTGAGGTAAACAAAACTCTCCAAATTAGGAGATATTTTTGCAGTATCTTCAGTACACGAGGAAGAGAATCATGAGTCACCTGTCTGCCCTTTCCTTTCCACCACCCCATTGTAGCACTGTAGCTGTCATCTGTCATTGTCTAAATATCTAAATACATATATCTAATGAGGACTTGCAGTCCCTCCATAACTCCTCTAGCTTTTCCTAGTTTCAGCAAAATTGTAAGAAACCTCATACAATTGGGAATTGCCTCAAAGGATCAGTCCGTACTGAGAACAAACTCTGAGCAGCAGTCTTTTGCTCACTGGACTTTCATGATGCCACTCTTTTTGGTGCCATTGTGTGCCTTTGTATTTTGGCCCATTGCTACCATGGCTTAAACTAATATTTACTCACCACCTAGTCACCTCACAATTATGGTATGACTGGCTTTGTAAAAGGACAGATGCACACAAGCCACATGTATGGCTGAGAGTGGAGTCACAGAGAGAATAACAAAAGTAAAAACGTAACTACAGGCTCCTAAAACCATATTCGGGTATCTCCTGAGCTTAAAATACTAAGGAAAGAACAGTTTTTGTCAAACTGATGTGCATAGCAATGCACAGTTAAACATAGTCTGCAGAGGTATATCTTTTACGAAAGCAGCCAAGTTTACTGTTATGAAGGGAACATGCTTCATGGCAACTGAAGGATGCCTTGGTATATATCTATAGAACTACTGCATTATCTCCTGAGGGTGACAATTCATAACACCCATGGTGTGGAAAGGCATTTCCTTAAACAGCACTACATGCTAAAAGAAGATGGGTATGTCAAATTCTGAACACTTTATGTCCTAATACATGTAACCTTCAATGCCTTTAGCAATACATTTGCATAGCACAAATTCAGTTGTCCAGAAATGTCAGCTTTCAGTGGCAGGAGTGTATAGATCATCAACTTCTCATGGTTTTGCTTCTCTGCTTCCTTTCTAGCCCTCCTTCCAAGCCTGGTATGGGTATGTCTGGAACATCCTCTCCTACACAGATTTGTCTAATCACCAACCCCTTTATTTTTTCCAGCTTATTTGGGAGGAAAGTCAGGCTGTGCTGAGGCTGCTCATTTGCTACATAAAGACCTGACAATTACCTATTATTAAAGCATAGTGCAAGGGACAAAGACAAAAAAAACCATCTCCACCTCATGATTACATTTTGGCTAAGGCAGAAGGTAATCAACTCAACCTGAACTGGGGATCTATGTTTCTAAAAGCATGAGCCAAGCAAT
>NW_010581014.1:201548-223824 GCF_000705375.1 Tinamus guttatus | reverse complement strand
ACTGTTAGATTCACAATGATATTGTGAATTGACATCTCAGCAATTCATTTTCATAAAGATACTCCTCTCCTGAGTGGCTAAAAATGCTTTCTCTGCTCTGTGCTGAGTCCGTATGCTTTGCTCTCTCCCAGGTTGTAATTATATTCATTTTGAAACTACAGGACAATGGGACAGAGACAGGGGTCTGTCACTCACACACGAGCACTCTTACATGCCATGAAGGATTTATAATTTGGCAGCCATAAGAAGGTAGAAGACAAGAGAACACCAGCCAGCAACCACATCCGAAAGTGCAAGCAATGCTTAAATGAAATCACGAAATCTTTAAGAATGGAAGTGGTTATGTGAACCCAGAAAAGGAGTTCTATCTGTATTAGGGGCATGTATCATTCAAAACATGCTGGGATTGGTTCATGAGAATCTTGACTGTTCTTAATTATTTCAGTAGGTTTCATAATAAAGCTCCAGTTGTTGGCTTTTAATCTGTGCAGTATAATCTGCTTGCGCTAGACTACTTGTCATAATGAAACCGTATCAGGGACATGATCTCACAGGACATCTCACTACTGACAAACTACCCTTGGAAAATACAACTAAACCTAATCTGCAAGCTGTGCTATATATTTTAATGCAAACATGTAGACTATATAAACGCATTGACTAAAACAATCATCCCAGCAGAGGGAGCACCAGGACCTTTCCAGTTTTGACTCTGTTCCTCAAGTTCAAACAGCTTTTGCTACAGCTGGGGAAAACACAGCCCTTGCTCATCTAGATTTCTGTAGGCTTCTATCACTGTTGCTGCACAACTCATAAAGAAACAAGAGAGGCTTCCACTAATATTGCCAAGTGTGAAACCCCTACTCACATGCTCCTCTACTCCACGTATTCTCTGAATATATTTAAATACATTATAAAGCAATCTCAACCTTAGGTATTCTTTGCCTTTCACATGCTTGCCAGACTAGGGCTTCAGCCTTCTACCTGGGCCCAGTGAGCTTGGCCCAGCTCATGCTTTTATACACAAATTAGGGTAAAATTGAACACATCTCACAGCTGCAAAATGGAAGGCAATGATGAAGTGGCTGCTGAGGTATAGAAGTCCTCTACTCCTGTGTAAAATCAAAGATTTAGCTCAAATCACCTGCTATTTATCTTAATTATTCGCATCTGCAACAGATCTGAGGGAGCTCATCTTCCTCCAGGAAGAACATCTCTCCTCTGTCCTTAGGCAATGGGTCAAAAGGGACCACAGCGCTTAACAGTTTGAATGAGTCTGTAAACAGCAGCACAAAGACAAATGAGCATTGCACAAATTACATTAAAAAGACTTACAGATCTTCACCCTAGACACAAAGCCTAAATTTGCTTATTTTGAATTTGAGGCTAAGAACTGCATGCTAATAGCCAGAGAGCAATATCGACACTCTCCCCGGATATGGAAAAGGAGTGCCTTGCTATTTATACAAAGATCCCTTAGGAGCAACCCCTTTCTCAAAACAGCTCTTCTAATGGGTCAGGGTCAGTGCAGATTGATTTAAGTCACAGCTATTTAAACCACCATCATCAATCATAATTTAAATCAAGAGCAATAAATCTCAAATAAATCACTGATCTTAACTCTGTGTTGCATTTGTAGTCTTCAGTAATTTTCCCTGAATGTTATTTAATTTAACTCTTGGTCAGGCCAGAATAGAAGCTTTGTTTATACATTTACTCAAATACTTTTTATTGTTACTATGTTAGGAAGCAATGATTTTTTTTTCTCTATTTGGCTTTTTTTAATTCATGGTTCATGTCAAAACTGATTTTAGGTAAAAGTTGGTATTCATTTAAAAACAAGATATCAATATTTTGGAAGTGGAGTGTACTAGCTACACAGAATTTACTTTAATGTTACACATTTAATGGACACATAACAAACCAAGCAAATTGTCAAACCATATTTTCTAGTTTAAATGGCTTTATTCAAAAGTTGAAACATTCCCTGTAACAAATGAAAATTTCTGATCACTATTTCTTTTAAAGTTGTAGAAACAGTAGCTCTCACAAACAAATAGTTCATTATCTTTATGTGTTCAAAAACAGAAAGCAAGTCTGTCTGCTTTTTCGCCTACCAGTTCGTCAATGCTGGATGAAATAGTCATTGAAAAGTACTAAATAAATAATCTGAAATCAAAGGTACCACTGCCAAAAAGCTGGTTTAGGATTTCAATCAGCTTTGGTTCCAGCTGTTTATCTAAGAGTTCTGCAAAAGTTCTGCCTTGCCTTCTTTGCTAAAAAATGACCATGAAATGCACTTCTTGAACATTTTTACTTGCCTTTTCAGAGATTATAGTCATAAAATGGATCAATATTTCAATTAAACCATAGAGTCTGAAGTGATTTTTTTTCCAGCTTGAAATATAGACAACAACTAGCAAAAACTGTCAAAGCATAAATGATTCTGGTAACTGACAAGTTCTTCCCTTTTTTTCTTTCCTGTGAAAATTGAGTGCTTACAGCTTGCACCATGAAATCTTAGTGGCTCAGTGGCTCAAAAGTAGTCAGCACATATCCATACCTCAAACTCCGAATTATTTTGTTTTTTCTTTTGCTGAAATAGTACACTAAAACATAGCAACATAAATAAATTTGTTTGATCAGATTTATCTCACTCAGGAGCTATTTCTTTGATCTCCCCTCATTTCAGTAACAAGCTTACTCTAGCCCCTCACCCTTACCTTTCTCCTTTTTGTCTCTTAGATTTTTTATTAGCGCTTCTCTCCTATCTGACAAACATCATCTCTTTCTTCTCGCTCCCTCTCTCTCCTCCAAGGTCCTTTCCCCTTCGTCTTCTCTTTCCCCTCCCCCTTTCTTTTCGTCTCCCTCCCTTTTCTTCCTCCTTTTCTGTTTCATTTATCCCCATGAAAGATAATCCCAGCTCTTCCTTCACTCCCACGGTATGTCCTCACAGCACCTTCTCTCAGCACATACCTTTTGCTATGTCTTCAGCTATTTCCTCCCACCCCTTACTGCGCTGCTGTAGACTCCACAGCACACTGCTTTGAGACCTCATTTCACCATCACTCAGGTACAACCTCCCTGTTTCTGTTAGATCCTTATAGGATATATAGGTTTACTTCTACCTTCCCTTCCCTCCTTATTGATGCAGAGCCTATTTCTGCTGTTAAAGTTAGCGACACCACAGCTTCCTGTCCCCTAAAAGCTTTAGGAAGGGGGGCAGGCTGGGCTACCCCTGGGGATAGAGAAGATAACCAGAACTTCCTGTTTGGCTAGCAATATGGTGAGGGACTCAAAAATTGGACTGAACAGCGTATCAACAGAACAAGGAAAACAGTCATAATTTATGAACTCAGTCATTTGGGCTAGGTTTTGGCATGCTATACAAGACAACCAAAACTGAAGCCTCTGCTTCCCTCACTTTCTTCCTTCAGGCTTTTCCTCCTTTGGAATGCTATTTGTATGTTTTTCAGAGTCCAATTTCCCCATGTTAATCTTTGCACATCTATGATTAAAATCAATGGAAGAAACATGGAGACTGCTGTTTTTGCATAAGACCCCCTCTCCCTAACACCTTCCAGGCTCCAGTTCTATTTTTCTATCTTAATTCCCCCCCACACCACTTTTTCTTTTCTTTTCTTTTCTTTTCTTTTCTTTTCTTTTCTTTTCTTTTCTTTTCTTTTCTTTTCTTTTCTTTTCTTTTCTTTTCTTTTCCAGATGACTACCAGGTTCAGCCTCTGTTTCAGTTTGGTTACATTTTCCTAATTCCGTAACACAGTTTCACTGATAAGTGTCCCTATTCTTCCAAGTTCTTCTCCCTTTCAATGAATAAACATAATTTTTATTTTATTTTAAGTCTGTCTCCAGTTTTATTTATGCTGAAAGCAGAAGGAGATAACAGATCA
Organism: Tinamus guttatus; assembly: GCF_000705375.1. The sequence continues at coordinate 219,916 of NW_010581014.1, read as the reverse complement.
GATAATATAGGGATTCAAACTAAAGTAGGGATGGAACAATATGTCTTCATACCATGGTTAAAATAGCCATGTGAAATGAATATCATATTCAAATTCATTAGGCTGTAATAAACAAAGAAAAACATTTCCATAATAAGCAGAGACCTGAGAATAACGGTGAAGCCGAGATAGCCATTAATAACCATGTTCGTAATGCGTCTCTAGACGCTTTTATCTGTTTGGTTGCTTTCGTGCAGTGCTTAAAACAAAATCTGAGTAACCTGAAGCAGTACTGTCTTAGATGCAACTGTGATGATTTTGCAGTCCTATATCTGCATGTTGCTGTCTGTCCCTTAAAAGCGTGGCCAAGGAAAATACTGCTACTATAGAGATTCCATAAGTTATAATTTAATTCATTCACCAAGGCAGTGAAAGTCCCTCCTTCTCCCCTAAACCACAAAAGTTCTTGACATTTCCACTTTTCATTTTTATTTTTTAATATTTGCATTCCACATGCTGGGTTGACATAGGGGATTATCGTTCCCAGTATGCAAATAAAACAGCAGCACAAAATATTCCATTTTACTAGCAAAAAGCTAACTTGGAACAAACAGTTTCATAACCTGAAAAATCTCACTCAAGAATAGGGACTACTTGAAAAGAGACTGCAAAGCTTGCATTTCACACTGAGAACAAAAAAAATCTGAGATATATAATTTTTCACTTTTGTGGAATTCATCTATTTGGAAACAAGTTATCAGTATTATACACAGCATTTACTAATTCAGGTGTCTCACCAGGTTCATCGACATGCCTGTCATTAAATATTTGGTCCCAGTCATAGGAAGCAATAGAGGAGTTGTGATTACAGTTTTGGTTAAAAAACAGAAGGGAAATAAAATGTAAGACTCCAAATGACAATTCTGGTACACCATTATTAACCAAAAGAACATTGAGCTGGCTCAGCATGGGTGTGAAGAAAAAGGGAGCACATAAACAAAAGATCATATGTTTTTCTTAAATTAAAAAATAATTCAAAGCTGCATAAATAAATTTTACTAGGTCAGCAAAGTAGCAGTACTAATTGGAAAGGATACTCATCTGTTTCACAGTGTTGCTGGAAAAGGTAAAATAAAATTTGTATAGGTTATCCACATGAAATAATAGCTTTACTTGGCCTTTTTTGTTTTTAGCAATGTTTCCCAGAGGCATACATGATTTGATCCTGAAAACCATGAAGCCTTTCCCCACAGCAACGAGCATCAGAATCCCTCTGGGATGTGCCCAGGACATTTCAGACACTAAACTAACCCCCTGTGATGACCTCTAATACTTTTCTTCCCCACGCCTATTCTCCTAAAGTAGGTAAGTGATTGCAGTATCACCACCCTCAGCCCTGAAAGTATGGCAGCAATTTCCCTTTACACAGTTTAAAATAGAAACACAAACCTTGCCAAGATTATTTGAAAGCACTGGCCCATGGATGAAATATTTCTGAATCTGCATCGTGTAACATTTGGCAACCAGCATAACTACTGAACAGCTGACTTTCGCTGCAATGACATTATTAATTATATTTTTCTTGCCAAACAAGCACAGTAACTGAGCCTTTGCAATATTCCTTTCACTAAGCAGTTAATGCATGTCTGCTAAACTGATCACACAGTAAGTAATGTAGCTGCCCCATGCCTACTAAAAAGAACAATTTGATCTAGCCAAGTTACCATCTGACTGCAAAGAGCTACTATAAAAGGGCCAGAGACAGTGTGGTAACCGAAGGGTGGTATGTTCCACCCGCCTCATCAGACATGGGACAAGGGCCATTCTCAGCATTCTTCCTGGCTTGCTGAGACCACCACCAAGGTGAGACAGTCATTCATGTTGCATAAATGCGTCCTGCAGATTGACATGTCTTCATTTGGGATACTTCCTAACTTTTTTTTTTTTTAATAATTGAAATCAGCTAAAGCATCTCAAACATCTGTGCATGCCTGCAGGCATATACCAGCAGAGCTCAGATAGCCACTAGCTCCATAAACTTGTCTAACAGTCTCTTACCGAAACAGGCAGACTTGGGTTGATATCTACACAGGGCCTAATTTGAAGCCCACTGGCATAATCAAAAATGCACTGCAGCAGTTCAGTTGGCTTTGGATTAAGCCATAATCAATCATATTCAGATGAATGATAACGCTCTGGTACAAAGAAGGCCCCAGGACATAGTCCCTAACACCGCATCTATACTCAATGTGAAAATACTCAGTACTGTTCTCACTTGTCAAAGCTACAGATGGAACCTGCTTTGAACGTCCAGGAAAGCGATGACTGCTACCATAGGATTACTAATCTTGCTCTCACTCGCGAAAGTACCCTGCTGTATCAATTGATATATTTTAACTAGCATTATATTCAAGAACATGAGCAGTGTAGCGAACAACAGCGAGGGGAAAGCACCCCCAGATTTCCAGTATTGCTCAGGCAATCACTATTGTTTCTTGACAAAGAGAAATGACCGACTCTTCACAAAGAAGGGTCGGCCTTCCATTTCCAGGAGAGAAGAGGGAAGAGTAAGAAGCACATATCTAATGGCAGGATTCAGGGGATGCCAGTTCCATTTCAAAACATTAGGATTAATGAAAACATAAGAAATCTCTTTCACATATTGCAGGCAAGGCTCTAGAACCACTGCACACAGATGATGTCTGTGTGCCTGACTGGATAAGAAGGTCCACATAGCAGACAGCACCAGAAAAAGAGTGGAAATAATGCACATACCTCTCAGTGACTATTTAAATGAATTTATACTGATCCACAGTGGAGAGATCTCTGATCTGTAAATTTAGCAATACACCCAAGTGACAACCCTGAAAACAGGAGTGGGTGGAAGTTCCAAGCAAGCACAAACATGTGTTTTATGGATCCTGTCACAGCAGTCCATCTGAGTTCTGAGACTGAAATTGCTCTATACTTAGGTCAGTGGCTTGATTAACGGGTCAAGTCAGAAGGAGACTGTTAAACCGTTCATTTCTGGGAAAATGCCTCTGTGAAATGGAAGCACTGTTTGAGAGGCTGAATTATTCCTGATAAACTGATTTAAGACCAAGAACACTGATAAGATACAATATTGACACCTAATTACAACGCTCAACCTCCTGTGTTCAAAGGAATTCAAATTTGCTTAGGAAAGTTACATTGCCCAAACCATAACAAGTGTGTGAGTGTGTGTTTTATTACAATGATAACTTTTATCATCCAAATTTTCTCTATGATTTTATGCTTATTCCTGGAAAAGAATTTTGATAGTCCAGCCTGCTGGTTTTCAACAAAACTGTAAGTAAAAAAGAAAAATTTTCTTTCTTTCTTAAACCTTTTTCTTCTTCTGAGGGTCTCTCTTCTTGACTATTCCTGACTTCCAGAGAGGAAAAATAAAATCTATACACAGTGCAGCCAAGAAAATTTTTTGTTGTTGTTCATATGCAGCACATATGTGCAAAACACTTATCTGATACATAGTATACTATGTATACGTAGTACTAAACAGTACTACTACGTTGACATTTTTGAGGCTTTTCTGCAGTAGAATTAAAGGCTACTGCAAGTAATACAGAAGTCTATTCTGACAGACACAAGAACAGTGACAGAAGTAGCACTCAACTCTAACAAATGAGACTGTGATGTCCAGTGACAACTCCAATCTAGTGAGGATGTAGGGTTGTGTAGGTGCAGTGTACTTCCTTTTCAGTGGTTATTTTGCCAGGTTTGTTGCTGGTGAAGAAGAAAATTCAGAAAGACTTTACTGAGGTGCTCGTTTGTAAAGTTCTAGAGGGGAACAGACCCCATGGTTGCCAGCAGAAGACCCATCCCAAGATGTTTACTTTCTTGCTAAGAAATACAACACATGGAGGCTGCTACAGACTTGTTAGTCCCCAAAACCATTGTCCCCCAAACAACTGCTATTGACACAGGCTGATTAAAAACAAGAATCAAAAACAAATTCAAGTAGATCACAGAAATATCTTTGAGAACACACTTGTAACTGGAGGTGGCAGCAAACCGAAAAATATCTGCACAGCACAACTTCCTCAGCACACTAGCACGCTGTACACAAATATTCCAGAAATACCCAATGGAAAGATGGAAATTTTCATATGTCACTTCATGAAGGAGAACAGTCTGAGTTAAAATGGAATTAAAAGAGCCTTTCCCATTCCAGCCAGTCACATGCTGAACAGTGTTTTCAGTCCGAAAGGTGTAAACAACTGCCAATGAGTCTATCACCCAGAAGAGAGACAGTTTCCCTATTGCAGGATCAAAGGCATCCCCAAATATCAATAGCTTTTAGTCATTTCAACCAAGTGCAGAATTCAGCAAAAATACTGAACTGGCCTAAGACACAAAACCTAGGAACAAAGAACAAAAAGGAGATAGTTTCAAGCCCATTTGCTAATTGCTGTGCATATGTCTTATTCTATTTCTTTACTGCAAAAAAGAATTTTTGCTTGCATAGCCTCTCTCTTTCTTGGAGCAGCTGATACCTTCCATTACCAATGTGACTATTTAGAATCATTAGGGAATAAATTAAAATAGCTACTCACATCAACAGTTTGGATTTTCTGTCCCTAAAAGAGCCCTAAAGACTCTGCTTAGTGGGGCAGAAGGTTTCAGAAGACTAAATTTGCAGTTTCCTAATTTTAGGTTTTCTCTGTGGACAATTCCAGAATCCAAAAACTTAGACAGAGGACAAAATTCTCTGGCCATGCCTTACATGGGCTGAATTCCCACATGACCTAAAGCTATAACAATTTATTGTTGGTCAAGTTGCGCCAAGCAGCCCCAGAAAGACAGAGAGGGAGGAATCCTGTCAAATAAGCAGAAAAATGAAGATGTTTACACAGCTATTAGTGAAGACTTCCCAAATTGTTCCTAATCCCAAAAGAATTTTTAATAACAACCCAATATCTATACAAAGAGAAATCTGAAAGAGCAGTAACAAGCCTCTTGTTCTCTTAGTAGGAATTACAGATTGCATGCTGCTGCCATCAGCTTTTTCTCCCCTCCCTTAAAAATTGGTGAATAAGCCATTTATATAACAAGAAAATAGAGAGACTATTCCATACAATAACAGTTCATAATCCAGCATCGTTAATATTCAATTTTGTGTATAGATTTAGTGTGGACTAGATCACTCCATTTCTGCAGGGTGAGACCATTCCTTTACTCTGAAGAAATCTCATTAGTTCTGACAACGCCTTACTCATCTCAACAAGTGGAATTTCTGTTCTTGCATAAAAATTCCATCTCTCTGGTACGAACACTTTAAATATCCAACTACGTATAGAAACAACACACTAGCTTCATAAAGATAACACTGTCTTCACTATCAAAATATAGGATGCAAGCATTTTTGCTAAACTGGGCTTCATTTTTTTGAATTCATGTTTCAGTTTTTGAATTGGGCATTCAGAACGTGGGCTGCAGTCAGAAGAAACTGAAGGTAATCAATACCTTGGTAAGACAGGCCTGCAGCACATAGTGCTTGTGGGTGAACGAACAGGAGTGTGACAGTCATCTCAAGACCTATCTTCAGCTGGCTTGCTGGAGGGCATTCAAGAAATTATTTCATTGCCTGTGATTTGGTTTATCTATTAATAAAATACAGGTATACAGATATTTACCCCCTTTGAAAAGATCTTTGTGATCAGCTAATGGAAAGCACTGTAGAAGAATCACTCAGCTCCCTTCCTTATACTACATTTGTAGAATAAGAGCTCCTAAATAGCACTCAAGGATTCTACAAGGATCAAAAACAAAATCAGTGTAACAATACTATTCACCAGGAAGGATCATCACTTAACTAGGACACCCACTGCTACCTACTTAATCATCACACAACACAACAAAAAAGTAAAGCCCAACAATCCGAAATCTAGTAGTTCTCGCGTCTCTTTACCTTTTGTCACAGCACTAAAAGGAAAACAGGCTGTTTACAAAATCATCCCTCCTCTCCTGGTATAACCAAGTTCTTTTCAGTGGGCTCCCACCCACACACTCATCCTGTACAAACCAGCTTAACTGCTCCATAGAAGGGAACACAAAGTTGTCAGAATCTTCCTTTACAGTGAGAAACTGGTCTGACTTCTCACCAAGCACTATACATTATACATATACATAAAGCAATACAAATCAGGTGGCAACAGATCCTTGCAGCTAACAATTTGAGGTTATATCTACCTTCTAGAAAATATTACACAAAGCTAGACCTAGGGAGCTCATCCACTGTAGACTCAGGTTAAATGATACATGGAGCAGTTACAACACTAGTGACTTTCTCATTTCTAAACAGGGCCAATTACTGCAAGTACTGCAACTGTGAGGTTGATTTTCAGTGTTATTTTATGCTTCCTCTTGCATCTACTGGCATCTCCTGCATGACAAAGAACAAAGCAGATTTTATTCTTTTGGCAGAGAAAGCTTGTATCCTCAAGTTTCTCCCTAAAATTTAGAAAAGTGCAGAAATACGTATGGATAAGAACAGACACGTTATTGCAAAAGAGAGTCCAAATGCAGGGATAAAAAGAATAACCAGCTAGTGCCCCTTTTCTCCTCTTCTTTCACCCCTCTGTCCACACAGATACATACATACATACACAGCAAACCAGGTGCTTTGTCAAAAAAAAAAAAAAAAAAAAATCCCTGCATCTGTTTTATGCATGCAAAAGTGTATGTGTACATAATTAAACTAAAAAGTGAGATTACACTGTGTCAGTAGATTCATAAACATGCCTGGAGATAACCATTACAAAGGTCAATGAAATTCATAGCTACAGAGAAGATATAAAAATGTTTCAGTGTCTAAGCATTATTTTCTTTTGTTAACATCTACTTAACTAATGCATTGAAAATGCTTGGAGGAAAAGGTCCACTTTCTAATAGGTCCACATTTCCTCCTCAAAATCAGAAAGCTGCAGTATCCTTAGAGAAGATTAATGGTGGCAACAATCAACACTAGCATTTCAAAATCTAAAATCAAGACATTTCTCTTTTTTAAAAGAAAAATAATCCAAATTTTTCCATTTCTTTCTATACAACAAGGAGCTGCAGACAATAACAAAGTACAGTTTTCACTCTATTGGTCTCTAAAAATGCTGAAGTTGCTTTTGCTATAGTCTTGTTATACTCTTCTTCTGCTATACTTTTGCTGACTAAAAGTTATGCAGTAGTGCCCATTGACTTCTGAAAACGTACAAAACAGAAGGCTCCAGTGCAAAAATCATATAGAATCCCCCCAAATCATCTTAACGGCTTTCTTCTGTTTATGAAGTGCTCGGTCACTTTCTCTTTCACAAAGCTAACCTTCCTTATAATCCAAATATGCTCACCACACTTCCAGTATCTGTATTTACAGCACAGCAGCTATTTTGATAGTATATGATCAATTCCATTTCTCAAACATGTAGGTTGGGTTAGTTTTAACACTGAGACTAAAAATACTTTACCCTGAAAGGATGTAGATGGAAGGTTGTATTCTAAATCTTGCAGTGTCAGGGCTCTGAGCATCCTACACAGAGACTTTGCTGCCCATGCTCAAGGCTACCTTTGATATGGTGCACCTGTGTGGCCTTGAATGCGACTGCTGTGAAAGGAGTGGTGTGAGAAAGAGCTTTTAGAAACCTCCCACACTTTCTCTTTGTAACTGCATTTAAGCTCAGGCTTTTGCTCTTTTGTCCTTGCCTGAACTACACTGCAGCTTCTGCTGGACATACACCTGATACATACACTGATCTACACCCTGACCCTCACACGCTGATTTGATTTCCTGGCTTTACCACGGATCTAACTCATTATTATAGGCTTGTCTGCTGAGGACATGACTGTTGACTGAACCTGGCTACTGTCACTAGCTGCACTTTCCCTCCTTGCCAGGCACTGCACGACTGCATCCCTTGCCACTGACATCACTGTCCCTGCCTACCTCGCTATCACCCCCAGCTCTTGGCTCATCTTCCCTCACGGAGCAGCTCACTCTTGCTACTCCCTGACATGCATAAATCTCATGTTCGAGAGAGACAAAGGATCCAAATTATTTACAGTGGGATCTGAAAGCCCAAGTTCAGATAGATAAATCGCTCCCTCAAGTTCAAAGAATTATTATTTTTTTTAAGATTATAACCATTATTTGCAAGTTCATTTGGTCCCAAGCACCTAGTAACATTCAGATAAGACCAAAGCGACTACATAAACACCCAATAAAGCTAGAGAGGATAAAGAATATACATACCAATAAATCCTTCTTAATTTATATTTAATAAAGAAAAGACAGCACATAAAAATGTTCAAAAAGTTGAAGGCATTCCCCTTTCATCAGGGAAATGCTGAGAGGCGCCCAGAAAACTTTACTTTATTCAGTAATTTTTTTAAATTGCTGTTGAGTAGTAAAAACTATGGGCCACATTTTCTCACAGAAGTATTTGCTATCTACTCCCTCATGTTCTATTAAAATCACTTCTAATGAGTGTTATTTTAAAAATATACACAGAGGACTATTTTGAAACTGCAAGAGGACATCATGAGGCAAGTGCATGATAGTGTGAAAGCATTGCTTCATAGCTTATAGGAGAACTCTGCTCCAAATGTCACCTTCTCTTTTCCAGAGTTAAAGAACAACAGTGTCGTAGCATGACAGTACATTAGTCACTCATGAAATTCTTGCTGTGTTAGATAATCCTTTGCCACTGAAGTTGCACTGCCCCTCTCTGCAAAATAGGTGAACGGAAACAGATTTAGCCTAGATCGTACCTGATTGCAGTGTGCAGGTGCTTGAGGAAGTGAAGAGCCTTTCCTCCAGCAATATCATCAGCTAGGCATGTTCTCCGACTGAAGTATCTCAGAATAAACAATACTCGCAGAGGTTGGGAAATTCCCTCTAGGAACAGAAAACTACCAGAACACAAGCTACAGAAGCTACCAGAAGGCGATGCCATATAAGTAGCTTAGGGCAATGTCGAGTCACGTGTCCATCATATTTCTTACTCTGAGTGCAGTACCAGACTGCTACTCAGACTGCTATTTCTTACTCTGAGTGCAGTACCAGACTATCTATATTCTACTATATAATCTTTGAGCTAGTAAGGAATTCTTAAATCCCCACCACTCCAGTTAGCTTGTCTTGGACAATAGGGCAAAACCAGATATATCAAAGGAAAACATAATAAGCAAAATACTCCTGTGAAAGCTAAAGAATGCCCTAGAGACAGAGACAAATATTAAGATGCAAAGCAAGTAAGATCTTATTTTCTTCCGATATTATACCTGTAGGTAGTCTTGTCACTCAGAAGCCCAAACTCTCTTTGAATCTTATTGGTCCTGATAGCATCTTGTAGCAGTGAATTTCACAGTCAAAGCATGCACCATGACCACAGCATCTTGAGAACTTTCTAGGTTTCAAATATTTTCATCTTCCATTGTCACATATTATAGAACAAGATAAAGAGAAATTACAGATTCACTCCTTTATAAAATTTCATTGTTTTCTACTTCATTTTTGCTTTATTTTAAAATGTACTATTCACTGTTTGATCCATTTCTGGGATAAACAATTCCAGTCTTCTCAAGCTCTTCATTCTTACTGCATCTCTTCAAAGTGAAGAACAGAGAAGCCTTTCTCCTTTACCCCAAAAACACCTTTAAAAAAGAAAATAATCTTCTGTTCTCTCACGAAGTGACAGTTTTTTACCCCAAGTGTTCCCAGTACGGACAGAACTATAACATAAGATACAGCATCACGCAAAGATAAACTCTAGATTGAACCTTCCACAACTCCTCTCAGCGTGACACATTCTCAGTCAACCATGAGCCATTACAACTTGAACTGCAGTCCCACCAACCTCTGCAATTCACTTCTCCAAAAGAGGTAAAAAACATTTGTTCTGAATGCAGACAAGTAACCATTGTCATTTTTTAAAGGCCTACAGTTTAAAAACAAACAAAAAAAACACAGAAAACCCATTATTTCTTGCACATACCAAAGAGTATGGATTATATATATGCGTGTGCATGTATAATATATATGTGCTTCATATATGTTATTATATATTATTATAACATATATGCATACACATATATATAAACGCACACACACATATATGTATATACACCTGCTCATTTCATGCAGAAAAGACTTAGCTTTGTTTCCTGATACACACACGGTACTGCTGACGCTCAGTGAAAATTCAGGGATCTTTTATAAGGAATTGGATAATTCTGTATCAAGGTCATGTGATTGTCTCCCTGCTGAAGCCAATATATCAAAGCAGGCAGCCGCTAGCCTGAGAGCAGAGCGCAGCATCTATTTTCACATGGGACTCACTGTGTCGCTTGGCAGAATTCTGTTCTATATTAAGTGGGTAAGATAAACCAGCGAGCACTGGAAGCTGAGTCTCTCTCTCTCTCTCTCTCTCTCTCTCTCTCTCTCCCTGTTACTGCACTCAGAGCTAAAATGCCAGCAAAACGAAACCTGTCCCACGCCAGGAAAGTGTATGCTGAACAAGCATTTTGTGTCTTGCTCAGTCCTTAACTCTGATAAGGAAAGACGAGGCTCAGCTTCATTAATAATTGAAATTAAATATGCCTAAATTATTAAACTGAGACTAAGAGGCTAAACCGATCAGAGTGAGAAATAATCCTCTACAGCAATACATGTTTCGAAATGCTATATTCCAAAAATACTGCTGTGTGCTAACATACAGTATGCTACTGATTAAGAATTCTATCTGTCCGAATTACAAACTTTTGAAAAGATAAAAACAAAATCTCATTTCCCATTAAAAACAAAATCTCATTTCCCATTAATTGATTTAAAAAAATCCAGTTTTCTTAGACTACTGCGGAGAAGGTTAAATTTAAAACATGTCATATTTTAAGGAAGTGATGAGAATGGAAATAACAGCATTTTCTGTAAAAGAAGTAGTAGAAAATGAGTGCTGGGAACCTTAAAGCTACTATAATCTTGGTGGCCTGAGCGCAAAGGAACTCTATCATTCTGCAAAATGGTGGGAGGAACTGAGGATAATTAAATGCAAATGCTGGGTGCATTTTGAGTCATTGTTTTTTCTTAGAACAGCAGCAGTGTTTTTCAAGGGGTGACAAAACAAAACCAAACAAGCCGAAAACAAAACCAAATAAAACCTAAGCCACGAATCCAAGATAAAAAAAAAAAAGAGAGAGAGAAAACCTTTGGAAAAAGAAAGACTGGGAGCATGGAGTCTTTTGATCACTCTGCATCTTTCTTGTATCTTCTTTACATCAGGGCATACTGTTACCTCTAGTCAAAATTTAAGTCCTCCTCCCTGCCCTCAGCACTTTCAAGCTTTCTATAAACAGCCTGTACAAGCTTCTCTCAACTTTGTCATAGGGTTGTCTTTCACTTCGCAAAGTCCATCTCTGATAGGCTTGAAGTCAGCACTGATGTTTTACTGGATTTGTTGCTGCAGTGTCACATGCAAAAGGCTCCCAGCTGACTCTGACATTTCAGCTTCCTTTTCTGTCTTAGCTGTTTGAACGAGACTGAACTACATCCCATTTAACAGACACAGCTGGTGCTCAGCCGCAGCAGCTGCAATGTGCTGAAGCATTTCCTCACCTGAAGTTTTCCATTGGAGCTATAGGGCTGCCCAACAGCCAGAGACTTCACTTCTTTTGTCACAGTTCTTCACTCTCAAGCAGTGCAGACATATGCACTGATGACTGTAGTTAAAACTTCATTATCACAAATGTAGAATCTTTCCTCAAGGAACTTGCAACTACAACATGGTCTTACCAAGAAGACAATGCAGAGTCCAACATCTACAGGAGTAACCACTCTTCCCTACCCAAGTATTGACACGTGCACACTTTTTGTGCAGTACAGAATACAGTTTGTGCATAAAACAGAATTTATACACACCCCCCCACCAAATTCTACACTTGGCACTAGACACACTCTCAGCCCAAACAGCTTTTTCTTTGATGAAAACACCCTTGTTACTTTTATTTAAAAAAGGAAAATAGAAGAGGTTATATATTTAATTTTTCTACCTACTCACTATTTTTGCATTCTTTCTTGAATATCAAAAAAAAAAAAAAAAAAGCATATGTGACACTTCGGAAGAGAACAAAATGTAAGGTATATTCTTTCTCTGTCTGTGCATCTGACTCAGACTGAAATCTCTCAGAGACAGAAATGCTGCCTCTCTCTTTATATAGTATGTATAGTTGGCTCAGCAAGTATAAATAACAAGGCTCAGCAGTTAGACCACAAAACCAAACCACATAATTCATATCAAACCCTATAGGGGTAAACCCTGGATGATAAGATCATCTGTAAAAAGAAGTAGGATATAGGGAGATTTCCAAACTGAAGAAAGAAGTAGTAGGGAGGGAGCAACCAGAGCCAGAGAGGACTGGCATGGAGAAGACAATTCTTCTAGGCTACAATGCTCTTGCCATGGAAAAGGCCAGCAAAGCCAAAACACTTTATGACAGTAAATGTTCCGCACTGAGTAGAATTGTTATCTACAGAGAGAGCATATGGTCTACCAGATACAAGGAAACAGTTGAAAAACACACATTTTAGAAGAACTAGAGCTCCAAAGCTAGAAGGGAGAGCTAGCTGAGAAAACAGTGCAGGAGTGTGGGGGCTTGTTGAAGAGATGTGAGATGTCAAGAGTTGTGGAGCTAACCCCAGGCACAACCCAGCACTAACTCCTCCCTTCCTAGAGTTTCCAATCAAAAGGCCACTGAAATGAAACAATCAGTGTAGTTAAACCATCACACTAATAAAGCCAATGATAAATGCAATACTCAGAGAGTGTTGGAGAGAAAAAAAAAAGAGATAAATTATTGAAGTTTCTAACTAGAAAAGGCATGTAAAATCCAAGTTAAAGGTCCAATGTCTGTATTATTCCCTGGGGAAGCAACCTCATATAAGCAGCGGGAGAGAGAAATATGTTTTTCCCTTCCCTCCTCCTTCCATGTTCCCAACCTCTTCCCAACTCCTCTTTATGTTCACATTTGCCCTCTTCTTTTCTCTTAAACCACCCAAATCTTCTGCTCCCCTCCACTCTCTTTCTGCTGCCCCATTTCGCTGTTTCTTACTGGCCCGTGGCCACCCCTTTTTTCCATTTCCCTTCCTGCATACAACACTACAGTATATTGCCTCCATCTCTCTCCTCTGTCCCCTCAACATCCATTTGGCAACTGGCCTGCATAACAGAGAATCAAACTGCCTGTCTTGTAATAAGGTTACTTGCCAGGACACAGCAACGTAAGCTGTCCACTGTTCTAAAAGAGGGTAGAAGGGATCCCAAGTGCCTGGACAATAAGGAAAAGGGAAGGAGATTTCTGTGAGGGACTTATTAGCTCTTCTCTGAACACAAATGCAGCAAGATATCCCTCTGTCATACATGAGGCAGGGGAAGATTGTCATTGGGAGGCACCGAGTATGTCGGTGCTCTTGCTGCACTGATGAGGAGCACCCTTTGCTGCTTTTATGTGGTGGTGGTGGATGAACGTGTGGCCACAGTGGCACTTCAGCATGGACAATGCATAAATATTTTCACTGTTTAGCAAACCTGCAATTAAACCACCTCGGATGACCAGAGCTGGAGTGGATTTCTAGCCACACACTGAATCATGAGAACTGTTTCCTTCTGTAGTGTTACGTACTGGCTCATCCACGGCGGGATCCTCTTCCACATTTTACATTCTCTGCAGGACAAAGCAGTCCTGCTTTTGCCCCACATGGAAGCTTTGACTTGCTTTGTTTATTTTCATTCATCTCACCTCTAATCAGAATCCTGTGCTCACTCTGAAGGGAGCCAAATAATTCTTCATGTTAGCTTTCAAGGACACGTTTTAAGATACCAAAGTTGCAAGATGAAGACTAGAAATAATCCTTGTAAGGAAAAAGCAGGTTGGTGCTTGCTCTAATTTCTAGAGCTTAATTAATTCTTAAATACAATTTTAAAGGTATCGTCAAGGGAGCCTATAAAATATAAGACTTAGAAATAAACCCATTTTACAAGTTGTATGGATTTTAAAAATATCTCACCACATTAATTTCATTTTTGTCATAAAAAGTTAACTACCAATATAGAAAGTAAATTTCATTTATATCATATAAAGCTAATTATTTTTACAATACCCACTCCTACAGTAGGCTCTTGACAATACTACTGAGAAGAAAAGAAATATTTCCAAATAATACTTCCAAAGCTGCTCCACCCATTTGCAGTACCCACTTTAGCTACTTCAGGTTCATCGGAAAACAACTAGAAATAGAATAGTCAATTCCTACATAAATTCACGGGGATGTTTCAGTCTGTTACTGTGCTATGACAAGCCTATTATCAGATTCTAATCATACAAGTCTGTGGAATGGACACTGAAGTCTACTAATTTATTCTATGTTTTTGCTGTGTAAATACTTATTAGAAGGCACTTTTCTAAAAAGGGAAGCTTTTAGGTAGTTTTCTGATATTGAGCCTTAATTGGAAGAGGTAATTTAACTAGCAGAAAAAAAAGCCCCTTAAATTCACAGAGATGTAGTCTGAAGTCTTATCTCTGTGAACAGTCTACTACACACTGATGATATTAAACCAGAAGTTCTTGTACGAGTTGGAGGAGAAGAAGGAAAGTGATTGTTTATTGCGGTGAGACACTTAGAAAAAAATTACCTGCCACAAATATAAAAAGTAAGCTGACTTATTTTTGGATGTCATATAAATCCATTTGATATGCTTCCCTTCCCACCATCTTTTCCATCATCAGTCTAAGCCACCAAGAAAAAAAAAACATAAAAATTAGTGGAAGCTATTAAAAGCAGTAAGAGGTCCATATGGAAACTATAATTTATATAGCTAAATATTTTCTCATCTTTGGAATCCCAACCTGCAAGAACACTTACAGTTCATAAAAACAATTTAAAAGGTTTTTGTAAAATTCACAGATGTCACAGATGGAAGCACAAGCACGAATGCAGCAGCTGGCTGTTTGAACTATAAGCAGCTGGATGGAATCTACTTTCTATGCAAGCAGTTAAGAAAAATACAGAGAAATAAACTGCCTCTACTTTCAAATCTGAGAATAAAAAAGAATGTGCAGGAAAATATAAATCATAACAAAAGTAAATTCCTTGTAAGGAGCTTTAATCTATCATCTCAAAAGTATACCAAAGAACAGCATTTATAGAGCAGGCAAACTCCTACAGTTGTGCTGGATATAAAGCACTAACACATTCATTTTGAGATGATCAGGAAGAATAAAACACAGCTTGGTCTGAGAGCTCTATAAGGTTTCATCTGATTTTTTTAAAAAAGCATATCTATTATAATTATATGATTCTATTTTTTTAGCTCCTTTCCAAACTTCTAACCAATTAGATTTAAAAATAAAATTAATTCCAATATCAGTTCAATCTTTACACTAATATTAGAACTTCTGCTATTCCTTTAGTCATTCCATTGCACACCATACAATGGAAACACACTAGAATATTAAATAATCCATCTCACATGATTATATCTTATGTAAGTACTGCAATCATGAGGCAAACACACAACTGAAATAAAATTCACCATGTGCTTTCTCTGATGTTCAGCTTTTATTATTTTTTCCTAAACACTGAACAGAAAAAAAAATCACTGAAAGTGCTTTTGTGCACTGCAGTAATATGCATGTACATGTCACCCATAGGGATACTTTCATTATATGCAGAATTTGTCATAAAATATCAAAACACTGGGCCATCTAGTTCAGTCAGCTGCTTTTGACAGTGGCCAGTCCTATCTAGTCATCCCTCACTACAGAAAATATTCCCAGCTGAAAACAGTCTTTAGAAAACACACATATAACAAAAAGGCTCCAAATTACTTTATCTTTTGTTCATTAATAAAGTTGTGAAGATAATTCCTTTTACCAAAATAAAGATAATGTCTGACATGTCTGAGACCAAAATAAAGATTCTTATCTTGTACATCTTCACTTGTGCTAGTAAATCTTTACCTTCAGTGGGACCACATCCGCAGATAAAGTTCCTAAGGCAAATACACTCAACAAGAACAAATTGTCAGAACTGATATGGTCATTCTGATCCACAGTGTCACAGGTGGAGCTCACCACAGTTTGATTGCCTGGTGAGAAACAGCAAAGGATGCTGTTTCTCCAATGATGCTTCACGAGAGTAAAGCGAGGTTATGAACCAAATACATAAATTAAATATAATGTATGGAATTAAAGACATTAGAAAAAATCACCATTCCAAATACAGCAGTTCAGATAAAACATGAAGGATACCATACATCTTAAACAAAGCAAGTCTGTTTGAGCATAAACATGCCACACAGTTCTTATCCATATCAGAAATGCTACCACTTAAGGCTTTTTTTGGGGCTCTCCGTTAGCTTGCCTTTAATTAGCACAGGTTTGTTCATCATTTTATAAGTGATTATTTTACATGCAATCATTTAAAGTTTTTTTGTGAATCTATATATGGACTACACCTAAGGAAAAGATATGGACTCAGAGGCAACATATACACAGGTAGTGAGGTCTCTATGTCTTAGTGAATGTGACAGACAAAAACACTAACAAGAATCGGTTCTGACGAACACAAATACTGAAGGTGCTTTTGTGTATAGAAAAAACAATTAAGCAAAGTCTTGAAGTGCACATACCATGTAAAAACTAACACTATTTATTATATCACTCAGAGAAATATTTGCATGTTATTACAGTTACTGTATTTTAGAAAGGCTATTACTGCAGAAGAAAGCAATTTAGATGACTCGATTTTGGGTCTAAGCTTAAAGAATTGATTATTTAGACTTGATTATTTAGACTTGTTTTTCACAGTTCTGAGAAATGGAGATGAGCAAATGCTGGAGAAAAATCAAACTCAACAAGAAAGGAACAGATTGATGCCAATAAGCAATTTGAGGTGGTACTTAATTTTAAATAATCATGAACTGAAAGAAATAAAATCAATATTTCTGAAGTCCAGAAATAAATAATCCTGCAAACTTCCCATGTGTTGCCCAAGAACCTCTCTATTCTGTCATTGACTTGAAGTGAAACACCTACCACAATAACAAAAAACAGAATGATGATCCCATCTTAGGAACTGGGTGTATGTTCTGTAAAAACGAACAATAACTCTGGATATCATTTAATGTATTCATCTTCTTGACTATTAACCTTTTAAAATGCTACGGCTTATAATTTAAAGGCTTTTTTAAATGTAAAGACTTTAAATTTAAATATCTGCACCAAGTAGCATTCAAAAATAAATCATTTTAACTCTATGACTTTGATGGTCCTGCAGCAACAATGTGCTTAAATAACTAAGCCTCAGCACCTCCACAAAGTGGGTACCGCTGCACTTTCCTGTAAAGATAATCAGGTGAATCAGGATAGAGTGTAGTGGGCAGCAGAAAGTCATCAGCAGACCATGAAACAGCTCTCAAGATTCAATCCTCAGTTCCCTGTCCTAAGCAGTCCTGTCCTAAGAATGCACTTAGCGTAATTTATTCCAAGTACATTTTCAAAGGCAGAAAAATGAATGAGCCATCCAGCTTCCATTAAAAGGCAATTTAATGTTAGTATGGGCAAGAGAGAGAAGCCAGTTCTCATTTACGTCTTTTAAAATCGCTCCACAAGACCCTTAAGAGAAGTACCTCTGTCAAAAATACAGCAGCTGTTGAAAAAAGCTCAGTCAAAGAGTAGTTAAAGAGGACAGATTTCATAAGGAAGTGAATTTATGCTGCAGATTGTTGGGTGCTCAATGAAAACCTCGATGGATAACAGATGCCGTACAAACTAAACATTAATTAATTCATGAAATCAAATATTGGAGCAAGATGCTTATTCCAGGTGGGGAGGAAGCCCATGTTATTTCTATGCTAAACCTATCAGCGTGGGCGCTTGCCTCGCACAGGAGCAGCACGCTATGCGCGTGCCTGCACAGGGCAGGCTGCGGAGTTACCAGTGACAATTCTGCTCATATTTCAGGATCTGAGGCAATAAGCTTTATTAAAACTCAGTGGTCAAACGGGCAGGTCACGATGGTTTCTCTTTCTAAACTTAAAAAAAAAAAAAAAACAACTTATCAAGCTCTATACCTAGGCAAATGAAGTAGCAATGGGTTCAGAAAGGTAGATTTAGCATTTTTAAATAATGTAATTCTTTCCATTTTACAATCCCATTTGGCTTGCAGAATGACACTACAGTATGCAATTTAATACAGTCATAGCTGTCACAGAACTTGCTAGATTGCTCTACTCCATGGACTTCTATATATAACTGATAAGAGCTTGCACAATTAAGGTTGCAACTCTCAGCTACAAACTGCTTTTTGT
>NW_010581014.1:158439-201538 GCF_000705375.1 Tinamus guttatus | reverse complement strand
ACATGGGGAACAGAAGCTTTCCTCGTAACAGTATTTCTTCTTCTTCAGAAGTGCTTAATAGCAGCCTCAAATGTTTTTATGTAGTATTTACAATAATCTTCAATCTTAGCAAGGGTTATAATTTCAGAATCTGACGCAATTTCTTTAAACTTTCAGTATTAAACTGTTTATACAGTATATAAGATAAAATAGGAGCAGAATATAGAACCAAATCTTAATACAGAATAGCAGCAGAATTTCATTAGTGTTCAAAGTATTATGCAAGGAACAGTGTGTATATTGTTTTTACTCTCTGGATTATGAAACACCTAAGATTCCTTTTTGGGAAATTCAACAACAACAAAAAAAAAGGCTGTCAATACCATATATACTTGCAAAGTTACTGATAAAAAGTACATTTTGTTGTAGAACTGTGTTACCGTTACTTACCTATCTAAATTACCATTACAAACCCATCTAAATGGGATGCAGGGCTTTCCCTTCCCAGGCAGGGAGCAAGATGTCACAAGAACAAGATCTGACGTGAAAAATATGAGAACGATTACATTTCTAGTCCACAGGACTATTTATCATTGCCTCTTTTGTAAGTAATTCAGAAAGCTTTTCACATTGAAAGAACTGTGATTTGTACTGTCTTGTGTGCCAATCCACATAATAAAGAGAAAGGTTTTTGAACTACAGAGGAGAGGAATTAATTTGCAACACCATCTTTAGGTCAGACCAATTCTTTTCTTGTTTGGCAAAGGCAGTGAAAGAAAACACGTTAAGTGCTAACCCTCAGGGCCTCTTAGAATCAGTGGAAGCTCAGTATCCTTGCAGGGGAAAATGGCCACTTACTTGGTGGCCAGCTAATTCATTCAGCAGCTTGTTAATCCAAAAACTTTCTTAAAAGCAGCAGCTGCAGGAACTGTGCTATGCTGCAGCATGAACATTACCCAGGATGAATTTGAACTTCCTTTTGTCATTATTTGTTCCTCTATTATTTTCTAATAAGTTGACAAAAAGCCCTCCATATATCACGAAAATAAGCTCCAAGCCTTCTAACAAACTTTTACAACTGCTGAAACAGAATTCATCTTACAAGCTGAGTTTCATGTGACCTTAAAGTTATGCAAAGGCTTCTTATCCTTTCAAGAAATTTTTCTGACAGGCTCAACTTTACTTATTCTTAAATAATGTTCAGAGAGGTGTATGAACCCCAGCCAAGTGTAGGCCATTACATATTTAAAGTAGTCAGAAATCAAATGAATTGAATTTACTATTACCCAGCTCTAAAATTGTTGGTCCAAGTGCAACATGATGAAGTTTTCCCTTCCCCTCACTTCCCATACTCTCCCAAAAAGGGGAGACCACAGTAATAAACTCTCTGTAAAAATGACGACTGTTGTCCAATCCCCTTAATTTCCTATGTTATGGTCTAAACCCCTAATAGAACCCATATTAAAATATCTGATCCTTAGAATATCCTTAGAAAATAACCATGATCTGTAACGTGCCACTAATATCTCTGCATGCTGAGACCTTACAAAAATAACTCAGTGAAATGTCTGCAGACTAACCTCATCACACAGGTACCACCTGTGTGGCATAGTTTCCAGTTACCTATCTGCCTATCTATGTATCCATATTCCCTGTACTACTGAAGCATTTCACTAGGAGTAAATAATTTCCCCAGGCGATAGCCATGAAAATTAAGCATGATTATTCCCATTTGAGAGGTGAAGAACAGATACACGCAAGGAGTGAGTCAAGGTCATATTGAAATTCTATGAAACAACCATAATCAGAAGTCAACTAAAATCACAGCTTGGCCTAAAAACCTTCCTGCCATGCTGTCTTCGCTAAACAGGTCAAAAAGAAGCTGTAACATGATATTTTGCATCTCAATATTGAGACAAAATTATTACCTCCAAATCAAAAAGCAGAAAATATTAAGATGTGAAGGACTTCCTGTGACATGCCACAGCAAACGCTTTAGTACGTGCAAGTAATTTATCTCTAATATTCTTAACAAATTGCTTATATCAGGACTCTGCCGTCAGTACTCCAAAATGTAGCTGTGTCAGGAGTTTTTCAGAACACTTGTCCTCAGCTATCAGCTTTCATTAACTTTAAGTCTGAGAAGGTGGGTGTCTAACCTAGCGGCTTCCCTGTAAAACCTATGGGAGTGATTTACATTTGCAGAAACATAGGGCTGGGAGGGCTTCAGACCTAACACAGAGTTTGTATGCCTGCAGCCATCATTGTATTTTAGTATCAGTTGGTATGATAAAAGCAATATGTTTCTCTGCAAACTCTTCCTTGCTTATAACCTCACAGTTTCACAATACAATAACTCCACTCCTTCTAGAATTTCATCCTAGACCACAAAATAAATAAATAAATACATGAAAAACAGTGATCACATTAGAAACTCCACATGACAAACAGCTTCATGCCAACAGGACTGATGCAGAGGTTATTAAGAGTATCTGCAAGAACTCACTATCCTTCAAGGAACTTTAGCTGACAACACCACAGCTCAGCACAGCACGGTGACAACAATTTCTTGCAGCTTGACACTCATTCACCTATAAACACAACTGCCATTGCTCTCCCACCTCCCTCCCTCTGGGCCTGTGCCAGCAGATGAAATTTCAAATGGCACTTGCCTGAGTGATGTTTGCTGCACTTTATTGCACAAAGATTTAGAAACAAGCAACTGTAACATTCAAATATCCGTTTTGATGGATTTTATATTCATTTGTTTTGCTGTTGAAGGCATGTAAGAGATTTCCTACTTTTGCAGTGCCCTCAACACCAAGAAGCCACTAGGCAGCTGACTGGTGCAACTTGATTCTGAAAACAAAGCAAACATAGGCAGAGATTTAGGCTTAGAAAGGAAGTTTCTCTGAAGCAGGAATTCTAGTCTCCATAGGGAGTAATTCCTTACTCTGCAACACTGTTCACACACAAGGATCACATGGTCATTTCTGACTACGAGAGACGATGTCGATACTGCTGCACAGACCTAGAACAAAAGACCTTTCCTGCAGCATGCAAGCATTTTTCTAAGTATTTCATTCTTTGTGTAAAAGTCATTTATTTTGTTTTATTTTACCAGAGTATTTTGTGATTAATGCATGGGAATGGCATGGTTCAGAGTGGCTTTTCAGAGCCTTTCCACACTGTTACGGGCATGTATCACACTATTGCATGAATGGACACATCTAGTAGCCTTTTTCTGTCCTGGCATCTTATCTTACCAGCAAACACAAGAAAGTGCCTGCAATGGGCTCACCCTGTTCTTGCAGAATCTATCATCAGAAGGGCTACACAAACAGCAGCAAACAAATCTCTAATATAACTTGGGGGTTATATTAGAGATTAATGAAGAGATCAGCATGTGATTTAAAAGCCTGTGAGCTTTTAGTTTCATACACAGCAGCTGGGTGCAAGCAGTATTTTCCAGGTGCACTGATTCTTTCCTGGTAGCTTTGCAATGATCAGAAGCACATTTAATGGGTCCAAAGCAGCATGGGTTGGACATCATGCAGCTCAGGCTATCCCAAGAAAGCTACAGATGTAGCCAGTAGCTGAATGTCTCCTCCTTTCACCCAATGATCAACAGTCTAGGCAAAATCGCTAAGTCTTGAGGACAGAAAATCATCAATGTTCCCACTTCACACCAGACACAGAAAACACCAGAGGCAGGAGCTACATTACAGCACAATCAACATGAGGCCCTCCTACACCATTTATACCAGGCAAAAATGTTCAAATCAGCCAGCCAACCACTCCTAATACTTCAGAAATCAGTATTGTGATTCAAATATCTACTGCTGAGACAACACAAGTGTCAACCTACTAAACTGAGATAAGGAGCCAGTGCTACTCCCTGGCACAGTCTCCTGAGTGACAGAACAGGCCAGGAGCGCACACAGATTCCCTGAATGGAAGCTACACAGTCTCGAAGAACTTCATTACTGAGATGACAGTGAATCTTTAGCTTTAATATATGACAGTTGTAGGCAAAATCAACACATCATTCAAGCAAATCTCTGCAGAAGCCGGTGTCCTACCGCAGTAAGGCATAATCATCTGTTTCTGAATGAGATAACAGAACACTATCTGCTCATTGCCAACACCACATCCTACAGCCTCCCCTTAGCATCACCCAGCCCAGTTCTCACCATGCCTATGCTCACCAGCATAGACTGCACCAGCAGACAACAGCTCAGCTCAATATGATGTTATTTAAAACTGTCAGATTCCACCGCCTGGTGTGATAGGGAATTATCTTTCATAAAAACTTCAGAAATGTGTTATTCAATTTTCTATCCCGTCTTTCTTATTTGTAAAGAGCTTTTAGTAGTCTAATGGAGGAAGCTGCTCATTCCAAATGCCAAATATTCTTATAGCAAGCATTCTAAGATCCTGAGATGAAAAGTTCTAGAGAAGTCTAAGGTGTTAGTAAAATGTTATTATTAACATGCATATGTTAATATATGTATAGTTGAATAAACATATGAATAGAAGTTATCATTATCAGAACTCCAGGCAGCTTTTCTCTTCTGGAGAGGACAACAGAAGCAAGAAACATTACCGCAAGAAAACTAGCAATTACATGAACGGTACAACAGTATCAATGGACATTTTTTTTAGCCGAAGACAGAAGACAGTATGTTTTTTCTCACGATGTAACATAAAAAAAAAAAAAAATGTTTTTACTATTCCTGACATCAATCAACACTAGAAGGAACAAGCAAGGTAGTCTTCCTCTAACTCTATAGGAAAGAGGAGGAAAAAAAAAAGAGTTCTAGCAGTAGGAAAAAGCAAAAAAAAACTAAAATGCTGACATCGTGACTTAGCTTATCCACCTTAAAATTCATATTCCTAACTTTCTATCCATCTACAGAGAAATGAACCTGCATTTATTTCCTTTATCTTTATAACAAACTGAGTTGATATGCAATTTAATTTCAGTCTAATATTAAAGTTCTGATACACATACACACACACATTTTTGTACAGCTACTCTGAGAAATTTATTCATAGTATAAAGTAACTTCAATTTTTAACAGTTTAACAAAGATGCACGTAGATACATAGCTGGGCATTTTGACTTTGGAATCAGGCCAAATATAAAATGCTTTACAGCAGCTGTTATTACTTGTCTGTCATGCATCAGAACATGTCATGCCATACCATAACATCAAATGAGAACAAACATCCTTTTGTCTAAACTACACTCCAATAATAGTTTTATGATGTCTCCTGTGCCTATTCCTTATACTTTCAGTTGATACCTGGCCGTAGATTACAAGCAAAACTCCACTTGTGCCTGTCCATTATCTGTTCTTTCCTGCCATAAATATGAAAAAAAGAAACACAAACATTTTTAGGGGCTTAGTCAACTTTGAGCCTTGCCAGCTAAAATTGAGCCTAATAACTCATTAGCAATCCCATTCACTCAGCACCTACACCAGAGACTTTCAGCTAGTTCTGTGAATTTGCGATTACATTTCCTATTATTTATTCTTCCTCTCCACTGCAGAAAATCCATAAGTACCTTAGGAAAAAAATAAGAACATTCGCACTACTTGTCCAAAATTTTCTCTATTATACAAACTAGTCAACCAAAGAGTTCTTTAGTGGAAAATAGTTCAAGTTGAAATTAATTACGATAACAAATTAATTTACTGAATCACTGCTGACAGCCACAGAAGTCAAACATCTACATTTACTTTCTTCAATTTATTACAGTAGTCAAGATTTGTTATGGTGAGAGAGGAGTGTGCACTTTCCATTAGACTAAGAAACTTGCTTCTTTAGGGTGTCTACCAGTAGAACCTTGATGTGTTCCATTACATATTTCCAAACACAATTGAGCTCATTTATCCAAATTGAAGTTGTAAAAGCGCCCAATATGAGGAAGACAGGGCCGAACTGTGAAGTTAACACAGAATACCAAACATATATCCTAGGAAGTGTCACTACAACCCAAGATTTCACACTTGAAATCTGCGATGTAGTGGATAGCTGGAGCATGCATATGAAAAATAGCATTTATGGGATGCATAAGCAGCATAATTGCTCTAAACAGAATGCGGTTTCATGCTGGTCATTCAAAATAGTTCAGTCTGATCCGTCTTTACATAGTAATCGACTTTAAAAGTCTATGAACCTATACTGTAAAAATATGTTCAAATTTGCTTGGTAAAGGAGACATAATTTAGCTGTTACTGCTTGTTTTTGATCCATGTATTACTACTACAACGCATTTCTCTCAGTAATGTCTTTATGAGCAAACTGCAATTGATTTTAAAGGCAGCCTTAGCACAATAATGCCTCCAAAACAGAAGCACTATAAATCAAACTGTGAAAAGTCATTGTTTGAGCTGAACAATCATGAGTTAATAGAGAGCATGCACAGAGATTTGTTTCTGTATATTAAAACTGTGGATTTTAATACCTATTACACTGTACCTTATGCCATTCACACAGCACAGGAACGGAAATGGTGAATGAAGGTAACTTTAAGGAAATCTTTTCCACTGAATATTGACTAATGGTAGGGAACAAAGAACTGAAAGTGACTTGCAGTTTCTTCCAGCAAGGTTAAAAAGTATGGACACAAGAAAGCCATTTGCTTAAAATTATATGACTTTCACATAGAAATGCTGTTAAAATCTTTAATCACTGTGCCATGAAAATATGACATATGAGCAGGAATGAGCATCTGATAATTACTTGACAGAAGATATGACTAAATGACTCTGTATAATGTAATGAACCACTATATGTCAGCATAGATTAAGCCTTCAGTGCACTTTAAGGTTAACAAAACTAGAGAACTACATTTTTATTTAGTGATTTCTGGCACAGAAGATTAGAGAAGTTTTATGGTTCTGCCACCTCTTCATCCATACCAGTGCAGCCCCCAGTTGAAAGGCTTATTTTTCATCCTGTCACCTTCTAAAAGGCCACTCAAAAGATGCATTGGTTTCCTGACATTTGAATTTTCCATAACAGAAGTCTCAAAAACTGCCTATGAGATCCATAGATAAGCAGAACTCCCATACCACCTAGATGTCACTTCCACTGAGAGACTGCAGAGGTGCACCGTGAGCAAGGCACATAGAAAAAGCAGAGCCAGGGCCAGAGGCAGATGCATCTCCTGAGCCAGACTCCTGCTCTGAGTGGGGAACGCACAGAGCTGTCTTCTGACTTCCAAAAG
Organism: Tinamus guttatus; assembly: GCF_000705375.1. The sequence continues at coordinate 194,319 of NW_010581014.1, read as the reverse complement.
GAAAGTCTTGAGTGGCTTCAAGTAGACACACAGAAAGAGGGTGTTTCCTTTGGTGGTCCTTGGCAGAGGGACAGAGGAAGACTTTGCTAGTCTCAGCAGTCTCCAAAAATGTAGAGTCCAAGATCCCACCAAACCACAATTATTTCCTCTGACCATCATTTTATGCCACAATAAGAATTTTGCTGCTGCTGCACTCTCACCAGAAAATGGCTAAAAGGCACTTTAATTTTCTCATTAACTAATTCCTAACTCTAAATGTAGAGGCAGTAGATGTGTCAACATAAGCAAATTTAACAGTCCTCCACATAAAAGCAACAGAATTGCATCTACCCTCAAAAACAGATGATGGATGCTGTTGTTTTTGTTTTGTTTTGAAGAATTCCTTTTGTGAAAAGGTCTCTCATCAGTCACACAGCAGCCATGATTATAACCTTCTTATAGAAAACTTAAAACTTCTTACAAAGGTGCAAAGGTATAAATACATATATAAGAAGGTATAAACCTCTTGAAAAGATGAAGTGCCTCTCATCTTTTCACACTCTCCCCTGCAACTCATCCCCACCAACCCCACCTCCTCAGTGCTTCAGCTATAAAAGCTTCTGCATCTTGTTTTGCACATGTATGATTCGCCTCATGTACACTGACAGCTTCATCTGCCAAACATAGTTTGCTTTCTTCTTTGCTAGCCTCACCACACGGGTAGCAATTCAGTGCTTAAAATTGTGAAGAAGATACCTAGTCCTCTTTTATTATAGAACCACAGAATGATTGATATCAACCTTTGGGGATCGTATAGTCCACCCCCTGCCCACCTCCCGCAAAAGCAAGATTTCAAATATCTCCAGAGGAGACTTCACAACCTCTGTGGGAAACCTGCTCTGTTATTCTCACAGAAAAGAAGCATTTCCTCAAATTCAGGCAGAACTTCCTGTTTTCCAGTTTGTACTCATTGCCTCTTGTCCTAATGGTGGGCACCACTGAAAACAGTCTGACCCCCTCCTCTTGGCCCTTAGTATACATTTGTATACCAAGTTCCCCTCACAGGGGAGATCCAGACTAAACAGGCCCAGTTCTTTCAACCTTTCCTCATAAAAGAGATGTTCCAGTTCCCTAAGCATCTTTGTAGCTCTGTGCTGTATACTTCCTGCTTTCTTCTCACAGAATCCTGATCCATATCAGGGTCCAAGGTTGCCCCCAGCCTTCACATCTCCAGCCAGTCCTTTGTTACTGCAAGGCCCAGCAGCACACCTTTCCTCACTGGCTCCTCCAACACCTCTCTCAAAAAGTCATAATCAATGCTCTGCAGAAACCTCATGGACTGTGACTATCTGTATTCTTTCCAGCAGATATCAGGGCGGTTGAAGTATCCCATAAGAACCAGGGCCTGTGATTGCGCAGCTACTTCCAGCTGTCTGTAGAAGGTCTCATCAATTTCCTCTTCCTGATCAGAAAGCCTGTAGTAAACACCCACCACAGTGTCACCCATGTTAGCCTGCCCTTTAATCCTTATCATAAATTCTTGACTTGCTTTTCATCCACCTCTACCCCGAGCTCAATACATTCCAGTTGCTTTGTCACATAAAGAACAACTCCACCAACTTCCCTTCTTGGCCTGTCTTTCCTAAAAAGCACATAGACATCTGTGACAGCACTCCAGTCATTTGAGCTATCCCACCATGTCTCTGTAATTGCACTACGATCATGGCCCTGCGACCACACATGGATCTCTAATTCTTCCTAGTTTTTCATTTGCTTCCCCTCCTCCCCACCATGGTGCATGTAGTGGTGTAGAGGCATTCCAGGGAGGTAATTGAGCATGCAGTTTTCCTAGGAGGGGTACAAGAAGAGCCTTTCCCTACACACTTCTCTGTCTCCCTGCCCTCACTGGAGGCTCTCCTTACCAGGTTGCCCAACCTATTGGCAAAGATACATGTGCCCCACTTACTCAGGTGGCTCCCATCTCTCCTCATGCTATCCCACCATTCAAATAAGGTCCCATGGTCATAGAAACCAAAACCCTGTTGTCAGCATCAGGGTGCAGCCAGTTGGTAACCTGCAAAATCTGTTTACTCCTCCTCCCATCCTTCCCCCTCGCAGGTAGGATTGAGGAGAAAACAACCTGGGTTCCTAGACCCGTAAGCACCATCTCTAGAGCTCTGATATCCTGTTTGATGGTCTCCACTTTCCACTTACTCGTTCTTTAAGAGCTCTCACAAAATGGCCGCCAACTGTTCCCAGTTAGATTGATTACCACCTGCCAAGACCTGGAGCATTGAGAACCTAACACACACCAGTGAATATACTATTTTCCATTAACTTAACTTAGTCTCTAGGCATAAATGACTATATTCAGGCTAATTACTTAACTACAGTCTTTAAGGAACAAGGACTGTCTTCAATGCATTTGACTGACAGTAGCAACTACTAGTGGCCTTACTGGAATCCATCAGATGCTACTGAAGAATAAACCTGATAGTTGAAGGAGAGCCAAAGTAGGTTTTAGCATGAAAATATGTAACTTTGGGGTGATTCTTCCTTGTCTTCTTTGTTTTACAGACTCAAACACACACAAAGTTAGCAAGCAGTATCCATACTTGTTGTCAGCATTTTTATAATGCTAGGATGGCATTTTTCTTTTTTTTCAATCTATCCAAATTCTTAGAAACTGTTAGATCAGAAACAGTTAAGTAGAAAAACTGTTTGATTAGTCTGCCTCTCAAATTCTTTCAGGAAATTTGCAAACTCATTGGCAACTGAGGTATTGCAAATGAAAGTACTCACACGCCCTTCAACTAGGCATGCAGCTACTCCAGGAGACTGTCATTTTGCTCGATAAAGCTTCACAACGACTGAGTTCTTATAGGTCTGTCACCATGCTCCTAAATAACTCCTAATCTGCCTTTAAAAGATGTCTTTAAAAGAGAACCAGAGATTCAGTCGTATCTGGCAGATACAGGTTTCCTGTAGGTTTAGATGATCTTCTGAAGGAAATCACTTAATAAATGTTTTTGTGATTTAGCTGTAATCTAGTGCATTCAGCCATATAACCGAGGCATTGTCCAATCTTTCAGCATTTAACCTGTAAATGCAAACAGACAGAGATGCAAGAGAACCAGAGATGATAGCTGGCCAAAGGATATCCAACCTTTCACCTCCATCTAGGTCACCAGTTTGAAACAGATACTGCTTCTTGAAAGGTAGAAAAAGCAACTATCTGACAGTTATTTTTATTCTTTAGGAAAGAACTGCCTGCCCATCCAAGTCTTCACAGACAGCTACCCATAACTACTAGCGGGGTTTCCAGTATCTAATCAGCAATAACAGGGGATGAGCAGACACACAGGCAGTTAACATTGCCAATTACCATTCCCTCCTGGAACATGCTCAGGATGCAGAGCTGGCTGGACAGGCAAAGGCATAGAGGGTAGAGCCCAAACTCAATTCATTCTGCAGCCAGAAACATGCTTACACTAAGACTAGCACATAGCTAACTTTTCACTGACACTAGAGGCTTTGGTGTAGATGAACAGAGAGGAATTACCCTTTCAGGAACAGAGAAAAAGTAGCTCAGCCTGTTCCTCTGGCAGCCCCTCTTTAGACTTTCCAAAAGACCTTCCATACTCTAATGCACAGTACCTGTGACACATGAAGGGACAATTCAAGTCAGTTCTTATTTTAACTACTTTTTTTTTCTTTCCTCTAAAATTGTTTAGATGCCATGGATCCCATGTTTAAATTGTTTAGATCCCGTAACTTCCTGATGTCACAATCAGCAGCCCCCCATATATAACACCTTGCTTCCTTCTGCATGTGGGGGATTATATTACCTAGCAGCTTTCTTCTGGCAGCAGGATTAAACCCCACATGGTGGCTAACCTTGAAACGTTCAAGAGTGACAAAGGAGCCATCATAAAATATATGCTTTTGGCACTCAACAGCTGACTTCCTTCCTAATAACAGGGATAGAAAATCTTCCAGAGAGAGCAGTAACAAAAACATTGTATTTAATAAAATACACAACAAGCAGCTGTGGCTTCCAGCAAACTTTGTCTCCCTGTTAATTCAGTTATATTCAGAGGTGAACACAGAGACGGCTGCCAAAACAGCTTATGATATATCTGAACAGAACACCATGAAAATATTCAGAAATGTATTTAAAATTTAATCTCCACTTGGAGACTTCATTTCTAGATGCTGCTGAGACATATATGGCAAATAAGCACTACATTCGTTAATCCCTGGCAGCATGCATAGCGCTGATAAAACATTTTATCTTTTTGTGAAACAGATTTCAAAAATAATATAGCACAGTTCATGACTTAAAAATCAAACCCAGACTGTGTTGCAGGTGTATAAGAATTTCTGTTACATGAGGGAGGAAGAAAACAAATTATACTGTTTATTTGCATGCAGTATCACCCATGATAGACAAGATACTGTTCTAACATATAAGGAGGCCCAAATGTTTCCCCAAAAGCTCTACATGAAAGCAGGACTGGATTTTAAAATCACAGAAGAAATAATAAGTAGAACTCATTTCAAGAGAGTGCTGCAGCTACTTGATACCATTTGCTTTGAAATACGTGGTTTTGCTGTCTCTTCCATACCTAAAGCTGGCCCCACCATTATAGCCATTCACTGTCTAGAATTCTTAACTCACTTTTTTTATTTAATCAACTCTGCTTTCAGCTCTCAGTAAATGGGTTCATTTGAATGTAAGACAGCAAGGTGCTGAGTTATCACTAACCTTCCACTGAAAATATAAGCAGCTGAGCATAATCGGTCAATTGAAGGACTTGCTCTTATTTCTCTCTCTCATTTCTGACTTCATGCCAATTTCTTCTACTATAACTGCCTTCCAAATGCACCTTTCCCCTTTCTTTTACTCTTTACTACATTTTAACAGAAAAAAATATCAACCAGATCCCTCCAAAACTCATAGTTAAGTGCTTTAAAAAAAAAAGGTTTGTTTTCCTTAGTAATAAACTCACAGTTCTTTTTCTGTCTTTCTTATTCCCCTTACGCCTTTTGACTCAAGTCTGCAAGATATTCTCCAAAACTGCCGGGGGCTCATGTTTTGTCTAGTTTTCTGGTTTAGTTTAGGTTTTCTTCAGCTACTGCTTTGAAATAATCACAGCTACTGACTGAAGATAACCGTTAAATGATTTTGGGTGCTAAGTCATGCTAGTCAGCAATACTTAAATCTTCCAGTGTTAAATTGCTACATGAATATCTTATCATTGTCTGCAAATAAAATCTTCCTATTCATTCTACTGGTTTCAGATGGAACTATAATTCAATCAAGGAAGGTATCCTCAGTAGTGTTGTAATGTGGTTTGTCTACTCATACAGTGCTAACAGACGTAGTTCTTAATAAGTATGAGCTACTAAACAACAAGATTTAGTTCAGATCAGGAAAGCGGAACAGCAAAACAAATCAAGTTAATGCTGATAAAACAAACAGCCAAGAAGGAACATGTCGTATTGCAGGGGTTTAATAAATACAGTATGAAAATGGATTTTTTTCATAAGTTGAGAGGCCCTTCATAGCTTAATTTAGTCAGAACATTCCGTCAGAAAACAACCAACCAAAAGGCTTATTTAGAGAAACCTATCTCTTTTCCTCTATCCATCTCTGCTTCTTTGCTCACTAAACCAAGGTACACTATAAGCCTTACAAGACAATATATCAACTTTAATATGTGGAAAAATGTTCTCTCAGGTGGTCATGTTCTGCTATTCAAGAATGGAGTTACTAAGAAATCAGGAGAATTGAGGTCAGGAGCCATAAAAAAAAAAAAAAGAAAGCAAGAGAACAACTAGAGTTTGATTAGCAGACTGCTCAGAAGCCATGCACTTTACTTTCATTCACCAGCCAAAAAATAAATGGAGACCTGTGCATTTTGTCAGGGGGCTGCTTTTCAACAACAAAAACAGTCCAAAGAAAAGTGTGATGCATCTCCCAATCTGGCAAGAACACTGTAACAAGCAACAAATTATTCTGTTCCTCAGGCCAGGCTACTTCAAATGTCACTTGGCATGGCCCTATCTTCATGAGCACAAGTCAGTGGTGAGAGAGATCTTACCCCTGTCTTAGTCCTGAGCCATTTGCAGGTTGCTTGCTTTGGTCTGCACGATTTGACTCACCAAACCACTGCAGCTCCTTTATTTGATTGCTAAAAGGCATGTAACTAACAAGTGCTGCAGAGAACAAAAGAGCAAAAAAAAAATCCACCAATCCAGGGCTAACTTTTACAAAAATATTCATTATAAAGAGTAACTATACTCAAGGGCACTGACATGAACAGCAGATGTGTTTATGGTAAGTGTTACCCAGTATCACAAATAGACAGATGTACACTGTAGCTGGAAGAGCGCCAGTGTGCAAGCAGGTGGTTTGGTGAACAGTCCAGAATTCTCTTCTTAAGACAATCCTCATCAGAGAAAAGGGAAGCTGCTTTAAAAGCTATGCAACCTTTTCACTAGTGGCAAAATAGCTGCCCTTATGCCGGCAGTCATGAGCTCACTGTGAGACTTTCCATCACAGCACCAGCCCTCCCCAAGTGTACATGCAGTAGTTGATTGGAAATGAATGAGTGGACCCAACTGGGGCTAACTGTGTTCCCCAACATACCTTGAAGGCAAGCTCTGGAAGTAAATGTCACTCCTTGTTTTGTTTCAGTAGATATTTATGCAAAATTCCCCTCTCCTTCTTCACATTCATTCCAAACCACAGAGAACTTGGTAGTAAGAACCAAAACCACAGTTCAAGGCAAGGAAATAAGTCCCAGCTTACTCTGTAGTAGGATATTTATGATGACATACAGTTTTGCATAGAGAAATTCTTCTCTTATTCTAACTACCTCTGCGTGTTCCAGCTCTAGCTTTCATAGCTGCCTGATATTAGCTCTGCCTTAACCATCTTCCCTATCTTCTCTGGCCTGGAGTCTCATGCAGTTCTACCTCTTCTACATTTCTTTTATCTTCTTAAGTCTTGTGAGTTAGCTCATCCTCTCCTGAATGAATCCCACTTTCTTTCAGAAAAAAACTTTTATTGTCGACTCTTTATTCTGCATTTATGCAATAGCATGAATAATCAGGCCCAGGTCCCTACTAGTCTCCAGGCAATATTCTGACACTTTATGATTTTTTTTTCCTTCGGCTATATTATTCAGTTGAATAAACATATTATCTCTTCCTACAAAACTGAACAGAATAATAAGATGACTGGTAATCCTGAGGTGTATCGAGGACAATTTCCTTTATTTTCCATTGCTGATAAAAGTTACCTAGATCTTTGATGATAAAAATCACAGTGACAGCAACAGCAGCAGCAGAGCTCCATGTAATCAGTACAGACGCAAGGCAAGCATCTAGCTGTACTCAGTGATACAAAGCAATTGTTGGGGACATGAGTTGAAATGACATGAGTCTGCCCACTAGGATGCTGGGCATAATCTGGGTGAAATTTAAGAAGACAGCACGTAACTACCTGAGCTAGTCTTGGCCAGGACACCAGGATTAGCACTCCAGCACTTCTGAAAAGTGGCCAGGAAGGCTGTTTGCTTCTCATCCAAAGGAAATATAGCTGTCATCTGCTAGATGGCTCCCAAACACTACATAGATTTGGGAAAAGTACCTTTACTGATATTCCTAAGTGACTTGTAGCAAAAATGAAACCTGTAAGCAATGCATTGGACTGGTTTCAATCCACAAAACAAAGCACTCCTTTCTGGGTAATCAAAAACACAATCTTTCTTACCCAGTTTTTCCTTAGATTTCTCAGCCAACAGCAGGGTGACATTAAACGAAAAAAATGACTTAGTTTTGACATTGCAGATTCATAATGTAAACATGACCTAATTCCTCTCCAGTCCCAAAATCACTCCTCTTGATGACTGATGTCTTCTCTAGAGTATTTAATGTTATATTTGGCAATGAGAAGATTAGATGGAATATGTCATATAAGTACATTGAAAATTCAAAAACCTTGATTGTTCCTGAGATAATTAGAGTGAAGCGTGTAAACACAGGAGGAGCATGGAGTTTATTAACATGCAGCTCTATATGCTAACATATGGGTAATCAAAGCTCATGCTTCAGCTAGCACTACAGGGGTCATGAGGGAGTTATTTTCATGCTAAGGTACAACACTGCTCAGTTGTTCAGGTGCACAGAAGTTGTCTTTAATTTTCTTTGGCAACACCAGCTAATGGCTCTAAACAAGGCCCAAAAGAAAGTTATTGGTTGAGCAGTTTTGATTAGCATTTGCAAGTGTGCATAGATAAAGACATCTAGCAAATGAAAACATGATAGATTCTCACCATATTTTTAACCTGATCAAAAAGGCTCTACAAAAATAAAACAAATAATCTTGGTCTCTAACAAACAAATTTAACAACAACAACAAAAGGCATTTATAATCCCATAATCCTCCAAGAATAGACAAATCAATGAGAATAAAGTGCAGGATAGCACAATTTACAATCGTGCACAGTTAAAAGAAGTGGAGTACTGAACCAGAAATGTGCCCTTCAGACTAAGATGTCCTGCCAGTTTCCTGGGCTGCTTTGGGAAAAGTATTGCTAGCAGGTGGAGGGAGGTGATCCCCCGACTCCACTCAGTTTTGGGGAGGCCACAGCTGGAGCACTGCATCCAGTTTTGGGCTTCAGAACAAGAGGGCCATGGAGCTACTGGAGAGAGTTCAGCTCTCATTTCGAGAGTTCTCTACACATTGACAATCAACTGCTCCACAGTTATTTTTAGAACATAATAATCATGTATGCACACTAGAGAGACTAGCTAGCTTTATAAATGCACAGATTTATGTTTCTCCCTTCCTGCAACTCCCCAGTTGGAAAAGCCAGAGGGACAGCAAAGAGACAAAGCACCTTTTTTAAATTTCTGCCAGCTCCTGCAGTCACACACCCCTGTGAATTCAGCACCGCTTCAGAATGGAGGCATAGTGGAAACTGGAAGTATCTACAGACATACTGACTTCAGAAATCTCTAACACTCTAGAAAGATCATCATCACCTAGAGGCCCTGTTTCGTATCACAAAATCGCAGTTGCTGGGAGCACTTCCTGCTATCCCTCAATTCAGAAGCTCATCAGATAGAGCCTCAGTTGCTCAAAGGTATTCTCAGAAACAGAACAATAACAGAAAGCTTGAAGTGTCTACCAAGATATCAAACCATTACAAAAGATTTCTCCTTTCCTGTTTTCAGACAATATAGATTATTTGGCCTTTTCAAACCGAGTAAAACAGTGACGTCTATAAGACTGTGTAAAGTAAGACTGCAAAAATCTTACATTGATGCAAGCTTTGCTGATTTAAAAGTTTCATCTTTATATTTCATCTTCTGCTTAGTACTATCTTATCTCGAATCATTCTGAATTTGAATATTTGTGACCAGTAGGCTGGTCAGTAAAGAACAGATTTTTTTCTAATTTAAGGTAGGAGAGGAGAGGAGGGGAAGGGGAGAGGAAGAGGGAGAGGCAGAGGCAGAGGCACAGAGAGAGGGAGAGGGAGAAAAGAAAACAAACAAAAAAAAACGCCAACTACCAGGATATTGATTACATGGCATTGATTATATACAATCCCTTCCACAAGGAACTATAATTATTTTCCATTCCTGTAAAAATGTTTTCTGTTCTGATCTTCAGATCTTCAGTAATTTAACCTCTCCTACTTGATTGGGCATAACCCTCTTTCAAAAGGGGAAAAAAAAAAGGACTAGGGAGGTCCACTACTACATAATATCTCTGTTTTTCTTTTCTTTTCTTTTCTTTTCTTTTCTTTTCTTTTCTTTTCTTTTCCCTTTTCTTTAATAATCATCAGTAACGCTTGGTTTGCCATTAAGAAACATGGATTTCTTTTTCTTTCTGCTGATTCAGCTGACTCTGAATCCTGACACATCAGCCTTGGGTTGGGCTTTAGAGTCAAGCTGAGTTATTGCCTTTGGTCACACTTTCACTAACAGCAAAACTTTTGCTAGACAGGTTCTGCTCTTGGAACTTGGTGCAATGCTACTGTGAAGGGACTCGCTGACTGGAAAACAACTTATTCTGTGAATCATGTAGAACAACTCCAGGGCTTGATAAGCACTAAGAGAAGGAAAAGTGAAACCTTTCCAATTGACTTTGTAATCAAAGTTAATAGATATTACTGCATTCATCCCAGGTGGCTAAGCTATACAACTGAACCATGTAGAGTTCAAATGTGCTCAAAAGTGTAGATGAAAACAATGGGTCAAGCCTAGCTGGCTAGATATCAGGTTAGCCTCATGCAGCTACTGAGCACAGACACCCATAAAAATCTGCTGTCATCTCACAGCCTCAAATTAATCAGAACCTTCTCCAGAACTTTCGAAACTATGTATGACACATGTGCCTTGCGGTGTCCGGCTGCCTGAGAAGTCTAATGCAAATCTCTCAGAGTTTGTAGGGTTGGCCAGCAATGAAATATACCCAGGAATGGACATGCTAGATGTCACTTTTAGGCAGCCCTCAGGGCCTGGCTAATATGGCTAATTAAAGTGTTGCCAGCTGCTGCAGAGAAGTACACAGTACTATTCCCAGTTCTGCCACAACCCTGTCAGGAATAAACCCACTTCCATATCACAGGCATCTGCTTTGAGATCCAAGAGATAGATAAATGTTCTCCTTAAGGAAGTGGTTTGAAATCTTATGAAGAAAGGTATATTAATAGTCCTTGTGCCCATATCTCTCTTGCATTCTTTTTGGACAGTTTTCCTTTCAGAAGGATTAGCACACAAAAAGAATTGAGCTTCTCCTGAAGTCCTGACTGACTGAATTTATGTATTTGATTTGATTTGATTTGAGGCTGACTGACTGAATTTATGTATTTGATTGATTAGTTTGCACTCCTGAAAGGCAGTAGTAGGAAGCAAATTGTGTTTAACCAGCAAGCAACTTGGATCTCTGGGCTCTTCTGACCTCTGAATCCCACTTTTTGCTTAGAAAACCCGAAGAACCATTTGCTTTGGAAAGCAAGATCTTTCATCTACAACACAGCCAACAAGAACATAAGACATTCTCATGACTCCCTCTGTTTGGAAGGCATCACCACTGGGCATTTTTTTGTAAGCAAATCTAATAAAGGAAGACGCTGTAAAAAAACAGCCTCAAGTCTGCAGCAGTTCAGTAGCAGCCATGGTAATAGGTTTTGTGCTATTAAGCTTGCACTCACTATACTGTGGGGAGTCTCCATAAAGTGATGAACAAGAGTTCTTTATGTTTTTGCCATGGGATCACATGGGTGCATCAGTCCAGAATGAGCCCCAATCTCTTTTACAAAATTGCACTATTCTGGAACTAGAAGAATGCACTCATCTAAGCAACTTTTCCCAAATCAGTACTTTTAAATAAGAAATGTTAAATAAAGTCCATGTCATTTGTCAGCTGAAATGTACTTGCTATCCTTATTGTTATAGTTGAATGACTAGGCAGTGAAAACAACATTTAAAGGACTCTCCCTAATTAAGACATAAAACAGAGATAATTTGGCATCATTGTGACTCAAAAAAGCAGGATGACAGGTTTTGCTTAATGACAAAGACATTTTAAATTTAAATGATAATCCTATTTATCTGAAAGAAACAAATAGTAGAAAAGCTAGAACACATCCATGTGCCCTGAGAGTCTATAAACTGGAAACACCTTTGCCACTGATCACTTACAGAGATGCATAACTGAACATTAAGAATAAGATTCATTTCACTATTTTAGCTGTCTACAAAATAATTAATATCTAATTAATTTAGAAGCTCCTGCAGTCATATTCACCTTGTTCACATTAGAACAAGTTTAGTTATAACCTCCCTGCTGTCTACAAAGGGAGTTTCTGAGGAACCTCTCAGATAGAGCATCCATAGGATAGATCTCCATAGCGGGCATGCCATAGATAGATAAGTAAGGCAAGATGAATCCTGTCCCTGGTTTGGAGAATCACCAAAGACCTGTTTCAGTGAGCTGACTTCAGTCAGCAAAGCCCAGCCAGTGAGGAATGCTTTCAAGAAAACTATTTTTGATTTTGAATGTTTCAGTTCAGGACTTCCCTTGAAAACTTTTTTCTTGTTGTCTGTTTTTTGTTTTGTTTTGTTTTATAACTGATGGCTCAAGCAGCAATCTCAAGTGTTAAGTGCTATAAAATAACTTCACTGAAAAAAATACATACTATTAAAATGCTGAGGAAATAGGACAAAGATTATGATATATAATAACAGAAAGCATAAAAGGAAAATCACTGCTTCTCTCTCTGTAAATTTCTTGCAAAAAGCTATGAAGGTGTCACTTGAAATTAATGACAGATGAAATAAGAGAACAGAGAGATAAAAACATTCTTACATGTTCTAGAATTCCTCGCTGCAGAAGACCTTTGATTCAAGTATTGACAATGGCTAATAAAGAGGACTATATGCTTTATAAGTAAAAAAATTATTACTCTGTATGAAGACAACTTATAGGTAATAAAAGGATAGGGGCACACATCAGAAAAGAAATAAAAATCTCTGTCCAAATGTGGCTCGTCCCTGAAAAACCTTTTTACAGCTTCTTGCTCCTTCTCTCTCTGGAACATCAGGTAAAAGGCTGAATTTCTGCTGAAATTCGAAGATGTGATCTGTGCCAGGTGAGCAGAACAATGTCAAACTTGCTCCTGTGTAATGTCATCATCTAGAGCAGTATTTCTTAACCACTTATAAACCAATATAAGGGACACTTGCTATAAAATAACAAGCACACCCAATACTTCCTAATCCGTTGGGAGAAAAAAATAATTCATGGTCCTTCTAGCCCAGTGATGATATTGCCATGTCTCTGTGGCAATGTTCAGGTTTCTGTGGTTTTTTCCTTTCTGACACATCTGTGGCAGATTTTGTACAGAATCTCCTGTACACTGCCTTTTGTTTCAGCATTTCAGGGCACATTCCAGCCCTAAGATAGAACTTAAGTCATATATAACCTTAAGTAGTCATAATGCAGTAAACCTGATTTTCCCCTTCATGCTTTTGAACAAGTCTGCCCATATCCCCGAAAACCTTGAGCAGACTCGCCAGTGAATGCATTGCACCAGCCATAAATCTACACTCACATTGCAGCAAAAAGAGTCAGAACATTGTACCAGGTTGTGGTCTCATAAGAGCAAACAAAGGTAGGAGACAGCACAGGGCAGAAACAACAAGGAGAGAAGCCTCTCCCTCAAGTCGCAATGAAGCAAAAAATTATACTTGAGGTTGTCATTATAGCAGGATTGTAATTATAGCTTCTAGAACCCTTTACCAACGAGTTGAATACAAAAAGAAGGATCTTTAAAGGGTGCTGAGCTTCTTTCAACATCTCAGGGAAAAAAAATCTAATAAATGTGGCTGCCTACCTATTATCCACTCAAAAATCTGAAGTCGTGTCAAAAGAACTATGTGGGTGCAGGCTACGGTACTATCAGATTTATAAAAGCAGTGCCTCACACAAGTGCAAATGAACCTTCTCAGCTTTCTTTGAAAGAGCCTAGGAAAAAAAGCAAATAAGCAAGCAACTTTTAGTCCACAAATCCTGATCATAAGCTGCTCAGGACCTCTGCTTCCCTCACTCAGTTGCTTAAATTTTGAATCACAACAGGGCAGATAGCAGTACACCAGTACTAGCACGACTGGAAGTAGACAACAAGTATATTAGGTATAGAGCTAAACTTTGGGACAGTGACAATTTGAATCCTGGTGATCCTGGCAAAAAGTGGTAGGCAAAAAGAGATTCACTGAGGGCAAGGAGGAAGAGTAATGGGCAAAATGAAACAATCAGATAGTAAAGAGCTATTCTCTGGAGTCTCCATTAATCAGGCCAACAAGCTGTCATTAAGGTCAGCTGGAAAAGTAGCATCCAACCAGCAGGGAAAAAAGCTTCAAGACTGCTGAAATAGGGAACAGTTTCCCCATTAAAGCTTGCGCTGAGACATATGTGTCAAACACTGATCAATGCTCACACACAGCTAAGGAAGCTTTTAAACAAGAAACCTGCATTCTTAGACCTCCCAAAACTGTGATAAAGAAATATACCTGAACACAGATATATTCTATTAGGACAAGCAAGATAATTTATCCTGAGGGAAATACCACTTGTCTACAATATAGCCAGCTAAAGAAAACATAAGCAGGAATCTGAAAAAAAAAAGGATTAAAAATAGGACACGACAGAACAGATGCACAGAGTTGTCGTGGTGTCTGCACTTTAAGAAGACAAACAAAAAAAAAGAACAAAAGAAAGAAAGAAAGAAAAAAAAACCTACCCTATTTCTGCAGTCTACCTTCCACAAAGACACATTGTACTCAAGGTTTAGTTGTCTCCTCCCTCCCCCAATTTAAGTTTAAAATATAAAGCATCCATTTAAAAGTGTAACACATGAGATAACCAAAAAAAACAGATTTTTATAAAAAGTGTTCAAGTCCCTCAAGCCCCAGTAAAAATAATGAAGTCTTATGGTTCTGAGATACACGCTTTGTTAATGAGACTAAACTTAATAGAGAAAACAAACACTGGCTGGGCTGCAGGAATCATGATCAGACTAGAAACACTGTGGAAGGCAAAAAAGCAGTTAGTAGTCTAGATAAATACTGGACTGTGAAACATTTAACAATGCATAAAATCAATATACCATACTAGAAAACACAATCTACACACTGCTGCTGCTTAGGTGGGAGAATAACAAGATTACTGTTTTTGTTCTTGTCAGCACTTATGCCAGCTGTACAATCAGCCAGATGGAGTTAACAACAAAGTACGACTTAAAGTGAGACAACTGCATGATGGGCTACTAAAAGCGCTGAAAGGCACAGAAAGCTGCAGAAAGCTGAAGCATATTTTAGGAGAGATTGAGTAAGTACAAGGGAAAAGTCAGATCCATTCTTTCAGAGACAATGCAATAAAAAGACAAAAATTATTAACTGCAGTATCGTAATATGAATGTACACACTCAAAAGCAAGGAACAAAAGATTTCTATGCTCATATTCATTTAGCATTCATTTACATTTTTCATTTTCCTAAACTCTCCACAGAGTGGTATGCATTCCACTGTGCTAAAAGCTGTGCCAAAAATAGTGGACTGTGACAGCAAAAATATCATTGTAAGTATCCAAATCATGTGCCAGGCTACATCAGCAAGAACACACCCAGCAGATCAAGGGATGTGATTACTCCATTTTATTCAGCACTTGTTAGGCACACTTGGAATATTGTGTGTGGGCTTGGTCCTCCCAGGTAGGAAAGATGTTGAAAATCTGGAGATGGCCAAGCATAGCGTCATGAAGATTATTACTGGGTTGGAGAACTTGACAAAGGAAGAAGGGTTTGATTTTGTTCAGCCTAAAAGAGAAAGGGCTTTGAAGGATCCAATCACAGTCTGTCAGTTACCCAAAAGGCAGTAACAGAGAAGATACAGACTCTTTGTTCATGAGGATGTATAGTGTCAGAACAAGCAGTGAGCTTGTTGCTACAAGGGAAGTCGTAATCTGGATATAAGGAAATATTTCTACAGTTTGAGAACCATTAAATATAGGTAATAGATTACCCAGACAAAAGGTGGAATCTCCCTTGCTATAAGTATTCAAGGCTCAGCTTCATAGGACCCTGAATAATTTAACCTAAGGCCTTGCTTTCAATAGAAGGTTGGACTACATGATCTCTACAGGTCTCTATCAAGCTGAACATTCTCTCTGTTATGATAAGCACGGCTAAACACTATTGTTGTTGTATGTTTCATATTTAAATTAGATTTCTTGACATTTTAGTAATAAAAGCAATCAGACAAATAAAAAAGATGACAAGCAGAAAGGACAGTTTCTATCTAATCAGTGTCTATAAGTACCTCAAGGGAGGGAGTGAAGAGGATGGTGCTGGCCTCTTTTCAGTGGTGGCCACCAACAGAACTAGAGGTAATGGCCACAAACTGAAGCACCAAAAGTTCCACAGGAACTTAAGGAAATTTTTTTTAACAGTAAGGGTGACAGAGCACTGGAACAGGCTGCCCAGAGAGGTTGTGGAGTCTCCTTCTCTGGACATCTTCAAAACCCGCGGGGATGCAGTCCTGTGCCACGTGCTCTAGATGACCCTACGTGTGCAGGGGGGTTGGACTAGATGACCTCTGGAGGTCCCTTCCAACCTTAAGCATTCTATGATTCTATGACAGTTCTCTGATTTTCAGAGTGGCTATAAGCATCTATTGAAATTATCAAGCAGTAGGCTTCAAAGGAAGTCCTCTTTCACACAGTGCATATTTAAAGAAGGGAACTCACTGCCATAGAATCCTGGAAGACCAAAGGATTTCAAATCTTGGACCAAAGTTTTCAAATGTATCTGGATTCAAATGTAGCTCAGGAGTGTTAGATGAGTGGACAGTGAGGTGGATTGAGAACAGGCTGGATGGCAGAGCTCAGAGGGTCGTGATAAATGGGGCCGAGTCTAGTTGGATGTCTGTGGTCAGTAGTGTCCCCCAGGGATCAGTACTGGGACTGGTGCTGTTCAACTTGTTCATCAATGATGTGGACGAAGGCACAGAGGGCGCCCTCAGCAAGTTTGCGGACAATACCAAACTGGGCGGAGTGGCCGACACTCCTGAGGGCTGTGCTGCCATTCAGAGGGATCTGGACAGGTCCGAGAGTTGGGCAGAGAGGAACCTCATGAGGTTCAACAAGGACAAGTGCAGGATCCTGCACCTGGGGAGGAATAATCCCAGGCACCAGGAGAGATTAGTGGTTGACCTGCTGGAAAGGAGAGGGAATTGGGAGTTCTGGTTGATAACAAGTTACCCATGGGGCAGCAATATGCCTTTGAGGCCAAGCAGGCCAATGGGGTCCTAGCCTGCATCAGGAGGAGCATTTCCAGCAGGTGGAGGGAGGGGATCTGCCCCTCTGCTCAACTCTGCAGAGGCTGCACCTGGAGTATTTGGTGCAGTTCCGGACTCCCCAGTACACGAGGGACGTGGAGCTTCTAAAGAGGGTTCAGTGTGGAGCGATGAAGATGATTAAGGGATTCAAACATCTATCTTATGAGGAAAGACTGAGTGAGATAGGTCTTTTCAACCTGGAGAAGATTGAGAGAGGATCTGATCAACATGTACAAGTACCTGAGGAGAGTATATCAAGAGGTTGGGGCCAAACTCTTCTCAATAGCGGTCAGTGATAGGACAAGGGGTAATAGGGACAAATTGAAACATATGTGAGTTTCATCTCCATGTGAGGAAGAACTTCTTTCCTGTGAGGGTAACAGAGCCCTGGAACAGGCTGCTCAGGGAGGTTGTGGAGTCTCCTTCTCTGGAGATTATCAAAACCTGTCTGGATGCCACCATGTGCCATGTGCTCTGGGTGTCCCTGCTGGAGCAGGGGAGTTGGACTAGATCTAGATCTCTAGAGGTCCCTTCCAACCTCAACCATTCTGGGATTCTGTATTATACCAATTTGTCTAAGTCCTTTAGGGTCTATTAAGTGCCATGGATATGTCTAGCCCTCTAGTTTATGAAATCCCTAAACTAGTATCCCCTGGAAAATCAGAAAATAAGTTGAGAGACAATTACTTTCATTTATCCTATTTCATAACTGCTTTGTTTTGCATCCTTCAGCAGCTACCTTCAGACATATGAGGTAGGATATGAGGTTGACGAACGTCGATCTGATCCGATATATTCAGTTTTATATTCAAGCCTCACATACCAGAGATAAAGAAAACTACTAGAAATCAAATATATTAGTCTTAATATATTTGTAACCTCACTACAGTTTATTTGGATCATCAATTCCAATGCTCACAGCAAAACAGAAAAAGCCTTATTACCGACAACTAAGAACCCATGAATGACAGCAATTCAAAATAAGTTATATAAAAAAGAATATGCTAAGAAATAAAACAAATGAAAATGCAACAAAAAGGTCAACTCCAATTGCTACCAGAAGGCAGAGAGAGAGAGTTAAGATTCTGAAGACCTTCCAACCTACCTAAGTAATAGATCATGTCAACATCATACATCATAGACACCTCTGCAGCTCACATCCATAAGCACATCTATAAGCATTTATAAGTAGATATAATGTAAAGAAAAAAAAAAACAACAACAACAAACAAAAAGAACCCCAAATGAAAAAGCAGAAACATCAGAAAAACAAACAAGAATTGAAGATAACATTGGCTATCTGCATTTTAAAGCAGATCTACTAAGACACAAAGCCCACTGTTGCACTGGGGAACATGAAGCCAGCACCCTGCTGAATGCTGTCAATGGGAGAGAAAAAAAACCACAAGTTCTGTTCACAGCCCTCCTCCTGAAACCATTACAGCAAACACTGTTCTGAGAATAGGAGACAAACAGATGACTTGAACGGCTCCAAAAAGTAAAAATAAGTATTATTACCAGATGTCAAATACAAAGCTTTTTATTCAATAAATTCTTTCCTTCACTTGCACCTTTCATAACTATTAAATACAATGTCAGTGTACTTATCATTTATGGAATGATTTCATTAGGTGGTTTGGAGTGGTATAGAAAGACCAATGATTACTGGAAACAGAGACATCCCGTAACAAGGTCGTCACTGTGACTAAAGTCTCCTGCATGACTGTCACAAGAATAGAACTTTAATTTTCTTACTGAGATTTTGAGGAGGACAAGTTTAGGAAGTATGCTACATAGCACAAGGAAACTTTCACTAGAAGCGGTGATGTGCGAGACACTGGAGAACACGCCCAAAAAAGGGGATATTCTAAGGTCCTAAAACCAAAAGGATTTCTGTGCCTGTAGACCATCCTGCACAGTGAAGATTAGGAGTAGGTTGATTGAATCAAGTCTCTCACAACGGATGGGGCCTAACAGATGGCATGTTGGTTAAGACACTTAGCAAGGTCTTTAGGTATCTGGATTCAAATTTGTTTTGACCTTGTACAAGTCACTTAGTAGGACACATTTACAGCATGAATACTGGCAGATTTATGCTGTCTTTGCCCAAGCTGCCCTAGAAATGAAAGTGCAGGGAAAATGACTGCATTCACACCCCTGTTGGAGGTGCATGATAAGCAGGATCTTTGAGCTGATGGACAGTGCTACACAAACACAGCTGAGCCAAAGTCAACACAAGTCCACACATGCTGAACTGGACTATGTGTGCACTTGCTAACTCTGGTCTCCAGTAGCTTTTGGCCATCTACCTTGTGCCCTGCTGCAGGCCTGGCTTTTGTTTTGGTGGCTCAGCTTTCCATTAAGATCATGAGGATAACAGCACTGCCCATATCTATATGGGCATTGAGAAGAACACATGAAGCAATCCTAAGACTCTCTGCATTTACGGCAACACATAAGATACTAATTTCTTAAAGTAATGAAAACAGGGGAGAGAGGACAATCCTCAAACTCCAAGAAAGGAGCAAATAAGAATATAAACCTTGTTTATTTCTAAGTTAACTACCTCCTGGTGCACATCCTGAGGAAGAGGCGGCACCTTTTGGTGGCATGGCCACAGCTAAATGAACTGAAAAGGAAAAAGTAACTACGTCACTGTGATTCGTTACTTGTGATTTAGTTTAAAACAGCTGTTTACTATGCAATGAAGTGTTTATACTTCTGAATTGCAATCTGGTGTCAGGGAGCTTTTTCACCTAATTTAAGACTGTAACTGGCTGGATGCTCTCCAAGACTATGTTGAAGAAAAAAAAAACAGTTTTATGAAGGAGTGAAGCTAGTCAGCAGTGACATCGCTGCTAACAACAAGTATTGGTCATTCAGCACCAGCATTGAAAGAGAACAGTGCTTAATAATACATTCAAGAAGACTGAAAGAACAAACCTCTGATTTAGAAGAAGCTATCCTAGTAACTGAAGGTTTAAAAGGTGGAAAAAATTTAGGAGGCTCCAAAAGCACATTGTAGATCATGCTAGAATTATAAGAATTATGAGAGATCCCCCCATCCAAATCAAGGCATCTAAAAGTAAAAACAAAAGCACATGCTACAGGCTCAGAAAACTCCAAAATTTATAAAGCACAAGTGGTCATACACAATGATTGTTCATGTTAGATTAACAAAGTCTGTGTGGATGTCAGTTCTCTAAATTTGCATATTAAGCAGTCTTAGTATGTACTGGATATGAATACATTTGGACATTTACAAATGCAAATCAGATCCTTGCACATACATTTTCAGATATTAAAGATGACAACAGGAGTCCTGCAATTAATTTTACTGACATGTGGAATTGGCTTATTACCTTCACTCTGAAAGATATGGGTTTCAGATGTATAGAGGAAAAAATATGTGTTTGGGCCTGGTGGGAACAGAAGGTGTAGCAGATACAATGTGTATTACTGCACGGGCCTGCTCACACAAGTAAGCACTAAAGTCTATCTGTAAAGTTAAAATACTTTAAAATTATTTAAAAGTATATTTTTAAAGCCCTTGGTTTAAAAGTAATGCAAAAATAGTAGAATGCCTATTCTTTCCTTCATTTTTACCTAACTTCAGACTACGTAATTGTACACATAAATCATTGCAAACAACAGAATTGCTTTAACTGCTGACATAGTTACCTGTTACACATTCAGTTAACATGCATTGTATCACATGTGCAGCATGTTAGAAGCAAGCACATAAGCAACTAATACATCTCTGCTAATGACTAGTAATTCATTAAGCTGATGAACCCCTACAGCGTATAATCCTCTGTTAATAATCTTATCATCCATAGCTCATGATTTTCTTGTTTCAGTCCTGTTCACCATATTAAAGAAAAAAAAAAAAAAGAGAGAGAGAGAGAGAAAGTTATTTTAGGAATACTTCCACATCACAGCTCCTCACACACTAAGAAATTAATAGTTCTATAATTGCCAAGAGAGTAACATAATGGTTTCTGTTGTTTTTAATTCCTTGCAACAACTCTGAATGCAGGTTGCACTCTTCTAAAACACTTAAGGGTGCTTTGAGAGTACTCCATTTAGGAATCAACAATGGTCTTGTCATTTCCTGCTGTGGATCTACAATTTGTACCCACAGTAGTTGCAATTGCACATGAATGCAAGAAAGACAGAAGTCTGAGCAATCCATAAAATAAATCAGAAAGATACAGATTCTCTTTCTGACATCTCATGACTTGCCATGGTTCTGAGTATCTTTCATGTTTGTTTCATATTTATTCGCAGTATTTCCCAAAGTATATGCCTCCGGCACAGTTATTAGAAATAGCATGAAGATTTTGGCTCAGGAGCAACAGAAGATAGGAAAAGGTTTCATGAATCACTAAAGGACAAGATTGCCAAATTCAGCTTGTAATAACAATGAAGTACATTTAACAAGAATTGATGGGTGCAAAATTCCTTCCTCAGAAGCAGACGGATGGCGTTTTTGCTGCATACATTAATTATTCTTTTGTCGCTGAAAAAAAAAAAATCTCGTTTACTATATTTTACACACATGAAGCAAAACAGAATAAAAGTAACTGCAGTCATTGTTCACTGAAAGGAATGCAAGGGACAACCAATGAATTTACGTTCCCAGGCAGTAGGGAGGATAAAATATTGTGCTCTGGATGAGAGATCAGACAAGACAGCCAGTAGGCCACGAGTGGTACTAAACACCTAGAGATGGATGTGGATGGGTTACTGTGGTTGTAGGGATTTGGCTATGGTTTAATCAAAGATAACCCTCCAAATTCCTGAATATATTGTGCCCCCGTGGAAAAATCTAGTTCTGCACTATCTCAGCATGATGCCAAGTTCTAGGTGACACTAATGAAGATAAGATAAAGTGATTTTTAAAATTTATAGTTGACAGAAGGCAACAAGAATATTCACTATATTTGCTATACTGGATGGAATAGTTAAATCAGACAGGTAGCAGTATGAACTTTGGCCCAGCTCAGGAAAAGCAGGAGGAAGGAAGAAGTATTATCTCAGTCAAATTTCCAAACATTTAGAAGTTCAATTATCTCTACTCAATAAATAGAACAATTTAATTTTCTCCTCAAGCAGCATGGGTCTGAGCTGAATGGAGATGTTCTATCTGAAATGATTTAAAGCTAATTTGTTTCAGAGAGTTGTGAAATTGCTTTGAGTCCAGTGCCTGCAGTCATTTCTGAAAATGGTATTAAAATGATTAAGTCTTATGTGACCTCCAAAACAGGGTTAGCAACTTTCATATTCAATATTTAATACCACACCTTCAGTCACATCATGTCTTTTACTTCACTGACATGGTGTGGTGTGTTTATTTCTACAGGATAACTCAGGCAGAGCCCAAGATACCCAGCAGAATTCTTCCTTGATTGAAAATTTCACTCAGCTGCTGTATGTTTAGGTTACTTTACCAATAATAAGAAATGAACACAGAAGAACTACTAAGTATATTACACAATATTAACAGTGTGTCTGTGATGACTCGGCTGGCCATTAGGCACATTCAATTTATTTTTTTTTAAATGTACAATGAAACTCCAATTAACTTTATTTACCACAAATTGGACTGCATCCTCTGATCTTTTGTACCCAGGTCTTGTCTGTCTGAGCAGCATTTAAATAAACAAATTACATGCCTCCTCTGACAGCCAGATAATGGAGTTACATGCTCATCCTACTCTAATTGTGTGAAGAAGATTATACCCCTTTGGATCAGCCTCCTGAAGACTTATTTGGAAGGTGTCAGGAACAGACAAAAAAGGAGCATGGGAAAAAAAAAATCCCTGAGTAGCTTACTGAAATGTTCTATATAGTCTATGAGTCCAGAGGTAAATAAGAAACATGACAGTTTTTAAGCTTATTAAAAGTTAGCAGTAATTGTATCCCACCATGTTTATAACCTTAGCTTTATAAAAGTTGATATCATAATTACTTTTAAAACTTAGGAGATTCAAGTCGCAAAAGGCTGAAGAAATTTGTTCAAGGTCACACAGCTAATCAGAGGATATGAGGGAAAGAATCTGAATCATATATATAAAAAAAAACTCTGTGAGTGGGGGGAAGGGAGCAATCAATTATTTTCCATTTCCAAACTGCGTTCTGTTTCTCACTGTCACTGCCTATAAATCTCTACACATACAAATGATTAAACAACTATATCCAGGTGACTATGGTAAAAGAGATGTAAAGCAGATCTGCCTTTTACTCATAAATCTATACATCACCTATCCATACTAGCACACACAAACAGCTTTTAAATCTACCTTCAGCTAGAGTAAAATTAGTCTCAAAATTCCACACCAAAGGAAAAACAAAAAACAAACAAACAAACAAAAAGCAATGGGGAAAAAAAAAAAGCAACCTGATCAGAATGCAGTGATAGGAAAGAGCAGAAAGGGAGTGGAATACTGTGAAAAACATTGTATCGAATGTCTCCAGTGTCTCCCTGTAAGTTCAATGGTTCAATAAGTCATTCCCTAAAATGATTATGGAGCTCCCACCACGTGTATTAAAAGAGCTCTGAAGCACACCTCATAACACTGGTCCCATGTTTAAATAATATTTGACCATTATTCTCTAATGTCACTTGAACATACAATATATTCATAAGGACATCACTCAGTTTTAATTAAATTACTTATCCTCCCAGCCAAAATGCTGACATGCAGAAATATTTGCCTAATTGTCATCCAACGGTGACATACACATGGTGGCATAGGCCCCCTCAATAATGATATATCACTTGGAGAAGAAAAAAACAGCCAAAAGCTAGAATGTTCTGGATTAGCTATTAAAACCTGATTATTTTCTATCAATGAAACAGAAAAGATAAACTCTAAAAAAATTAAGTCTACTGCTTTCCAGATTTCAGTGTGTCACTTCTTTTTGAGTTGCCCTACTTTCATGGGATTGTACTGCAATTGTCACTGGACTGCTCACTTATGTCATTACAACCAAAATACGATAGAAATAAATATTGCTGTTATGTCACGGAACAAGCATCTCAGGGTTGTTCACTGTCTCTCCTTGCCATTCCTCCCCGTGTCAGAAAACTGTTGCTTGCAGGGTACAAGATATATTGGAGGCAAGATCACACAGTGAGGGTTAGGACAATAACAGGGTGAATTTGATTGTGTTCCCTTGTCCTATGTTGTCATTTTGTTCTCATTTCAAGGACTCCACAAAAGTCATTAAACTTGAAAGATTAACTTTCAGTTATGCACAGGGACAAAGCCTACTCACAAGCTTCGACTCTCTGCCCAACAGGTTCAGATAAGCAGGCTCTGTTATTTTCACAGAAAAGAATAAGCAAACAATTTATTGTGTTTAACTTTTTGCTATTACTTCTCAACTAGCTAGCTTTCCAGACCATGTTTTTTCTCTTGTAGTCTTATATTTTAGCAACAGAAAAATGCCTACAACCTATTATAAAATTTATTTATAAATGTATAAAATTTATATACGTAGTCTAAATTTCAAATTAGTTTAATAAATGAACCACAGCACTTTCCTACCACTTGCAACAAAGAAAACATTAAGATTTAATAACCTTGCCAGATGTTCCCTCCAATAAAATGAATTTTATTATACTTAAGTAATAAAATAATAAATAATAGACTAAGATGTAACAAAATGTGTAATATGAGTCTCTCTATGTACATGAAATACAAAAATGTAATTTTAGTTAAATGAATAGAACAAAGCAATGCTTGATCCACAACCCACAACCCACAATCAAGCATTATGTGCAGATTTTTCTACTGAAGATTTTAAAATTTATTCCTGTCACTCTAAACTTTCCCTTTTAGGACACTATGAAACTTATTTCACAAGTGAAATTTCTTTTTCAAAATTTCTGCTTTGTAGAATTTTCTTATAGGTAGTAAGATTTTCTGAATTGTGTTCTGGGAAAACAATTAATCTAATTCTTTTGCCTAATTTCACTGAAGTGAAATCTATCCCATAAACATCTATACAGTAATCTTGGTACTTGTTTACCATCTTCTTGACAATTATGCTGCTATCTGCAAATATTAAAATATACACGTATATATTTAATTTTATCTGCAGTACTATATCGGCTACTTTACAATCTCCATACATGTACACTTGAATATTCCTGAAGGCAAACTAAATCAACTAACATATGTACTAGCCCAGGCCCTTTGCAAAACATATTATGCACTTAGGATAAATTCACTGTAAATCATCATCCTAGCCACACAATTAAATACTATAAGCTTGCTTAACCCTCAGCTCAGACTTTCTTAATCTCCAGAAGAAAGCAATGCCAGATGGCCAAGAAAAACTGCTAAGAATCACAGATGACCACAGAGAAATACCTGGAGTTCTTAATGATACTGTACAGGAACACCTACAGTTTCAATTTTCTGTTGGGCCCCTCTGTGATCAACTTGCTTGGCAGAATTCATCATTCCACATTAACTAATAGATCTGTAGCTAATTTTCAAAAACTGTCTGTTATTGTCATTAATCTAATTCACCGATATTGAATTTTCATTAGACAGCAACAATACATCAGTTCTTCCTCAAAGTTGTCCCAATAGGAGTATACTTGGTACATAAAACCAGAGAAAACCTATTAACCACTGCACATCTCCATTATCTTCAAATAGACATTTAGGTGGTCTCCAAATCTATACGGGCTGGCTGCCAGGCTGGAGAAGGACATCTCGGTGCCACGTGATGGACAGAATACTTCCCAGGCTTTTCATGCTGTTAAGAAGCAAATAACGGAGTAAGATTCTTTTTCTACAGAAGAGCATCCTTCTTCGGGCCCACATACAGGACCAACCTTGAGGATCTCTCAAGACGAAGGGAGCAATCCTTCCTGAGACATCAAAGGATACCACCGTTTTTGATGTGGAAAGGGAACTATCCACGAAGTTCTAAGAAACACTGATTTCTTACAGTATAATAATGCTTCACATGAGCCAAGCCTCCTGCACCTGCAGGCTGAAAACAATGAAACAATGCAGCTTTGTGGCACGCAGGCTGGGCGGGCAGACTGCCCATTAACTGCTGCATTCACCACACAGCTGCTCGGCTGGCACCTGTTTAAAGGCTCCCTGAAACGCAGCTTTTCTACTACAATCTCCAGTTGCCTAAATCAACATCTACATAAAAATTCTGCTTCTTACGTGGATATGCACTTCAGGGGATCAGGAGTCTCATTCTGCTTTAAACTACAGGCTGAGAGAGAGTTCATGCTCAAAAATAGATGTGTGTCTTTTTCTAAAGGAAATCTCCTTGCATTACAAAAGATGTCTGTCACTGCTTAAGAGAAGGCCATAACTTCATGGTTTTGGACTTGGGTACGTTAACAAAACTTCCAAAGGAAATGATGAAGGAACTGCAGAGGGGTGCTGCCATCCTGGCCTGAGCCCTGGTAGTGATGTGGGAGAGAGGCTTTGAAGGCTTTTTCCTGGGAAATCAGGAAAGTGGAGAATTGGGGAAGCTGGGATTCAAATAACAGGGAGTGCTGTAGGGCCCAGTGGGAATGCACGTACGGACAAATCTGTATGGAGAACCCAGGGCTGGGCTAGCAGAAGACTACAAGGTGGGAGAGAGAGACCCTGGCAAGAGCATAGCGTGAGCAAGGGGCATATGGGGAACTCAGCTAACATCCAAGGCCTGTCACACAGCCAGGGTGGAATTCATGTGGACTCCAGGTATGAAGCCAGAGGTGGCACATCACCGAACACCTGTATATAGTGTGCTTCACTCTAGGTAGCCTTTCCATGAAGAAAAGGAGATGACAGTTTTATTCATTTGAGCCGCCCAAGACACAGGACAATAAAATACCTCATTAAAAAATAAAATAAAATAAAATAATAAAATATCCAACAGTCCTCTGAAAACACTGAAAAGCTGCTCTCAAGACTGGTCTGTAAGACTGAATTTAAGTCAACCAACACAAAAACCAGCAGAACTTCAGAACAATCTACACAAGGCTAGTGGTTCAAATTTCTGTTGCAAGCTACTTTAAAAGTGACATCTTGCATTCAGCTTTTCTCTATAAACCATCAGATTCACCATTCAACAGCACCATTTACATTTTGCATAGCCTAGCTCATACAAAAAGCATTTCTAGAATATCAGACAGAGATGCAATGACAAAGATTAGTAACTGTAAGAAAAGCCGTAAAAACACAGAAAGCAAAGGCATATTGAGAAGAGGGAAAAGAGGTTTCTGAGGTTAGAATAAGAGCTGAGAAAGCACAGAGATACTAGTGTATACTTTTCCACATGGTAGTAGGTAAGTCCTAACACAAGAAGCAATGTGATTGTCCAAAGACTAGTAGAAGCTGAGTAACAAGAATACAGAGATGAGCACAGAGAAGAGGTTGGAAATACTTTGTGCAAGTTCAAGAAAAGGGAAGGCCTGCTTGCACACAGTTAAGAAAAATGCTGCTTGGGAGGGGGATGAAAATGAAAATAAGATATTGAGCCTAAAGGCAAATGGTAGAGTGCTACTAATGGCTGATCACAGAGAACAAGCAGGCTATTCCGAAACTAATCACAACATAGAGCATAAGAAAAACAGAAATACTTCCAAGGTGTCACAGCAATGCAGCTTTTTGGGTCACATAGCCAGTCTGATATAAAGTTGGTGTCCTGGATATATTCCTGAAACAGGTGAGGAAACTTGGAAACTTTCTGTTGTGGTTGGTGTACAGAAAAAAAAGCAAAACAAAATGAGAAACAAACAATCAAAAAAAAGGGTGAAGCAAGGAACTTGAATCGGCCGTTTCTCAGAGGCCAGTCCCATCTTTCTGTTCAATGAAGATTTCCACCCTACTGTTTAATTAAGTCTCCCATGCCTTCAGTGGCTGCAACATTTCAGTCTATTACCGCTATGGCTCACTGATGCATGCTTGCTCTGGTCCAACCCCATACCAAATCTCCCATTACCTCTTGCTCTTAAAGGTTATTTCAGTAAGTGGGTCATGACAAACAGAGAGGCTCTTAGTAAGACTCCTAATTTGAACACTGGTATCTCCACAGCAAAGGTAGCTCTCTGAACGAGACTATTAATGCCCCTCCTTCTTCCAAACTAAACCCAGCTAATTTCATTTACTTCTGAAGCATACTCTGTATTTCTGGATTATGACCTTGAATCATTTTCTTCATCTGCCCAAGCATTAAAACCATAAAAAAGCAGTGGCCTTTGACTTCAGTTAGGGAAACTGATTTGATACTCGGCTGTATTGACAAAAAAAAAAAAAAACAGTGTTTCAATTAGCTTCTGATTTTCCCAGACTTACTGTTCATTCAAGGATGCCCAGCTGATGGTTGACTTCAACCTTATTTCCCTCCCTTCTCCATGGCATTAGTTTGCTCAAAGCATTCACTATGTTTTAATCTGCTTGTTAAGGCACTTTTATAACTCCTTTGCCACTTGGCTGCTGGAGGAAAATCAATTTTGATCCCTCAGAAGAAAGCACTACTTTCCAACTTTACATGCCAGTTTGGACAACTGCAGCTGAAACTGAATACAGATTAATTCAGCATTCCAATCATTCCACATTTAGGCTGACACCTTAGGAGGCTGCAGCATGCAAGATTTTTTTTCTTTTTAAATGAAGAAATGAGAATGAATTTCTTCAAATGATAAACCAGTTTTTCAAATGAAGTTTACAAAGAAATGGAATTTATGGCAGCAATGAGGCTGTACTTTAAATTTATATTAAACTGCAGTTTAATGCAACATGAGGTATTACAACAGAATGTAAAAATCCTACTACAACAGGATTTTAATGCTAAAACAGTTTTGCCCTTCCTTAAATAACCCAGCTTGAACACACATTAAAATCATGATCTTTAAGAATTGGTAGTCAAAGTACAATAACTATGTGTCAGTAAAGACATAGAAAACAAGTATATTTTCCCATTATGCATAGGTTTAACACTGAAAATATTCCTTACGTGTAGGGGAGAGAGGGAGAGAAACGGGGGGGGGAGCTTACTGTAGTTCTTTAAAGATGCACTGTACACATAATGCAGTAGTACAGGATATGCTAACAAATGAAGACAACTAAAAAGACAGTACTCACCCAAAATATTAAATTGAAAAGGAACATCATGTATTTCAAACAACACAGGCAGCCTCTTGCCATGTTGCACTTCTTAAATTCTAAAAGGAAAACAAATGATAGATCCAGATAAAAGACCACATATTTGCTGCCTTTGGGTGCACTGTATTTGTCACTTTCTTTGCCAGTCCCAACGCCGGTCCCAGTTCCGACCCCAGTGTGGCTCTGTGTGCGTGATCCAGCTGTACCATAGAAAGCTCCAGCAGTAAAACCTCGACCAAATTGCTTCCCTGAGGTAGAAGGTTTAGCAAAGTCAGAGTCTTTGCTATCCAAAGATGGACTCCGGTGAATTGAAGAATCCTCACTACTTGACTTCTCCATGATCTCTCTTTTCAGTGTTGTCAGATTTAATGTTTAGCATCTCTCAGCATTAAATGCAGTGCCTCGCAAACTCCATAGTACTACAAAAGTTGCTTGTGTTTTGCTTCTCTTTTTCTTTGCATATAAATCAGATAATCACTGCAATGTTCACTGCCATATTCCCTGCATTGTTGCTGCTTTTTTTCATTTTTTATACCACAGTAGGCTGTACTCTATCTCTAGTGTGGATTCATACATTAATATCTCATGCAGAAGCATACTCATGATGTATCTTGATGAATCAGTTCTGCAGAACTTCAGTTTTATTCAAAAGAGCCATAAGCTCACTCTGTCCTTAGTCCACAGTCCCTGATCTATCGGCAGCAGATGGTCCTTGCATCCATTTCCAAAAGGCTTCTGCAGTACACCTGGGAGACTTCCCCCTAGCCCGAGCACTTTCCTCGCTCTCAGCTTGCCTCCCTAGCTCTCTCTGGCTGCTTCTCATACGCTGGCTCTTTTTTGTCTTTCTTTTTTTTTTTTTTTTTCCACCGGTTTGCAGTATCTCATTCAGTACTCAGCTATTGGAGCATGCTGCGTTGCACTGCTGTTGACGTGAAATCATCAGCAACTGCAACCACTGGGCATTTCTCACAGAAATCCCTGACCTAACTATCAAGTAATAAATCCACCCTCTCGGTCACCCCTCCCCTCTGCTTTCCATTCAGCCAATGAGCAGCAGCCCTCTCCCCCAGGGCACACCTCCATGACATAATATCTTTAATAGGATTAAAATTACTCTTGACTATACAAGTGCACAACAGAAAATCTCTTTAAATGTCAAGCACTGTTTGGCTGCTTATGAGAAGGAGCCATGAGGTAATGATACTCCTTTCACGCAATAAAACACTGCAAACGGGTAGATTCGCTGCAGCTCACCTCTGCCTGCTCATGAAATGCACAGCAACTACGTGCACTGGTGGGTTTTTTTTTCCTGACTGAAGCAAATGTCATGGGACAAGGAACCGGAACAGCCTAATACATCGAATAGGCACATGTGTCTATTAAGCATGAACATAGTGTGGCACTATCAACTGTGACATAATTAAGCATAACACGAAAAGCAGAGCTGCTTTCACAGAATAATCAAACAATTCTGAAATCACCTGAAATGTTAGGATAGCTAAACACCTTCAGCTATTAACACGCTATTTAACCAGCATGTTATGATTCTTGCATAGAGTAATTGGTCATTCTGCGCTGTGTGTAGCCCGTGAATCAGAAGCACAGAACCAAATGCTTTCTTGCTTTTCCAGAGCGCAGTGCAACATGCCTGCTAGGGCTCGCACACAGGGGGCACGAGCGTGCACGTATGGACGAGCGAGAGCTGAGAGCACAGGGATGGAAATCCTGGGCCTTTGGGGGGTGTTTCATATTACTCTTATGTAATCATAAAACAGCAGAACATAAGTGTAAAAAGAGCGCGCTGATGGCACAAAGCAATGAAACAGATTATAATTCAGGTTATTCTTTTCTTTTGGTAAATAAAAATGCGTATTTAGGAGGCAATTCTCAGTGAAGCTATCAGAAAAAGCAGAAATTGGGCAGAATTTCAACCGACCTTTTAACATACATAATGCACTGATTAGTTATTTTGTAAGATACCTCTGAGAAAAGACAGTATATCATTTCTTCAATGTGAGACATCTATAGCTGGCAACCCCTTTAAATACTATTTTTATGTAACATCATCAGAATCCTCATCCTAAAGTTATGCTGCATCTTTATTGATAGGCTTTTTCTGTGACACAATTCCTCCATCATTAACCATTCTAGGCCATGAAATAAACAGTGTATGTACATGTACCTTTTCTCAATTCTTCCGCTCCCCATTAGAATAATATTTAAACCACATGCCTAAACACACATCAAGCATGTTTATCTACGTAGTTCTTTAAAATTCATTCCAGAACTACATGCATCAGATCTCTCCATCATGTGACTGCAAAATAATGACCCAGCAGGCCATATGGTCCAGTGCAGCAGAAAGGGACACCCACAAAACACGCAGGCAAAAAATAGATAAATTAGCAGTAACTACAGTGGCATTTCTGTACATGTCTGTGACGAACCTACCAACTTCACAGCGAGCCATCATCAAGGGCCAAGATGCTTACAAGAAAACATGGGAGAGAGCTGTAGGTACCAGCTTGACCCATTAGAACCTGGGGGATCAGAAGCATTTCAGGCCTACCTGAGAAGGGCTTCAGAAACCTCAAGAAGCTCTTCTTTTTGCAAGTTCAATTACTGCCTGAGTAAAGTTGTGCCATTTCAACTCTATGCTTTAAATATATCTTTCACAGATTTTTATTGTCACACAGAATTAAGCCTTCAGCTAAAAAAAAAATTACAAGTATTTTAAAGTATTTTTTCTTCTCCTGCACCCACTGGCTTGCCAATGCAAACCTGTTGTTTAACAGGTATACAATAATTTGAAGTTGTCATAAAATTTCACTGACATAGACTACAAAACAAAGAATTTGGTGGAAATTTTCTATTCATGGTTTAAAACAAACAACCAAAAAAGTAATTCACCATCCCAAGATTTTTTTCTTTTTTAACAAGTTTTCGTTATTGGGTCACATTAAAATTGCATATTTTGTATTCAAATATTACCAAATATTTGTTTTCTTTACCATTACTTGAATGTACCTTTCATTCAAATCTAACCACAACTCGTTCAAAATGAAGTTTTTACTCTGTTGAACAACAAAAGAAACAAGTATGGTCCATACCCACCTTCAGCATCCACAGCTGAGCAACAGGCAGCAGAACAAAAAGCTCCTGATCAGCCTGCCCTTCTGCCAAGTACAAAGGAAACAAATGACTTTCTTAGGGTTAGGCTTGTGCCACCAGAAAGATTTTACAAGCTTCAATACCATTCTGCCCCTTGAATCAGAGGCCACAGAGCAGGATTACAGATTAGATACCCCTTCCTTCTACTGGAACTTGTAAGAACCCTATAGCAGTACCTAAATGTTGTCCATTTGTCAAGGTAAACTCAGCATGGGAAAGAATGCCTTTTGGTTCACTGCAGACCTCACCTCTACTGAGGAAACTGAACATGAAAAGCATTCAAAAACCCATTCTATGCTTCATTAATATTTCATTACTGAATCACAGAATTTTGTTTTTGAGATTTCTCCCACATAGAAAACATTATTTCAATCCCACACAAATGTGCCTGGAAAAAAACAAAAGAAAAAAAATCTTCAGTCCATGTCATCAAAATGGCTCACCCAAGTATTAAAGGAAATAATTTAGAGCACTTATGCTCACTTAGTAGGCAAAGGAACATCACGGTATGAATGACAGAAGGAAGGAAAGGAAAGGGTATTAATAACAAAGCATTAATAACAATGCAAGCTGGTTCTCCAACTGATACTGATTTACACAGTTCCTTCTTCGGCACAGGACACCACAGCCCTCAAAACAGAGATCCCAACTATTCCAATTTTTATTGTAAATCATCAAGTACATGACTTTTTTTTTTAATCCTACCTATCCTTAGTTTTATCCTACTAGGGGTTCAGTGTCAATTACACAAAATACAGTGCTCCCGTAACCCCTACACTTGATTCTGATCTCTTCAGCTGTTTTGTGAACACAAAATTGTGTTGTGAAGTCATGCTGCAAACCAGAGCAAGCAACTGGCAAAACTTACGTGCATGTTCATAATAATGTATTTATAGAGATATAATACAGATAAAAACATATTTAAGCAACACTGATGCATATTTTTCCTTTTGTAAAAGTCGCTGATCCATTTACAAGACAGTCCCCTAAAAGGTCATGCTGATTCACTGACAGAGATAAGAATAGAAGCAAATGCTGAAGTCTCAGCAAAAATATCTTAAGCTGGTATCATGGCCTCCATGATTCCAGCCTTGACTAAACTTTAAGAGTTTTTAAAAAGGGGAAATCATAACTGTAGTCACTGTGATATATGAACATTTTATAGACTATCACACATATTACCTTGTAATTTCCATTATAGGACAACACTACATTTGCCATTTTATACAGGCAACTTGAGGACCAAGAAATTTGCTGAGGATGAATAATAATTATCTGGCAGAAGAACGAACTGTGTCTAGACCTCCCTTGGCTCTGGGTAGACCACTAACCATTGCAACATTTTCAAAAGATTTATTTTTAGAAATCATGAGTTTTAAGAATCCTGCTGCATGACTTTGGAACAATAATGGGCCCTACAGAGAGACACACAACTGTATACACCATTAAACATTCCAGGGATACAGTGTAAATTCATTCATTTCTTCTAAAGCCTATTGACCAAGACTTTCATTATGTAAGTCCTCCCCAGAGTGTTACTCGATGACTATGTTTTTGCGATCAGCAGTTCAAATCATTGCTCAGAATCGTGGAATGCCATGGAAAAGAGGTATGTATAAAAAGGGTTGGAAAGAACAACCCATGACTGAGGACTGTCTCTCTATGTAGAGACAATCACTATTTTTCAAAGCAGAATAAATAAGTTAAAAGCAAAAATAATGCCAAAATCCCTGATATACAGATGAAAAATCAGTTTAGAAAAAAAAAAAAGATTTTGGAATAAGTCTAAAAGGAAAGTAACATTAAAAAAATCTGAATAACTGAAATGAAGTGCCATCTGAGAGACAGAAAACACTTTTCTTCTCAGGACTTGCACGTTCCTGGCTCTACAACATAGAATTTACAAAAAGTGTCAAGTTAGGCAAAGCCTGACTTTGAGATCTCCCAGGGATGCTAGTCTAACTAGTAAATGATTCCCTTCTAATGATGTGTGAGAGATGATGGAGAAAAGCTCGTGCCCTGCATGCAACTGCATCATCTGATCCTCAGTTCCTTCTACACTAGAAAGTCACTTGCAGCGGGTGGACCTGCAATAGGCAAATGTGTATACAAGATCCAAAGGAAAGCACACGACAACCTGAGAGGTTACTAGAGATTGAGCTCTACTTTTCCTAGACTTTACCAATGCATGCCTGAAGCAAAAGGAGGCCAAGCACAGATACAGGATTGAGTCAGCAGTCCGGAATGGAGGAACTATATAAAGAAAAGGCCCTGAAAAGAAATGGATTTTGAGGCATCTGGAGATAGGATGTGTTCTTACTGACATAGGAATTACATCTCCAGGCACCTCAGTTCAACACAGAATCTCAGAGTGGTTGAGACTGGAAGGGGCCTCTCAAGACCATCTAGTCCAACCCCCCTGCTCCAGCAGGGACACCTAGAGCACCTGGCACAAGGTGGCATCCAGGCGGGTTTGGAAGATCTCCAGAGAAGGAGACTCCACAAACCCTCTGGGCAGCCTGTGCCAGGGCTCTGTCACCCTCACAGGAAAGAAGTTCTTCCTCATATGCAGATGAAACTTCCTGTGTTTTAAGCTTGTACCCATTACCCCTTGTCCTATCACTGGCCACCATCAAAAAGAATTTTGCTCCATCGTCTTTACATCGTCCCCTCACATATCTGTACATGTTGATCCTTGCTTAGTCTTTCCTCCTAAGATAGATGCTCTAGTCCCCTAATCATCTTTGTAGCTCTACGCTGGACCCTCTCTAGAAGCTCCACGTCCCTCTTGCAAGGCCCAGAACTACACCCAATACTCCAGATATGGCCTCACCAGGGCTGAGTAGAGGGGCAAGATCCCTTCCTCGACCTGCTGGCAATGCTCCTCCTAATGCAGGCCAGGATCCCATTGGCCTGCTTGGCCATGAGGATTGCTGCTTCACGGGCAACTTCTTGTCAGCCAGGGCTCCCAAATCCCTCTCCATGGAGCTGCTTTCCAGCAGGCCAATCCCTAGTCTGTCCTGGTGCCTGAGGTTATCCCTCCCCATGTACAGGACCCTGCACTTGTCCTTGTTGAACTTCATGCGGCTCCTCTCTGCCCAACTCTCCAGCCTGTGCAGATCCCTCTGATGTGTCAGCCACTCCACCCAGCTTGTTATTGTCTACACTAGCACTTCTGACTTCCCAAGAGGAACTAGCTTTTCTTGAAATTTCTACTGGAGAGAAAATGAATTAATCTGTTTCCTCAAGCATAAAGGCACTTAAGTAACAGCTTACAGCTGATTTATCAAAGACACAAAAACTACCCTTGTTCACCCAAGGTGCAGAAGTCAAATCTTCTTGAATGGCTTAGTCCTTCACTTGCCTAGTTTATACTTACACATTTTAACAAGAACAGTTTAGCCTTCTAGAACATGGCCTCACTGGATGCAAGTACAGAGGTTTGGCTAGACAGCCACATGAAAATAAGACCCAGTTGTAGAACTATCCATTACCCCAAACATTCTGTGGCATTTGGTGCCTGAGATTTCCTTTAAAGATTGTTTACTGCCAACTGCCCACATATGCCTGAGATTTGAGATTTAAGATTTTACATCAGTGACAGCAGATTTCAAAACTGTACACAGGAATTAGCTGTCACACATCAGAGGCCTGCTGTGATCAACTGCACATG
>NW_010581014.1:131198-158408 GCF_000705375.1 Tinamus guttatus | reverse complement strand
CAAAGCTCCCCATTGCCACTCCCACTCTAAATTACAGTTATATATTTTATATTTTTATGACTCCCAATTGCAAGAGCTAAAGATTAAATAAAGTTACCAAACAACACAAAACATTTTGCCTATCATGAGTGATGGAATCCCTTCCTCCTCATGGCCAGTGTAGGAGGAACTCATTACTATGAGAAACATCTGTCCAGTGTTTAAGAGTCCCTTAAAGTCAAATAGAATTACTCCTTTTTAAAGAGGCCATCATCCATCAGCAGTCTGATGTTCTGGCCCAAGCAGCAGCTGGTATCTGTCTAATTTAACTATTAAACTTCAAACAATCACACAAACACACATAAATAGTTCCACATGAAGAAAGAGCCAAGAAAACAATGTGAGTATTCACTTTAAAAGATAATACACATCTCTCTAACCTGCTTAATTATGCCATGACATAAAACTTCCAGGCACATTTCTTTCATAATTGAGTGAATTCTTTCATTGGTAAAATATTCATTTCTGGCACGTAAGCATAAGCAGGTGTGATTTCATGAATGGAAGCACTTAAAACCGCTATATCAGGGCCAGCAGACAGACAGATGGGGGCGGCCTGCTTGGACACCTCTCTTACTACATTGTCTGCATCTCCGCCCCTCTTAATTCATCACTAACCCCAGCCTCCTATTTAAGATATTGCTGAGAGTACCTGATTCATTGTCTCACTGGAGAACAATCTCCTCAAAGCCAGGTGAGCCATCAAAAGGTTGTTTACCAGCAGCATTTCCAAGTAAAATTTGCTTCCATATTCCATGTTCAGATCAAAAAGCCATAGCTCTTGCTAAGGAGCCAAATTGTCAAATGAGTTATCTGCTAAAACTCATTAAGTATCTGGGCAAAGACCCAGAGCCAGCAGCTTCACCGCAGAAAGTTATCAACAGAATGGGCTGAGTTCAAGTCATGAAGGTTCCCCTCTGTTGAGTCCTCAATGTGACCCAGAGCAGCAATCTCTGGAAGCATGGGTAGCAGCTATTAAATCCGGAGCCTGTTCCCTGCTCTCCCTAAGGGCTACTGCCTAGTAATTCCCCAGCACCACCACCTCTTGTTTTCCGAGAGACACATCTCTGAAACCATGAGAATCACATTTTTAAAAATTCAAGATAAAGTGCAGATACCTAAGATGCCATTAATAGCACTTCTGAAGTTCCAGTCAAACTACTGCACAATAGTCTTATTTCACCCATCTAATTTCTGCTCAACTCTCTCTCTTCTATGGTTTCCACAAGTTTCTGCAATATCTATGCAGAGCAAAGTCCAAAGAATTCCTTCATGTTTTTGAGCTCCTTAGATTTATAAACGCAGTCTTATTTGAGCATCTACACAAAGTATCTTGCTTATTTTGTAGCATCACCACAGGATACTTGCAACTTCAACATTAAATATAGGATGTGTCCACAGTGTAAGAGTCATACAATTAACACCTGCTTTGCCAGCAACAACAAAGTGAGATTTGAATCCGAAGAGGATGCAAATGCTTCATCTATCTTATTCATCTCACAAGAATGAAGCGAAACAATTCTCATCTATTCTGCATAAGATACAAGAAAGGGTGTAAAAAAGAAACCAAGGTAAACCTCTTAGTGTAATCCAGCAGGTTTATGCAACAGTGGTGCTATTCATGAGCTTTGTGATCAGTGTCAGCTCTTATTGCAGCAGTGTGAGTTTTCAAATGACAAAGGAGGAAAGGGAAGGATAAGAAAAATAGTGTACAAACTGACATCATGCAGTTTGTCAATTTGCAAAAATTATACAGCAATTCAATTGTCTAATCTTTTTTTTTCCTATGTATTAATTAATGAGCCATTTAAATGCAGAAGTCTTGCTACAATATATAACCTATAGCTTTATAACCTTAATCACATTAAGGAGAATAAATTAACACTTGGTGAGAATGCTGCGTGCTAGCTGCAATATCAGGCATTCAGAGCCTCATATGGAGTGTTAAGAATGTATGCACGCATATTTGACTCCTTCCCAAAAGCCAAGCCCACATTCACTTCAGCTTTGAAAAAGTTTATTTGTACCGTCAGTGTCTCTCAGAAATGAGAAAACCAAAATACTCTTGATCAGTGGCCAGCAACTAAAAACCTTTCAAAAGCTCCTGAGAGCTACATTTGAAAGAAAAAAGCACGACAAAAGGCAAAAAAAAAAAAAAAAAAAAGTTTTCAGAAGAGAAATTACTTGTGTCATTCAATCTACTATGATCCATTTAAGCATGTAATAAGTATACAGTAGTTATGGTATGAAATATCAGTTGGCCTTTAGAAGCAGCACAGTGTTAATTTATCAAAGGCAGATATTTTCCATTCGCAAATTAATTGGGACACTGGCATTTTGCTTCAGAAATAACCAATATAACGCTGCATCATATGCTGTGCACATTGATTCAGAGGAATCTACCAAATACATGGTCAGAAATGCTTAGTAACTGGTGTGCATCAGAATGGTGCAACATAAATTAGCTAGCGGCTTTCAAAACACAATACCACATAAGGGAATATGCTGTTAGATTTGATCCAAATTTGCCTTGTAGGGGGTCAGCTTTGATGTTCACAGCAATAATATGCAAATATGCTTCTCTCCCTATTGTCAAAGCCTCCCTAATTTCAAGCCTTGCTTTTCAGGCATAGTCTAATTTCACCAAAAAGCCTTTCCACACTTCTTCATTTCAAAGGAGTAAGTAAACATGTGACAGTATATTCCATACAGTAGTGTACTGTTTTTTTTTGTTTGTTTGTTTAGTAGCTTAATGCCAGAATTTCACCAAATTATTCCTACTCTGTATCCTGAAAACATAGGTTCAGAAATTCTAGCTGTAGTGAGTAAATTGACCGTAGATGGGGGGGGGTGGAAGATCCTTCTCTCTTCCAGACTGCTGTACTGTTGAAGCTCTATAGGTTTAAAGAGAACAAAGGCAATAAAAAACTTTATCAACAGGATCAGGAGCTATGGATCTCTGAACAAAGGGGACAGCACTGAGGAGTAAGAAGGTGCCATTTCTCTTTCTAAACAGAATATTTTTCCAAACAGAACAATACCAAGTTTATATATTAGATGGCCAAAAAAAAAAGAAAAAAAAAGTTACTTTATCTTTTCAAAAAATACTACCCTAGTTCAGTACCTCTGAAAGACTGCCTATGCCTGTTCTGTAGCAGAGCTTTCAGTTCAATATATGAAGATACCTAAGATTTGTCCACAGCTAATATGTCTGCTGTGTGTATGTAGGCTCTCTCTAACTGTGGCTTTTAAAATACATCAATACCCAAGCTGCAGGCAGATGAGGTGGGAAGAAAATAATGAATTGTTCCCTAATTGAGTGTTCAGAGACACCATGGTCTTCAAATGCCTATCTTGCAATTATTCTAAAACATGTTAAGCATCCCTCCTATTTAACATAGTTATTTTAAAATAAAGAATAAATACTTAAAGAATCACAAACAGATTTCTACTTTGTATCCAACATTCTCAAACAGTGGGTATGTGCATGTGGGGCCACGAGGGGAAACGGGTATCATTTCAAGGCTAGGCACGGTACACTAGTGCTGCAAAGTTCTGTTAACCAGATGCCCTCTCAGATTTCACACGCTGGTCTCTACTAGCCCTGTGTGCATGATCTGCAAAACACATTTTTGAAACAACCAGGAATGGTTGATTCAGAATGAACATGAATGCTTTTTATTGACGCACATTTCACATAATGCTAAGAAATCAAAAAGCATTGACTTTTATTACAAAAAGAAGAAGAAGAAGAGATCTGCTCAGGGGCAGAATGTCAACTAAAGACATCTTTAAGATGTGCTACACACTACGTTGAAATAAAATTTTCAGCCTAGAAAATGTTAATATAAGGGCTTCAAGCAGACATAACATCAAGACCAAATGTTTTGCCTACCCCTAAAATATTGTCACTTTCCAGAAGTCTAAACAGTATCTTCCAACACCTATAGCGTCAGTAAAGTGTAGTAAAAGGTAGAAGATGGAGGTCCTCTCTTTATAAAGATGCATGGTGACAGAACAAGCAACATAAACAAGTTGCTTCAGGGGAAAACCTGGTCTGGGGGTAAGAAAAGCAAAACAAAACAACAACAAACTTTCAGCATGGGAAAACTAAATGTTAGAACAGACTGCTCAGAGAAGTGATGGGATCCCCCATCGGAATTATTCAGGACTTAGAAGGAGGGCACTGGACAACCATGTTTGCTTCCAACTTACACTAGGCTTCTAACATTTTGTTCTGATATGTAAAAATATCAGTGAGTCTCTGACCCTGAAGACAGGCTGTATAATTTCCTGCCACAGCTCAACTCCTCCTCAAGGCATGAAAGTCTAAGCTCAAAGCTCGCTGTAGACATAGCACTAGTTGCTTATATACACACAAAGTAAACACAGTTTCAGTAACTGAAATACTGGTAAACCGATGCTATGTAATCTTATGGTACAATCACTCTGACAAGGGAAAACCTCCTCATCCTATCAACTGAGTATCTACAGAGCATAAAGCCTATCTGATCTCTGTGAATTATTTTGGCAATTATTCTTTCCAGTCTGTTAGCTAGTGTATTGGCCAAGGTTTTGAAATCCGCATTTAAGAAAAGAAATGACACAATAAACTCCAGCCTTTCCCATCAGTGTGTTCTGTACCTTTTCTACCCTTCTAGAGAGTGAATCCCATACAGGTATGTATTTGTCAGAATGCAGGACCTGCCCCAAAGAGAGTAATATAGTTTCTCTGAAAAAAAAAATAAAATAAAAGGAGATTAGTAATTATGTAAAGGAATTACTTTTGTAGGAAACCCATCTTGCCCCAGAGTTTTACCAGTTTCACAAATGAAGGGTTGGATTAACCTCAACAGTGTATTTCTTAAAAATCACACAGTACAAATATACATATGGCAGAAGAAACTTGGATCATCAGGCACAAAGATACTGGAATTTCTTTAGATGTTGCTGCTATATCATGACAGTGGAAGACTTATTATGGACTTAAATCTGAACAGCTGATGGTTTTAAACCAACCCATCATCTTAACTGGACAGTCAAGAAGTTCTTCCTCAAATTTAGGCAGAACCTCCTGTGCTTCAGTTTGTGCACATTGCCTCTTGTCCTATCATTAGCCACTACTGACAATAGTCTGGCCTCATCTTCTTGACATCTTCCCTTAAGGTATTGATGGGCAAGTAAAGAGTTAGTATCTGAAAAGGCACAAATGGACACTGATGCGGACATGGGATGAACATTGGGGTGGAAACCACCTGCACTTTCTGAAAACAGCAAGAACAGGAAGGTGGGAGGTCTTGCGAAGGTATGACCATCCTACCTTGCTGAGTGTGCAAAAGAATTTATAGTTTTATGGAACTCCCTTGAAGATTCTAGAAGGATTACCTGATAAGGATGACCATATCACATTAACATGTTCTCCCCCAATGTTATAAAAGAGGCAAGTAAAGAGTTACCAACCAAAACCACCAAATCCTACAAACTCTGACAAAGTGGTAGAAACATGATGGGGAAACTTTGGTTACTCTCCCCAACAATAAGACCAGGAAATGGGAAGACTTGTTGAGGCAGGGTGGTCTCACTTTGCTAAAATTTTCAAGCAATACCAAACTCACTGAAGAACTGATACACTTGCACAACACTCAAAAAGGGACTTGAAATTCACCTGACTGACAGTGGAAAGAGCAGATACTTCTATGGAACTCACTCAAACATTCTGGAAGGAACACCTTGTAAGGATGACCATAGCCACATTTTCCTCTCCTAGGAGTATGAAGGACATAGTCTAGCATTGACAAGTTGAGGAGGGATTGGGAATGACACCTGACCAACTCCTCTGGCTGAACCATGAGTATCCCTAACCTTCCCTTAACCTGGGACTCCTTATAAGGTTGAGAGTCCTCTGTACATTCACAGAGAAGAAATATGCGAGCAGTTGCCAACTCCTTGCAAGGCTGAGAGCCTCTGTACACTCACGGTGAAGAAATGCTATAGCCTTTTACTGGGACAAAAGTGTAATTTAGGCAGTTGCACTAATTGCCAGTTGCTAATTACTAACCCTAATCCCTGTAACAATTGTGCCATTTAATGGTGGATGTTGTTATCACAAAAATCTTGTGCTGTTGAATAAAGTTTAAAGTTTATTGGTTGACAACCTTCTGGATTATTTTATGGTCTTTCTTAACGAGCTAGCAGGTATATGTATACACTGATAAGATCCCCTCTGTCTTCTTTTCTGCAGGCTAAACAGGCCCAGCTCTCTCAGCTTTTCCTCCTAAGAGAGATGCTGCAGTCCCCTAATCATCTTTCTGGCTCTACATTGGACTCTCATAAATAGTTCCCCTTCTCTCTTGTACTAGGCAGCCCAGAACTGGACACAATATTCCAGAAGTGGCCTCACCAGGGCTGAGTTGAGGGAGAGGATCATCTCCCTTCACCTGCTGGCAACACTCCTCCTAATGCAGGCCAGGATACCATTGGCCTTCTTAGTCACAAGAGCAGACTGTTGGTTCGTGGTCAGTCTATAATCCACCAGGACTTCTAGGTCTTTCCCTTTGGAGCTCTTCTTCCAGCCAGTAGGTAAACCTCCAACCTGTATCAGTGTGGGGGTGGGAGCAGGAAAGGAGAAAGGGGGAGAGGGAAAGGGAAAGGTAAGGGTGCAAAAGGAGAAGTCTGTACTGAGGTTAACCATAAATATAGGTATAAAAGAAACTCAGGACTCATTCATTTTGCTTCTGGAAAAGAGAGATACAAGACAGAATGGCAGCTGGGAGGCTATGAATTCAACTCTAATGGTGTTGTGCATAGCAGTCTCAACTACACATTTCGGTCGAAAGCGTAAGTGAATATTCACAATCAGGTCAAGGTAGACCTAACTATAATCAGAGTCATAGCTCTTCTCATTAATCACAGTCATGTCAGATTGTCCCAGGCTCTTCTTGAACTGGGCATTCTGGAAGGAAATTTATGGATTCCTACCAAGAAGAGGCCATGACTTGGCTGGAAGGCAGAAACTCCAAGTGTTAAATTGGATGTTATTTTAATTTCTACATCTATCAGGATTAAGTAAATAATCAAAAATAAGTAAATATTGTATTGCATTACTTTTCTGGAACAACTGAACATGATTCACAGGCATTTCTGAAATCACAACAGGGAATAGGAGCTAAAAGAAACTACGTGCCTCCTATGAGAGCCAGTCCGCTGCGGCTGAAAGAGAGTGCTTCAGTAAAGGCATTACAGGAACTTTGACTGAAGCTGCCCGTTGAGCAGGAGTCAATATGGTTAGGGGGAAAGGAGGGAGGAGTTCACTTTAAAGGCTATCCTGATCCAAGCACTGCAAAAAGAATTCTAAAATGCTAACATATTTTAGAGCCTTGACATGCAGGCCCTGCCATTCTCAAGCACTGCTTCAGGAGACCGCTTCTAATAACAGTGTCATTTTTTTAAGTCATAGCTGCTGTTTTCTACACAAAATATGCACAAAACTAGATACAAAATCAAACCACATGCCATACCCCAACAGCACTAAGGGCCTGAGTAACGTTTCCTTACCTCAATTTCAAGCATCTCCACACCAACAAAAGCAGAACAGAATACCTCAGCCAGATATTCTGAAGTCATCTAAAACACAAGATAAATGCTAAGGTGAAACTGCAGACAGAAAACACTACTGACAAGCCGTTGAACTTACATACACACACACACACACACACACACAAAGAGAGACTAATGACATAATAATATCCACTTGTGCATGTTTATTCCTGTATTTCAG
Organism: Tinamus guttatus; assembly: GCF_000705375.1. The sequence goes on along the minus strand of NW_010581014.1, from coordinate 150,592 downwards.
CTAGTCAACAAATCTTCAAAACTACCACCGACTTGTAACTCATGAAACGCTTTCATCCCAAGAGCATCTCTCCTTGGGATTATGTTCTGATTGAAACTTTCCCTCGCAAGAAACCCTGATTTAATCTGTTCATTAGTCCCAACCTTCTTTTTCCAAGAGCACAAACCACTCTTATCTAAATCTTAGTTCTTAGCAGACAGAGAAGTAAACAAGACTTGATTAGGATTGTCCTGATCCTTAACTATCTCTAAAAAACAGACAAACCAAACCATAAATAAATAAATAAACAAATAAACAAAAAAAAAAAAGAGAGACAGTTTGTGGTATAAACTCTTTTCCGACCAGAAAGGTGAGGTCAATCATTATTGCTTAATTTTTTTTTCAACAGCTTTTATGCAATAAGACTAAATACACAGATCGCATGCTTTCACATGGGATAATAATTCATGTGACTCATAATCAGCTCTCAACTTGCACCTATAGCATGCTAGAACTGCATGACTCTGCATGCTGAAGGATCAAGGTGGTGGGAAGGCTTTGAACAATATACAGAATTGATAAAGAATTTGAAGGATTCCATGATAGCTGCACTAAACTCTGAGACAAGGATCATTTTCTCCTTTGTGTTTTATGGCTCTTAGGTTTGGTCCCCAACCTCAGTTGCTTACTTAGAGTTGCAATACAAACAATAATGAAATAAACTTTAGCATCGTCCAAGCTTTTTGAAAGCAGGTGCATGCAATTCTCATTGATGGAAGTGAGCCATTGATCTGCTCTTCTACTTACTCTTGTACAATTGCTCACAACCCTCAAAGGAATGGCAAAAAAACTTATCATTTCCCTTGATAGCAGTGTGTCACAGGCCATTCTAGATTACAGAGATTTCTGAAATGATATAGACTATGCATCATACAAAATACATGTCAACAATGCTATTTTACAAGTGATATTCAGAAGACCTACCACACAGAAACACACTTTCAGCTCTGTATTGTTTTCCTAACATTGCTGAAGACTGTTACACCTTTGCAAGGTGCAGCATTAAGCTCCACACCCCCATAATTGTGGGAAAATTCATTCATGATCTGAACAGCCCCAGGTACAATCAATTCCATCAGTCATTTTCAAGCCCAGCTTATTCTTGCAAGACTTCCAGAAAAAGCATGTTTGTTACCAACAGGTCATCTTAGCACCTCCAAAATACTAACATGAATAGGACAACATTTGTACAAAAAAAAAAAAAAAAAAAAAAGCTGCCACCAATTTATCATGTTGGTCAAGCTCAATGGCCTGGATAAGTAGGTTAAGGCAGTTGTGCCTATCCAGCCTATTCACACTTCACCGAGTGAAGCAAGGCTGTTTCACCTACTCAGAGGCGGTTCTCGGGGACCAGATGCTGTTTTCAGCACCATATACATCTCTCTTGAAAATCTTCCTACTTCCATTTAGTATATAGGCTTCAGATAGTTTTTCCCAATTTAACAGTTCTCCAAGTTGAATCTCATTTATTTTTTCCTTATATGTCTAAACCCACTGCCCCGATGGTATTATTTTTCTGCTCTCAATGAGGCTAACAGTTCCCAAATTATCTTCAAAGCTCACTAGAGTATTTTTTTCTCATCTGCTCCTATAATAGAAATGTTAAATACACTAGTCTAACTCCCAAATTCTCCATTTTCATATGAAACGAATACATTGATGTTGATAATCAAGTTTTATTTACTAGCTTTCAATCAATTTTTAATATAACTGATACTCTTCCTACCAAAAACAATTTCAGTTAATCTTCATGTTAGAAAGCAATCTTATACTTTCTTCCCTGTTTTCTCCCTAAATCAGCTGATTTGTAATTCTATCAAAAAAAAAAGTCTGTGGTAGAAAAGGAGGAAAGTATCAACCATTTTTTCACATACTGCCTTAGTTATGCCTAAATATTACAAAAAATATTAATGGTCAGCCTTCTGCTACAACAGACCATTTAGTCACAGTAATACTGTTTGGACTCACAGAACGATCTAGGTTGGAAGGGACCTCTAGAGTCCATGGAAGCCAACCAGTGCTCAAAGTAGGGCCAACTTCAAGGCTGTATCATGTCACTTAGGACCTTGTCCAATTAAATTTAAAAAATCTGCAAGACTGCTGATCCCACTGCTTCTCAGAGCACTGCAGCACTCTCAAGGAAGATTGTTTCACCTTGACATCGACTGCAACCATTAATTGATTAGTAAAGTTTTGTGAGTGATGCACACTCACAAATCAAGGAAACAATATGACTAAAGCAAGGCAAAGATTTTAAGGGGTAAATTTTTGTTAGCTGTATAAGGAAAAGTATGAAAGTATAAGGAAACAATGAAGGCACAAACAGAAGCCTGAAGAAGTAAGAGAAGTAAGGTGGGGCCAAGCGGACAGCACAGCAGATGCGCCACATCATCTCTACACAGATGAAGAATTAAACTGGCCACAGCAATGACTAAAGTAGTAGAACCACACCCAGGCAAGGTTTAAAGCAACAGGATTCAAACCGGCAGTAGCTAATTAAACAAATGAACAGCAGGCCTCAAGGAGCACATGGAGAGGAGTTCTGAGGACACTCCAGGAGGTCATGCTGTTCTGGCACAACACACAAGCCAAGGGCTCCACTGAACACAGAAAATAATAAATAAAAGGGCAGTGCTGTCCAGGAATCCACAAAAATAGGAAGGACACATAGAAATTGTAAAATGTATTTTTTTGTGTGTTTTATTTCATCTATCTGTGCTAGGATGTATACATCAGCCCCCTTTTCAGCACTGCATTGGTAGCAATGGCCTGATGGACCTCGAGCAACTGATACAGTTCAGGAATAACATAGACTAACTTTACTCCCAAGATGTTTATTGCATTCATGTACTGGCTCAGCTTACGAAGTAAGCTAATGAAAAGAAAAGCAAATAGCAAGGAAATAGAGTGGCTTAAAATAAAAAAGCTTTCTTTGCAAACACTTGAGGGCTGTTACGCCATCAAGGCCTATAGGCTACACAGATCACAAGTGCAAAGAGGTCTCTTCTCAGTCAAGAGGTCAGCTCTTCGTGGCAGTAGGGAAGCAGGCAAAAACACTGCACTCTGACAGAAGCTAGGCCTCCCTTGTCTGCCATCAAGGAATGGTAAGGAATGCAGAAAAATCTCCTGCTCTTCGCAGCATTAAATAACATCTGCTTAGTCTCCAAATCATCCATGACCAAAGGTCTGTAGGAGAAAAAATAGGAACATCTGAATGCGCTGGACTTTCTAGATAATTGCAACTTACCTATTGTGTGCTGAATTTGAGATCTGCTCTGAAAATGGGACAGCTCTCCTCCAGAGGGAAAAAAAAATGAAATGCAGGTTTTGACATCTAAGAGGGGAGCTCTTACAGCTCTTACAGACCAGGAAGGAAACAGGGCAGCATCTAGCAACAACCACGGGAAAAAAAAATGTAATTAGCACTTCGAAAATTCTTGGAAGAAGGAAGGACTCAAACACTAAGGGGTGTCTGCTTCAAGACCTTTTCTGTCATGGCTTCAAAATACTAAAAGTACAACTCTATGCTCAATTACATACAGAGTTTGCCCTGTAAAAATATGTGCAGGAAACATTTCTGAGACAAACTTCATGTGATGCTTCACCCTTTACAGCAGTGTCACTCTCCAAAATCACCAGAAAAGTCATACATGTGCATGAATGACAAAATTCCCTAGAAGTTATTTTTAAGTAAATACATTGTTATCAATTATGAGCATTAGTAACAGTCTATGGCACTGTCAACGAAACCAGCTGTGCACTTCTGCGCAGTCTGCCCTCATAGTCACATTAGCCAAACTTTTCTGCTCAGGATGTCCTGGAAAAAATTTAGTGGGGATGGACCAATGTTTTTATTCAACAGTCAGATTTCTGAGATGCAGAAGGGCCAGTTGGACTTAGATTTCCATACGTATACTTGCATAGAACAGTGATCCCTCACCCAGAAAAACAGCTAGAAATAAAGCTTAATTAGAAAATAGGGCAGACTGATTAAGCACAAGGCATCACCAGACAACCATACCAAGCCGCCTGCATACAACAGGCTTCTTTTATTCCCGTTCCTCAGTGTTTTCCCATACTTGTTCAGCTTCGAATGCACTTTGATCCCTCACTTTTGCCACCTTTGGTCCTTCCTTTAAAAATCCCATAATAAGTCCTGCCCAATCCCCAAATGCTCTTCCCAGCACCCTAAAATGAGTCTCACCCCTGCGGGAAGTAACCTCCCTCAGAGAGTAGGGTGATTTGGGGAATCTCTCCTTGACAGATTCATGACAGGTTTCCACATGCGGACTGCGAGCTGACCACTCTCCTGTGATAGCCCTGGGAGGAGCCAGAGAAGGGTGCTGCACTGGTACTTGCTCTTAAACATTAATACGTGTATGTGCGTGCACCTGCTTATAAGCTATATGAATAAAATGATGGATTTATAACATTTTGCTGCTTGCTGCCAGCAAGAATGCTAAACTGAAAAAAAAAATGTACAACCCCAGAGATATTTTGCCACGTGATTTGTTTCTTGTGAGATATCTTTGAGAACTATTTATTTTTCACTGAAACCCTGCATTTATCAACACTCTTCCCTACATCTTTAGAATGATCAAATTGTGGAGTCTTAGCATAAAGTCTCCTGCTCTGCACACTGGAAACTAGGTAAAGTCAAATATGCTGTTTTTGGGCATCTTCCTTTTCTTTTTCTTTGTTGCCCTTGTAGTATCTTAAAAAAGAAATAGGGAGAGCAACCTTCTACTTTATAGTAACATGGAAGAGGGTTAAGTTTGTTGTGCAAGAGAAAAGGGCAAGGCAAAATAGAATGAACTGCTTTGATGTTCAGAATACATTCTTGAACACAGAATGAGTTCATAGAGACTACGAATTGCATAGCAGAGTAATAGGAGTTGACTCAGCATAAGAAGGTAAATTCAAGAACAAGTAATACCAGGATTGCATGGAATAGAGAAAGTGAGCAGTGGATCAAAATTTCTCAACATATTTAAGCAATGCTGTAGAAAGCTCTCAGGATTTTACTATTTTAGATTTTTTTAGACTTTTTTTTAGCATTTTACACTATTCTGTATGAGCTTTCAAATGAAGACAATCTGGATACCATCCTTACGGAGAACACAATTCTTGGTACAGGTCTGTACATATCTAACAGTGTTCTAGATTAAAGTTTTCTAGCAACTATTGCAAGTCCAAGCTCCTGAGTTTCTCTATTTCCTCATTTATTCTGCAACACCTCATCCTTCCTGTGTGCTGACATTAATACCTAGTTGGTGAGACATTTCAAGAAGCTGTGCTGAGCAAAATCTATCTTTTGGGGAAGAAAGAAAAAAAAAAAAAAAAAGTAAGCACCATCAATCTGGCCAGTTGAGCTCTGCAGGATACCAGCACAAGGGAAAAAAATGTGCTCATGGGAAAGGAGGGCAAGGCTGGATCACAGCGATCTCAATTTAGGTCAGCCTCAGCAGCTGTGGAACCACAGCCTGAGTGTCTCCATTCTGTAACATTTACCCTCGGGATATTCTTCTGCAGTAGCACAGGCTTGTTATCCTGTTTCACAGATGGCACAGGGATGCCAAGTCAATTGCCAGAGCTCACACAAGAAAACTCCGTCAAGAGCGGGAAGCTGAGTTTACGTTTCCCGCTATTGAAGAAGCAACTCCAACAACTGGACTGTGTCACTTGAAGCTGTCTCAGCAGCAAAGAGCCAGAATCCTAAGAGACAAAGGAAGCCCTATTTTCAAAGGGGGGAGGCCGATAGCTGTATGAGAAAAGTGACTTTCCCAAAGTCAGCGGGAAGTATCCTATGACAGAACCAGAGGCAAAACTTACTTCAGAGCACCAGAATTTTGTGTTTACGAGACAGTCCTCACCTAATATTATATATCCACGTTTTTTAGGATCTCGAAATAAGTAACCTCCATTTCCAATTAACCTCCTAGGTTCTTTGTTTTGGATGAGGGAGGAAACAGAGGTCTAAAGAGCCAGCTGATGAAGACCAACGAAACACATTCAGTACATAAGCAGTGTTCAGTTCTGCTGCTTGATTCTTGGCAAAATCAAAATCAAAAGTAGCATATACAGAATGATTTCTTATACAGGAATTCACGTCCTCCACGCCAAGGTAATACCATGACAACATCACAGGAATTCGTTCCCAGGATCATTTTTTCCCTTGGCACCTCTGCTGAGACTGAAAATAGGCAGTAAGCAGCAAATAAGCTTTTCTGTATCAGAAACTTCTTCCCACTACGTAAGGTCTGGACTGGAGCTCATTTCTCACAGGTCAGTAGAAAGTTATCAGATGGCAACAAATTTCAGACCTAACCAATCTGCATGGGGTGCAAACCAATGATATGGACTTAGAGAGGCTACTCTCAATTAGTACTGTTCATACACATCATCCAGACCTTCGAGAACTCTTTTCCTTAAGGGGTTTAAGGGAAAGGCCAAAAGGAATACAGCAGGGGGAAAAAAGAGGCAAGCTGCAATATTCTACAATTTGTAAGGTTTAAGGGAAGTCTGGAGAAATATTTTCAGGTTTCTATATGTAGAATCTCAGCTAGGGCCAATAAGGCAACATGGGGAAAAACCTGAGGCAATCTTTAAACAAAACAGTCTCATCACAATATGTATTAAAGTATTAAGGTTGCTTTGGAACGTTATCTAAAGGCTCATCAGCCTTCTCGTATGAAGTCTTTTATCAGACAGAAACAGTCATTCCCTAACAGAAAAACCACCCTATGGTCTCACCATATCACAGCTGTGAGTAGATCTTATGCAGAGGTTCCTGAGACTTCATTCATGATGACAAGGTCGTGATAACAAGGCTTTTTATTTTTACTTCTATTTTTCTCCCAGAAGACAGACAACTGTTGTACACGTGTAGGAGAATTTATCTGCAGCAATCCTCCTTTAGGTCCCCATGATATAAAGGATAGAGAGATCTTTATTGGAACTACCTAACCACTTCACATGAGGCAGTCTTTAGCTGTCTGCATCCTTGTGAATCACACCCCAAAAGGGAAGATGTCAAGACCATAGAACCATAGAATCCTTAAGATTGGAAGGGACCTTTATTGATCATCTAGTCCACTTTGAGAAAAGTTTTGCCTGGACCTTAGGACACTCCCTCTTGGACCCTGAGAGGTAAAAGCCTCCTCTCACCCCAGAACACCGTTAACTCTCATGGTCTGGACTATCTCCTCCTGGCCAGGAGCTTGAGACACAGCAACAAGACCCAGTGAAGAATAAAAAGACCCCAGACCCAAATATAATCAGTCCAAACCACTGTGTATGAGGGTGGGAAATTTAGATGGTAAGGTTGTAACTACTCAAGGATGTCTTTGTTCAGAGTCCCTCAGTGGAGGGACCCAGCGCAAGCTGTAATTACTGCACATGGGTCATTAAAATTCATCTCATCCTGATCTGACTTCAAACTACTGCCTCAGTGGGAACCAAGGGACCAACCCTGTTACAGTGTCTGGCAAGCTTAAGTTCCCATAGCAATAGGCTTTTAATTTTCTGAGAAGTTGTAACCAAGAGAAACAGCTAACAAAAACCTCAGCAACCATCGTTTATAACGTGTGCCAATGAAAAGTAACTTAAAGTTAGGTTCTATGTTCAGTAACCGTATCATCTGTTTGTGAAAAATTGAAAAAGTCAGGAGGCAAGGATTCCAAGGATAGGATCTCTTGGCTGTAAAAACTTGAGGTGCTTGTGTTTTACGGTCTTCATTCAGGAAGGGCTGATTATAACCATATAATACAGTACAGCCCTGTGTAAAAGGGCACTGATTTACTTTGCCTGGAAAAGACTCCTAGTTTTTCCTGGTAATTACACTGAAGTGCAAACCAGCTCTAGGAGCAAAGGAGCAACCAAGGGGAGAAAATCAGAAACATACTTTCAGTGGGATTTGAACTTGGCAAAAATTCTGGCATGTGCAGAACATGCACTAGCCCTTTCACCTCCTCTGGTGAAAGTTCACACAGCTCAGCTCTATCAAAGGATCTGAAACAGCAGGAGGAAAGGGAATTATAGCAGTACTGCAAGGCATTCATTGGTGCCTCAGATGAACAGCTCAGTGCCCAGGCAGCTGCTACACAAATGCCAAAACTGGGACCTTCTCTGCTTTACTGGATCTGTCTTCAAGTTTTGAATTACAGATAACTCACTTGATGGGATTCTGCTGCAACATGGTAATGCAAAGACTGCTTGCTACATGTGTATTTTTCATTCCTAAACTGAAACCCTTATGGGAAACTAGCCTCTCCAGCAGCCTGGATTCAAAAAAAAAAAAAAAAAAAAGAAAAAGAAAAAAAGAGAGAGAAAGAAAAAAACGACTAAGGTCTACAGAGCAACTTTTTCTTTTTTTTTTTTTTTCTTTTTTTTTCTTTTTTTTTTAAGTGGTTGAAGAATTTTTTGAGGGATTGCTGCATTTTAAAGACTGGACATGTTAGTTTCTGCATTGTAGAAGAAGAATGCTAAAAAAAAAAATAAAAAAAAAAGATGTACTCTCAGTTATCAAGGTACCTTTTTCTTCTACATTCAATGCCAAATTATGGACTTAAAGAACTTAAAAAAAAAAAAAAAAAAGCCATTATAATATTTTGAATTAGATAAGCATATGTGAGTATTCCAGGTTTGTGGTTAAAAAAAGTGTAGATGGTACCAGGGAATGACACCCTGAGGGGCAGCAATATTTTCTGAGACTGTGTTAATTTCAGCTTGATCAACATTTCTGCCGCTGCCTCAGATGAAGTTAGGCACTCAGTAAAACTGTCAAAAAAGTAAAACTAGCTTTCGCCAAATCTACAGAGAGTGCACCAGCCTAGGAGCCCATGTTTATATAAGGTGTACTATGCAAAAGCAGTTCAACAGGCTACAGATATTTTGTCCTTTATTTAAAAAGAAAAAGTTTTAAATGGAAATCATGCTTATGAAAACATTTTTATTCAAGTCTCCAGCACAATAAATATAGCCTGACTTAACTAATAAGAAATTTGTATAGTTTTGAGTTCCAGACTTCAATCCACATAAAGTTGATGTGAATTTTGATACATCATTTAACTAAATATTACAGCAGCAACTAAATAATTGATGAGTTTTTAACATCATGAAGAATCATATAGTAATTAAAAATCTCAATCAATGGACCATTCAATATACAATAAGAGAAAGTATGGCCCATAAATATTCCCTTCTCTTGCAGCAAATATAAAAATAAAAATTTTACCTGCCATTACGAATGCAGCCATTTTCCCCACAGGATAATAACTAAATTAATAATGCAAAACAATAACAATCCTGACCCTTTCCTTTGTGATTATTTAAATTACAAAAAAAATGGTTATTTAAAACTCTCCATTACAGGAAAAAATAAAAGAAAAAATATATATTTAGACTTTTTAACCTGTTATATATAGCAGAATGAAAGTTTTTTCTCAATTTTCTGAAAATGGATGATTCTGCTATGGACTTAATTATTTAAATTTCTCACACAGTTCATAAAGTCTTGGAATTATGTACATTAAGAACATAAGATAGAGATCTCAAAACAATCATTTAAAATAAATAAATAAACAATTTGATGGATATAATTCTCAAATTACCCAAGTGTTAAATTTAGCCAGAGTCTTTCAAGTTTTCTTTAAGCAGTGGAACAAAGAGGAAAAAAAGTGCAGAAGCTCCTTTCTCCTTTCTGATATTCCACTGCCATTGCTTTGTCAAGCTTTTTGCTGCTCTTTGACTTGTTTTAACAAAGTTGGAATAAAATCGATTCCAGAAGAATATCACACAACAAAAGATTAAGTTCCATGTAACTTACTGAAATCACCTGAAGACAAGCAAATTCATATCTACCCCTGTACCTACTGCTGACTGAAAGATTTCTGCAAGTCTGAGATAACAGAGTACCAGCATAGAAGTTTTCATTTCACCATCCCTCTGCTTTGGCAACTGCAAACAAAAAGAGCATTGATTAAGATAGGCAGATCACAAATTAAACAAGAAGCATCTGAGTTTTCACTGAAAATTTATAGTAATCTGTTTTGTCAATGTCATATTGACCTGTAAAGAACTGCTGATAGATAGTATCAGCTATTTATCAATTTCTCTACCCTTTTGTATTTATTTCCACTTCCCTTTCAATACTGATGGTGAACAAAACAGCAGAAAGGATGATTTCTTGTTATACGTTGCACACTTCTATTAACTTTATATTGGCACACAGGGTCCTTACGTGAGGACATTGCACAAGGAGTTAAGGAGAACACACCACAACTACAACACCAAAGCAGGTATCCTTTCTCCAGCTACCTCCCTTCCCTCCCAGCCGCACTGCTTCCTTTTGGTGACCACTTTATATGACAGTCATGCAGGCACAGACAACTAACAGAAGACTGATTATGACTGAACAGCAATCAAACTCCTAGCAAGCAGTACACAAACAGGTAAAGTTTTGTTCAACCAGATATATCCAGGAAACTGCACTTAAGTGGAAGATACAGCACTACCCGAGGAAGTGCTCCTGAGAGATGGATGCTGCTTCTTATCTTGACTCAGGCTTGGTACATGGCATGAAGCAGGTAATGTCCTGCTCAGCGTCATTCTTTCTCTGAGTGTCTACAGACAGTTCAAGCACTACCTGTTCCGGTTCTTCTTCACAGAAGAAGTAATTCGAGTTTTTTAGTTCAGTCTTTTTCATAGTATAATAAGTATACTAATGTTTTTCATCTGGACCATCAGATAAATCTACTTTTGGTGGTACCAGTTTGCAAGAACAAGGTCAACTAACTAATCCCTCCCATGTCAATAGCCTTTCAGTGCCTGCCCAGAAGTCCTCCATTCCCTGCAGATCCTACACACCACATGGGAGCAGATAGACAAATTCTCCTACAATTAACCATAAGAAAGTAATCTTGCAAGCAGAAATCAAAGCATGTCTACCCACAAAAGTCCCAGAGATGCACATGAGGGCAGGTGGCTCCCAGAAAAGACACAGCCAATCTCAGGGTCAGCTTTAAGATATGGGTACTCACATTCAACCATGAACCATCATGGGTACCACTGCAGTAACAGCAGTGATCTCACCAGTTTCAGCATTCATGTGGACTATTTCATCATGTAAGGTCACTTTAAGGGAAGTAGTGTTTGACAAACCTGATAGTCTTCTACGATGGGATGAGTGGCTGGATGGATGATGGGAGAGCCGTGGATGTTGTCTACCTTGACTTCAGCAAAGCTTTTGACACAGTCTCCTATAACATCCTCATGTCCCCATGAGCTCCGTAAGCGTGGACTGAACACGGTGGACTGAGAACAGGCTGGATGGCAGAGCTCAGAGAGTCGTGACAAATGGGCCAGGTCTAGCTGGAGGTCTGTGGTCAGGGGTGTCCCCCAGGGATCAGTATTGGGACCGGTGCTGTTCAACTTGTTCATCAATGACTTGGATGATGGGACAGAGGGCACTCTCAGCAAGTTTGTAGGCAATACCAAACTGGGTGGAGTGGCCAACACTCCCAAGGGCTGTGCTGCCATTCAGAGGGACCTGGACAGATTCAAGAGTTGGGCAGAGAGGAACCTCATGAGGTTCAACAAGGACAAGTGCAGAGTCCTGCACCTGGGGAGGAACAACCCCAGGCACCAGGACAGATTAGGGGTTGACCTGCTGGAAAGGGGATGGAATTGAGAGTTCTGGTTGATAACAAGTTACCCACAAAGCAGCAATGTGCCCTCGTGGCCAAGAAGGCCAACGAGATCCTGGCCGGCATTGGGAGAAGTGAAGCCAGCAGGCGGAGGGAGGGGATCCTGCCCCTCTACTCAGCACCTGGAGTACGGGGTGCAGTTCTGGGTTCCCCAGTACAAGAGAGAAAAGGAACTTCTAGAGAGGGTGCAGCGCAGAACAACAAAGATGATTAAGGGACTAGAGCATCTATCTTACGAGGAAAGACTAAGCGAGCTGGGCCTGGAGAAGAGCAGACTGAGAGGAGATCTGATCAATATGTATTAAGTAGCTGAGGAGAGAATGTAAGGAGGATGGGACCAAACTCTTCTTGATGGTGGCCAATGATAGGACAAGCGGTACAAATTGAAATACAGAAAGTTTACCCTCCGTATGAGGAAGAACTTCTTTGCTGTGAGGGTGACAGAGCCCTGGAACAGGCTGCCCAGAGAGGTGGTAGAGTCTCCTTCTCTGGAGATCTTCAAAACCCGTCTCGATGCCACCTTGTGCCAGGTGCTCTGGGTGTCCCTGCTTGATCAGGAGGGTTGGACTAGATGATCTCTAGAGGTCCTTTCCAACCTCAACCATTCTATGATTCTGTGATGTAATGAAAGCAATAATAATAATAACAATAATAATAATTCTCTACATAGAAAACCACTCCCAATTCCAGTGTTGTGATCTATGGCTTGACAGCATTTCATCTTTTTGTGAAGTTTTTTTTCTTTCTAATACAGCAGCATTTTAAAGAACAGGCTTAAATAATATTCAGTCATTCATCTTCCTAAATGGTGCCGCATCGTCAGCACCCTATAATCATTTTAATATATGAATGCAGTAGTTCAAAATAAGACTTAAATGCATGCAGTGTTACAGCACGTTTGGCATAAATCACACATTGCTAGATGTTTTGCATGATAATGCAGGTTTTACAAACCCAACAGCTCTTGAAAATGCCTTGTATTATAGACTAGCCAGTAGAAGATATATTACATTTATAATATTCCTGTCTGACAACACTGGGTAAATAAATCTGATTTAAATTATGAAAATAAAAAATAAGGTTCTGTTAAGTCCAAACTACCAGCCATCTAGAGCAAGAAGGTCTTACCTTAAAATATCTAGCACTTGCATCTCTAATCATTATGTCATTATTTCTTGCGTACACCTGCCTACCTGTTGTAGTCCCAGTTCCAGAAAGCATACAATTACAACACCTTCATCTTTACATACAAATTTTCTAGCCCTTAAGTTTGAAAATTTAGACTAGACAATATATAAAATCAATCTCTCAGATGCTGTTTATAAGAAAAGCATGACCTTCGATGCTCAGGCTTTCCTAATGTTCAACAGGCACCCAACTCACTGGAATGAAGGGAAGCACTTGGGCCTAATAGTCCAGCAACACCCAGAAAGAAGATTGCCAAAAAGGAATTTTGTAATCCTGATCTTTTGATGGAGAAAGCTCCACTCTCAACATGTGAGGGAGTTGGATAAATTTTTTATCCAACTTAGGTTTTGAAATGTGGAGTAATAAGAGATTCTTCGTATTCTCAAAGTACAGATAATGTACACCTTTATATGGTCACACGCTAGCAATAGTCCTCAGACAAGGCAGTATGCATCTACATTATAGCTAAAAGCTGGCACATCAACAGAACCCCCTCAAACCCAACCATAAGTGCATTTCATTCTCAACATAGCACAGTACCGGAGACAGTCCTGACTTGCTTGTTGATCGACTCACACAACCAAGTTGTTAAGAATGTTACACTAGCTAGGGAAATATTACAGGAGCAATTTCAATCGGGGCCAGATTTCTCATCAACTGTTTCATTGACACTCAGAATTCTTGCAGATCCAAGCAGGCTACCTATTAAGATGAAGCAGGTACAGCCAAAGAAATATAGAATGGATGTGCCAAGAATTGTTTTGGTGTCATCTACTTGCCAAAGAAAGTCAAAGTAGTAAGCTTATTAGTCGCTTGGCTTCAGAACTCCGTTTGAAGAATCACCAAGCTTCAGAAATACAGAAATAATAGAAAAGCATTGCAGAAAATAAAATAGAAAAAAAAAAGGCTACATAGAACTGTCAAACTGACTTCAAGATAAAAAAGTTTTGAATTCAATCCTATCATTACAACTTCAGTTTATGCATTCATTAACAGCTTTGCAAATTTTTCTAGTTAAACTGGGCATTTTTTTTAAAGCAAAAGACAGCACTGAAAAAGTCATAGTCAAATTCTAGAAGCACTAAATACGACAGAATTTTTCGTCTTCAACGTTCATAAATGAGAACTTTAGTATTAAAAATATGCTTTCAGGTAAAATTCAAGCACAAAACCTTAAGAAAACTCAAAAATGCATGAAAAAATAGAAAATAGTTCCAAGGGAACCTTTTTTTTACAATTTAAAGTCAGAAATAAAAGTTTCCATTAACATATGGAGGAATGAAAAGCTTTAAAACAAAAATAGAAGAGGCATGATTCAGCGTATGCTCTTCTATCCAAATGACAGGTCCATCATCATACTCTGAGTTGGGTATTTGTAGAGGCACACTAACACTCAAAATAAGAAGGGAAAGTTGCTGAGGGTTACAGAAAAGCAGAGCAAGAAACTTTAGACAGATATTCACAGATATTTTCCTGTGAGAAAAGAATGATAGGAATGTAACTTGAACATTAACAAATCCACTAGAATATCAATCTGCCTGGTATAATCAACAGGTTTGGGAGGGGGAGTGGGAAGGGACATTGAATGGGACTGGAAATCGAAAATTTAGCTTGTAATCAGAAAAATCCTTCTTTAGAAATTGGAACCATCAGCTCAAAACATGTAATACAATATAGAGCTCTCCTAAAAAGGTGTCAAGATAGATGAAGAATATGCTGTATATGTGAGGTCTATGACTGTAGCCAATGCCACATTTAAAATGTAGCTGAAAAAAAAAAAAAAAGAAGCTAATGTCACTGAAACCTTTTACTATTCTCTAAAGACCCATTCATAAATGAGTGACATGGGCAAAATCTGAATTTCCTTCCTGTTCTTTCTTTGGAAATGGCACTGCAGATTGTGTGTGCAATTTCTCAACTAGAATGTCAACAGAGCAGAAATTAAAGATACACAGAAAATTGAGAACATAATTTTAAAGGAAAACCATTCAAAATGTAGCCTGGACAACATCCTTAATGAACTAGCTATTAGTTATTAATATTTTACTGTCAAGTAGGAAGAGATGTAAGGAGGTTCTACAGGAGACATTTCATATCCAGCAAACAGCCAAGAATCTCATTGTCAGTTTAAGCAATTAGAAGTATAGTAAAAAGCAGAAGGTCCAGAATTAACTACTTTCCTGATGTTTTAGCATAGCAAAGACCTGCAGGCAAGACCTCTTTCATGTTGCTCTCCCATCCCACCTATACAACTTTCAGTTATGTAGCGCTGATTTTGCTGAGTACCGGTTGTTCTTCAAAGAACATTGCTAAATACAATACGCTACACAAGAAGCTGTTAAGAGGTTCAGCCAAGGAATAGTTCATATGTAAGACGTTTCGAACTTCTTTGAGAAAAGGGAGTTTTCACTGAAAAATAAACTGAAAGAGCTGATTTGAGGATCAATAGGAATAAACTTACCTGGCAGGAGAGAGCAGGCAAGAGTCAATGAGGCTTGTAAAAGATGGGTCCATAAAACAACATTGTTAACAAAATTATGAACATGTGACACAAACCAGGTTCCTTATCTCTAGCACAAGTTGAGCATCAGTTTTCACTACCTGGTTTCAGATCAGTGTTCCCAGAATTTAAAAGCGCTGTTTACAATGGGCTCCTCTCAACCTTGAGGAAGCTTTCAGAGTTGTTTACTGAGAACATTAGCCATGCTGCATGCAGATCGCAACCTTGCAGATGGCAAGAGGATTCAAAACCAGTTGGAGGTGGGCCATACATTCTCTGCTGGATGGAACTCATCACAGCCACATGGCTAACAAGTCGCAGGCTCCTCACAAAACAGATAGCTCTTGATAGTAAAAGCCAGTAAGACACAGATGGGTCCATTCAAAATGCTGACAAAGCCACCGTTACTTACAAAATGTTGCCTTCCCCTTTTCTCAAAATGTGCTGAGTATGATTCAGATAGTGGGAGACAACACCTGCAGCCCCTAGGACTTCCAAGGGAATCACAGGGATTTCCCTCTAGTATCACTTTGACTTACAGGATTAAATGCAAGTATGAGGAACATTCACTTGAAGGGGGTTCTGCATTCTCATATTATATCAGCAAAGGCTCAGTAGTGCAGGACCTCCTCCTGCAAGGATTGTAAAACACAAAACGGACACATACAGTCCTCAGCAAATTTCAAGAGTCGTGAAGCAGAGGAATGCTTTCCATACAATGGATTCCTACTGTATTCAGCAAATGCTCTTCTGCCCAGAGGCCGGTTCCCACTCTCACTCGAAGCAGCTGAGAATTCAGTGAAGCTGTATTTGACACCACCTCTTCCTCTCCTTGCTGACCACTACGAGACAGGATGAGACCTATGGATGTGCTCCAGTTCTGCTTGCAAACAATTTACACTCAGCAGGGGACAAGCCTTTATGCCAGTTACATGTGCACGGACTTTACCACCAAAAACTGTTACAAACACAATTGACAAAACCTGTAGAGAAGGTCAGACAAAGCTGCCTTCACTTTATTACAGCATGACAGATAATCACCATGCTTCTTCTATAGCATCTCTGTCAAACCCCCAAGGGTTCCAGTTTCTCCATGCTAAGCAATCAGGTTCTGCTCTGTACCTTCACAGAGATCCTTGAGGCAAAGCAGGCCTGCTAATATCCTGGCCTTCATCAGGAGCAGTGTTGCCAGCAGGTCGAGAGAGGGGATCCTGCCCCTCTGTTCAGCTCTGGTGAGGCCACACATGGAGTATTGTGTGCAGTTCTGGGCTCCCAAGTACAAGAGGGATGAGGAGCAACTGGAGAGAGTCCAGCCATTTGAGCCATCTTCAGCCATGAAGATGACTAAAGGACTGGAATAGCTGATGAACGAGGAGAGGCAGAGAGAGCTGGAATTATTTCACCTGAAGAAGAGAAGGCTCAGGAGGATCTTTTAAAATGTGTAAACACCTCATTGGGGGAGGAAACCGGTTGGAAAGGAATGTAAAGAAGATGGAACCAAACTCTTCTCAATGTCATCCAGTGAAAGGATGAGAGGAAATGGACATAAATTAAAACACATGAAATTCTTTTTAAACATGAGCAAAAAACTTATTTTACTTTAAGGCTGATCAAACAATGGAACTTGTTGCCAAAAAGCTTGTGAATTCTCCATCCCCCAAGATATTCAAAACCCAATTGGACAAGGTCATGAGCACCCCTTTTTCCTTTTTTTTTTTTTTTTTCCTTCTTTTCCTCCCTTCCCTTTTTTGGATCTGGAATCTAGCTCAGATACCACTGTGACCATCAGTGAGTGACATGGCACTAAAACTGCCAAAAGTAATAAATTGCTTGTATCCAAGGTTAAATTACATATCAGTAAGGGCAACTACAGTATAGCAGTATTTGAGGGGAAAGGAGGGGAACAAAAAAGAAAAATACCGCGAACATGGGACAGTAAAACCGTAACTACAACTACTTGCCAGCAAGCCTGTAAATCTCAGAATTCACATTTCTGGGACCTGTGTATGCCTCTTACCAAAGACATTGAGCTTTTCAGCACTCAAAGGGCTGCAGATCACCTAGCAAAGATACACCTGCAAGGCATAGAAACGACATTCTCCTTTGCACAGAAAAAGCTTTGGCGCTGATAGGAAATGTGGTATTTGCAGAAAATGATGGAATTTCAACAGCTGCAACAAGCTGGGAGGGGGCAGAGATCAAGAAACGAGTGATGAGCATGAGAGGATACTGGAGCCAACCTAACAGCTGGATCACCACAGCTTAAGGAGAGATCTTCAGAGTTCCCACACCCTTTTCCTCTCTTTTACATTTTACCATTGCAGCCAGGAAAACAGCAGCAAGCACATAAATAGAATGACCTAGAATTGTTCGCATCAACCTTGTCAGGTCATCATTCATCGCACCGTGAATCTTCTCTACATAAGCACTTAAACACACTGATGATGAGGAGTAGAGAAAAGTCCTTCACAGACAAATAAATGCAAAGGTGATCAGCAATATGGCCAAGCATCAATCATTGTTATGCCCTGTATAAAGAAGTTTTGCAGCTACTCAGTACTTACTTTTTTGAATGAGAAAAAAAATATATAAAAAGGTCTTAAACTCCATCTGCTCTGTATCAGTGCAGAGGATGGTGCTGGTCTCTTTTCAGTGGTGGCCACTGACAGAACTAGAGGAAATGGCCGGAAACTGAAACATCAAAAATTCCATAGGAACTTAAGGAAAAATTTCTTAACAGTGAGGGTGACAGAGCACTGGAACAGGCTGCCCAGAGAGGTTGTGGAGTCTCCTTCTCTGGAGATCTTCAAAACCCGCTTGGATGCAGTCCTGTGCCACGTGCTCTAGGTGACCCTGCGTGTGCAGGGGGGTCAGACTAGATGATCTCTAGAGGTCCTTTCCAACCTTAAGCATTCTATGATTCTATGATTCTATGTATGGAGTTGGGCCAAAGGATGGGGCTTCACTTTCCTGCAGGTGATGACTGTTACCATACCCCCAAAAGGAGCATAGAGGAGGAATGGCATGTGGGAACCTCAGTATCGCTCTGCCCTCCCTCAGATACTCCCAGACCCATCTCAGAAGAGCCATGAGCCCAGAAAAGGCTCAAGACCACAAACACTAAGGACCATGGAGAGAACCCAAATAAGCCCCTTAGAGACATGGGTCCTGCCCCAGCCCCTCCCAAGACTGTCCCAGAAGAGCCACCAGCCTCAGGGTCCAGGGGTGAAACCCACCAGACAGTCAACAGGTGCAGCTCTCCTCGTCACCAGAGACACATACTGAGTTACTTACTAGCCCCATAGGATACACTGCAGGACGCAGGGCAAGGACTGCTTTTTCCCTCCACTCACCCATTCTGACTGGGGCTGCCATGTACACTAACAATGCAATCCATTTTTCTTTCTCTTTTGTTTTACCCTGGATATATGAACACATATGCCTCATACACTACATATAGTTCAAGTTCATCGCACTAGAAGCCTCAGCTGTATCATTTCTTTATTAGGGTTACCTCAGAGAACACTTAGAGGAACTTCTGTAGTTCTTAAAAGGTCCACATGCTAGATATTTCACATGCACAATTCTACCAAGTGTTTATCAGGTATTTGGTTAAAAAGATGCAAACACAAATCATGTTTTAAGACTTCCTAACTATCCCCCTGCCTTGATTTTATAATAGCTCACTCAGGGGTCTCAGTCCTTAGGAAACAACAACAAAAAAATCACTGGGCAGAGGTTGGAGCACAGTTCAACAAAGGAACTATCTGGTCCATCAGGATGCATCAGAAGATGAGCAAGGCCACACTGCTTCAAGGCCTCCTCATTAAGAGGCCTCATTAAGAGTTCAACTACCCAAGCTAATTATCACTCCAGACTGTGCACAACCATTCATGAGCACAAGCATTCAGAGAAAGAGGTAGCAGATATCTGCACTGCGAGTGCAGGGAGCTGAGCAACCT
>NW_010581014.1:98893-123813 GCF_000705375.1 Tinamus guttatus | reverse complement strand
ACATTTACAGATGAAATTAAATGTAATGACTAAAAGAGCAAACAATCTAAGAGAAGAGCCAATAATCCCTCACATAGCAACAATTCAGGGCATAATCTCGACCCAGTGACTAAGCATCACTGGGAAACAATCTGGCTCTCAGCTGCTCTATTGTACTGGTTATAAATAAAGCTTCCTTTTGTTCCTCAATTTGCAAGGCTGGCAATTAGGAGGAAAAAAAAAAAAAAAAAACAACCACACCACCACCACCACATTAGTTTTTGCTCAATTTAATTAGTTCCTTCTTTCAGTACAAACCAACATGAAATGTGCTCTGCTACAGTATCTTTTTAAGAGTTATTCCTCTGACTAAAATACAGCTAAGACAATGGCACTATTCAAATGCCAAGCAGTTCTGCACTCGGTGAACCCTTTATAAAGGATTAAGCAAGCATCATCCATTTTCAAACTCCATGCATCAGTCGGGCTGCTGTGGGAGTAAATTGGTAAAAGTCTGTGGAAGTAAAACAGTTAATGCCTCTGCCTACCTGGCAAAAAAAAACCCCACGCAACTGCAATGTGCAATGACCCTGTTGAAGTCTGTCTTACGAGGCATTCAAGGAATGCACTGTCTGTATAAAAACTGCACTATCTGTACGGCACTGCCGCTCGGAGTTCTCCCCTTAGCGCTACAGCTTTAACTTGTTTCTGCTCAAGGCCTGCTTTGCATTCCGCTGCAGAATTGATCTGGCGCAACGCTCACCTCGCAAGACACAGGTGCAGCAGCAGCAGAAAAGGGGCGCTGAGCATCCCCATCGAAACTGCACTTACGTAAAGGGGAAGTAAATATCTGGGATTTATTTTAAAAAGGAGAAAAAGCTTAAACAGATCCTGCCAGAGTATTTTAGCATCTGCCAAGCCCTGTAACAAAACACACACACATAAAAAACCACAACACCCCCCCACTCCCACAAAAAAAGCCACACACACCCACAAAAATACACACAAGTAGGAGGATTTTAGGGGCATATATGGTTTTACAGACTGTGGTTACCAGGGTCAGGGGAATTGACAAAAATCACTAGCGACAGCTACTAAAAATGAAGGAATAGATCCAATCGCTTGGACAAAAGTCTTTTGCAAGTATTTAAGAGGCCTTTGCAACTGCTCTTGCATTAGGCTTCCCAAATTATTCAAAACCATTTAATATGTTCATGAGAGAAAAGGAGTGGGTAGTGGAGTAATAACGTAGCCTCTAGGTCCACATCAGCAACCAGCTGCATATTATCCTAGGCACTTAGATCCAGTAATTCTAAGAATTCCAAATTGTATTAAAGCAACAGCCACAGCTGCTATAATTTTGGAGAAAAGCCAACCCTTAATCCTAGGCCATCCAGTAACTATCCACATACTCCATGAACTAAAAATTTTATTGAAGGAGTATATACAATGCAAGCTCTTTCCTCTCAAAGAGTGCGTAAGTATGAAATAATTCTACTGTTATCTGAAAATGTGGTTTTGAAATGGTGTAACACCATGAATCCAGTGACTTTGTTCCCTTTGGCAGATGAGAGACAACCTCACCACGAGTGTGCTGATGTCATCCAAACTTCTAGTAAGCCAAGAGATGATTTAACAGACATTCCTTTGAGCGATCCAGATGCAACTTGTTATGTGGATGGATTGTCATATTACCAGGATGGCTGCAAGAAAACGTGATATGCGATAGCAGACCATGAAGGAGATGGTGAAGTGAATCCCTTGCCAACTGCTATGAGTCCTCAAGAAGTGAAACTTGTTGCATTACTTGGGCAACACATCTGGTAAATAGCGAAACATGCACCAGACTCTCAATATGTGTTTGGAGTATGCCATACTACAGGAATGTTGTGGGAAAAAAAAGTGGATTTCTTACACCTGCAGGAAAACATCTAGCCAACACAAAGGAAATAAAAGACTGAGAGGCTATAAATGAACTTAGGGAAATTGTGCTCATGCATCATCCTGCCCATACTAACTAACAGTCTGTAATCACTAGCAGAAATGTAATGGCAGATCCAACTGCAAAGGCCGCTTCACCTTCACAGCTGCGGTTTCATGCGGATCAATAGTTAATAATGACTGTTACAAATAACTTTGATGCAAATTTTTTTACGCAGTCCTCAATTAATATATGTGGATTGTTCACCAAAAGAAAAGTCAATGGGAAAAACGGGAAGCGTGCCAAAATGATGGGATTTTGACATGCATAGCTGCATATTGCAGAGTATTTTGCAAAGAGAAATAGTAACCTTCTATCCCTCCCGTTACTTCCTCTGATTAGCGCTTCCTTCTGATTATCATATGTAGCCACCAGTCCCAGCTCCTCCAGCCACAAGGTTCTCCGCTGGCCTAAGGCCAGGAAGGACTGCCAAGAAACAGAGGTTGTGGGCAACCACGTGTCCCGCTGGCCCATTCTGCACAGCCTGATGATGCACACACTGCCCTGCTGAGCGCATGAGTGCTCAGCATAGTGCCTATACAGGAGGCACAACAGAGCCACAAACTAATGAGCCTGGAGAGCGTTAGATATAGGCTATACAGTCTCTCTCCTGGCTCTGTAACTGGGCCTAACCAACGCGAAATAACAGTGAAGAAGCATCACTTCTCTCAACATCTTGGATCTAATTAAAAAAAGAATATACTCTATTCCTCCTCCTCTCCATTTCACTTGCAGTCTGCAATCCCTGTGGGAAAAGTTCATTTAAAATTCATCCTTTGTTTGATATGAAGTATCTTCCAGTTCAACAACAGAGAACATACTTCCTTGCTGATCTGAGTCTCACCTTTCTGAAGTTTTCAATTTATTATGCCTGAATGGTGACCAACAGCTTCTCAATTGCATGGTGATCCTTTAAACAGGAACTAGTTATTCCTAGTTATTCTACATCAGCATTGGTCCGTGAGCATGTCAACAGATATTCTATGAAACATAAAGAGGAAATGGTGGGAGAAACCAAACAATTCTCAAAGGCACACAGACAGGCACTTACCAAAACATTTTCAAGATACCACAAAACCAAAGCCTAAAGCCACTCTATTCTCAGTTGACTCCAGTCCAGATGATTCTCTTCTCAAACCTTGGAGAACTACAGTCCACAGTTCTACAGCAAACCTGATATCACAAGCTAAACCACAATCTAGTATCTGCAACCAGTTTTTTTATTTTCCAAAAACAAACAATGAATTATTTTTTGCTCCTTGTGTCTATAGTTTATATTTTTAATCCTTCTCTTGGCCTCTGAGAGCTAAGAAAAACTTCTGATAAAAATAAAGAAAAATTGAAAGTTTCTTATATCAAATAAAAGTTTCTTATAACAATTTCAGGTGCTTAGCTTGAATGACAAAACACTTTCCTAGCTATCACTATAAAATTGCTAAGGTACAATATGTTACTAAAAATGGACTTAGTTACTTCTCAGAATATACAGTTTGTAAAGATCAAAACCAGAATATTTGATGAAAAAATCACAGTAGTCTTGCAATACTCCACAAGGAGTTCCTTTCTTAAAAGTCTCTGTTACTCTGACAAATACCTTTCAATACTCAAGTGCAAATAAACATTTGATGATTCAGCTGAACTTTATTGCTCAGGACTTGCAGTAAGCCTAACGGATTCAAAAAAGGAAGGGGGAGCAGCAACCCCACATGACTAGCCAACTCACTAGGCAAGATATATGTTCTTATTTAATAGCCAGAAAAGCTAAATATTACACCTCTGAAATTTTTGCCTTTGAAACAACTTACAAGGTTTACCCTGTTTTGCTATGGCTGTCATGAAACTTTCTTAACAGATATACAGTATTTCCAGGTTTAGGTTTAAGCCAATAAAAAGGTGTTTTCATGTAAGATGCTTTAAGTGCTTTGAACTTTTCTTATTAAAGGCTTTCTATGGGATTTTGTTTTCTGATTACTGAGAGGGAAAAAAATGCATCTACAAAAACAAGTTGCTATTTTGAAGCTTCATTTGGGAAAGAAAAAGAAAAGAAAGGATTACTTTGAAACAAAGCATACAATAGGGAAACAGGCTGTGGAATCCAATTTAAAATTACATTCCAGGAAAAACTACAAAATAATTCAAAAATGCTACAAAATAAGCAAAATGAACAGCATCCCTGACTTTGACAGAAAGTCAAGTTACTGTCCTGCCACTCTGGAGACTTAACTTATTGTATACACAGACCATGAATTTAATCTTGGTGCTTCTGTCTTGTTTCTGAAACAAGATAGTCCAAATCATCTGTCTAATCACACAGGAAATACAAGCAACATTTCCTCATTACTACTAAAATAGCAAGTTATGCTCCTTCCTTGACTTCTATCAGTCTGATTGCAAAACAGTGCTATAAAAACATATGGAAGAGTATGTCAGAAGATAGCTGTTTACGTTTTGTAAGTATTGAAAGAAGAAAATAAAGCTAACAAATATAATATTGTTGGCAGTTAACAAATCCATTTTCTTCCTGAAATGAAGAAGGAAAGCTGAGTTCCCCCATAGAACTGAAGTGTTTCCACTGCCATCTAGTGTTAAAATTAATACATACATAGTCAAGGAGAAGACTTTTTATGACTCAAGATCTCATACTGATTAAAAGAGAGAACTATTGTATATGAAAGATATTTTTCAATTCATTTTAAATAATGCCATTTATATATAAACATACAGCTGAAAAATTCTGCTCCTCCTCATGTCCTTGGTCATAAATTTTAACTGGATTTTGCCTATCTTGCTGAAAAAGGAAATCTCCAATAAAAATCATTTCTGAAGAGCATAAAGTCCCTCACAAACAAATTAAATGAAACCCTGAAAACCAGCAGCAAAATATTGAATAAAGGTAACACAATGAAAAGAGAAGCTTTTAAGATTATGAGGTACTGATAGAAGAAATGCTCTGACAGAAGTGGTCAAGATAAGCTATATAATGAACAAAAAAAAGGAAAATACAGATAAGGTTTTCATGAGTAGCAGAGAAGAAAAAAACCAACAACAACAATCACCAAAAAACCCACCTCCTTTGGACTGCTAAATGAAGTTCAATGAGGGTCACTAATGAAGGACCCAGGGCCAAGTTTAAAGATGCACATAACACATGTAGTTCCACTGAAAGCAGTAGATTCCTTATTCAGGTTTCAGCAAGAGATACAGAGCTGGCACTCTAGCTCTGTAATAGCTAGTTTTCTACAGAACCAGTAGCAATATAGCTGCCAGTGCTATATCATCATCCTGAGCTGATGAATCCTCCGAGAGATAAAGGTGAGCAGCTCAGCTGCAATGGTGCTCCAATGCAGCCAGTGTGGTTTCCAGAGTTGTACCATATCTGCACGTGCTGCCAATTACACCACGTAGCTTCACTACTTCAGTCAGCAGCAGCTGAGGGTTATCTGAACACAGTGTCTGATGTTGCATCGGTACTTCTGAATCGCAAGATCAGAATTTGCATTTATTATTGCCTACCAGTAGGCCTGTCACATCACTGAAACCTATATTACATCTAGACTAGATCTGCAGTCTCAGCAGAGTTATTACACTGGTATGAACTGAGTCTTCTAGGTCCCAAACCAGGAAAGGACAGACTGGCAGGTCTTTACTGAGCCATCCATTCCCATGCACATGAAAATGAATATACCTATCAGAAGACTAGTTTGGTTGAATAGAGAAGTTATGATTGAGCTCCAATTCAAAAAGAGGTAGAAGTGAAGACAGAGTACAGATAAACAGAAAACTTGTCCTGAGGAAACCTAAAGCTGAACATAAGGGATATCAAGGCCAGAAAGAGTTACATTAGCCCTAATAAAATAAACAAGAAAAATGTTGGCCTGATGCTGAATGGGGCAGAAAATATAATGGGAGCAGACACAGATGCAGGTAAGGTTCTTAATGACTTATTTGCCTCACTTTATTACCAAGGCCTCAGGCCCCTGTGTCTCAAGACAGGCTTCAAGAATAACTGGAATTACCAATGGCAGAAGAGGACTGTGAATCAAGGGTTTCTTTAAAAACCTCAACCCTGTAAGTCCACAAGACCAGATGGGATGCACTCTAGGGTGCTGAAATAATTAGTCAATATCACAGCAAGACTGCTTGCTATCACACTTGAAATTTTGCAGAGATCAGGGTCTGTCCCTCATGACCAGAGAAAGGAAGGTATTACATCCACATTCAAAGAGGATAAAAAGGACAATTCAGGCAACTATAGCCTAGTCAGCCTTCAGTCCCTGGGGAAAGGGGCCTGAGATCTCTCTGAGATCCCTTCCAACTTGAATGGTTTCTGTGATGTTTTATCTCTACAAGAACTCTACCACAAACCAATAGCAGACACTCTATTCATCAACAGGGCATGGATCTATGATGACTGGCATAAACCCAGAAATATCTCATCTGTTAGTTCATGATGGCTACTGTGCCAGCTGTTAGCTGGAGATGTGATCTCACCCTACAACTCTGACACGAAGGGAGTCAAGAGGAATCACAAATTTGATACCCTTGGTGACATTACAAGTAACAAATGTCAATATTTCCTTTGCAGTGCTTATCACTCTGAAGAAAGAGCATTTATAAAAATGCTGTTAGAAGATGCATTTGAAAAGACGTTAAGTTAGCATCTGCCTATACCAGGGTTTGCTGTTCTGCATTCACATGAAGCACTGTCACCTGTTGGCAGCACAGGGGAAAGTTTGGGCTGCTCACCCACAGTTTCTATGCTCAGTTAGTTGTTTCAGGCCAAGTTAAAATAGTGTCCCCACCTCCTCTTTAAGCTTCCCTCATTACAAATGCAGTGCCATAAGCATCCAGATGCATAAGGCAATATAGACATGAGTTCTCAGTCAGCCTGAAAGCAAATCTTTGGAAACTTTCCCCACTGCAGATGGTCCCCTTCAGCCCATGTATGACACCTATAATGCTATTATCCATATTATATTTGCTCCGTAATAACAATCATTAGCAGGAAGCCTGCCAGTTATAAGAGAGTATCAAGTAGCTGCCAAGACTAGTCAGTGATGGGACCCATGGTTCATGTCATCAGTCTAGATTTAGACTGTTCACAGCATTATTAGCAGCAGGCACTGCATCACAGAAAGCACTCTAGACACCTGAAGAACTTAAATACTTAAGAAGACAAAAGATAAATACAGTTTGAAAGAAAATAAATAAATGAGAGAATGATGTCTATATGTATTTAAAAGAAACAAAGCACCTAACATACAGAAGATCAGAGTCAATAAATCAAAGCAAATTAAAAAACAAAACAAAACAAAACAAAACAAAAAACCTTTCCTCAGCAGCATCCCTCTGGGGTGGTGCTGCTTTCTCTAGCAGCAGCTCAGAGCACATGTGCTTTCACTGGAAGGAACAAAAATTGCATAGCAGTCAGTAAAAACAGAATTTGTTCCCATGTGATAATCGCTAATCAAACACAACAGATAGAGAACAGATTTTAAAAAGCTGAGACCAAAAGTTTAATATCCCTATCCAAGTAGGTTTTCTTCACTATATGTGGGTATTCACTATCTACACATATGCCCAAGCTCTTTCGAATGTACTTCACTCATAAACCCACCACCTGGCTTGATGAGGACTTCTACAGTGTGATATATAAAGATTTGCACTGATTTTCCTTCATTCTTTTCCCACTTCTGTGTTTCACTGAACTTTCCTTTCTTGCATTATGAGAGGAAAGGGTCAAAAGCTTTGCTGGAAGGCTATCAAACTCAAAAGTAAGTTCCTCTATATAAGAAAAGAATATAGTTTGAATTTTAGGTATTTACTTTACATTTTTTCTCTAATTGTGTGTCCCTGGAATTATAGTAACATGAATAAAAATGCATTAGGTGAATTAACTGAGTGGTTATTTTGGAACACAGGCATAGAGGCATGGCTTTCTGTGAACAGAGTGCAGAAAACAAAAACAGACACAAAGTCACTAAAGAATTTCAGTATTTCAACCTACATAATTTCCACCTATATAAACGTTAAAGTACAACCCTATCCTCCCTTTTCACCTACTCTCCCTTAAAGAAAGAAGTTGCATGTCCATATAACTTTTTCTTTCTACATACTGCTACTACCTTCTCATTTGTTTAAGGCTCATCAGCCTCCTAAAATATATTTCAAATGTAATTCTGGATGCTTTAACAAATAGGAATTTGTCTGAGCTTGGATGGATTCCCTCAACCCCACACTCATCCACTGGCTGTAGATGGCTGGTACTGGCCAACTGTGAGCCAGTGTTCCTGAACAAGTAACGATTGTTTAAACAAATCAGTTGAGTCTATGCATTGTTCTGCACTGCTATCAAAGGAAACACTCACAGGAACATACAAAAGCAGGAAACATCTAAAAAGTACATTCCTTGGCACCAGCCCTTTGCCTGCTGAAGTCTTAATTGCACAGCGCATCATATTAAGAAAGAGAAGATGTGCTGGGCACTGCTTTAACATAAAAATGAGTAAACTGAAGAGTAAGCCACCAAACTTGCAACTTGAGACTTGCAACAAATCTTCACAAAGGTCAATGTAGTCCCCATGATTTTTATTTTGACTGTCAGCTTTAAATGCCAGACAGATGCAAATGCCTGTGGGTGTCAAAGGTGATAAATAAGAGTGACATATAGATACTGCCATAGAGACCAGTTTTCCACAGACTATCTTTTTAAATTACTTTACAAGGCTATAATAATAAACTTCAAGAACATTTTCTGATGAAAAGTGACAGAATATCAATATTCAGTTCACCTCAGGAGTTATTTTCTCATCTTGCACATCTCTGGATTGACCTCAGCACCACCAGGCATCCCAAGTATGACTGGACACAGAGTTCACTGAGTTTTGCTGTGTGAGGTCTCCCTCCTAACCCATGCAAAAATCAGCTCCCAGAGCAACTGCTCATTTCCTAGAAATTAAAAGAACCACAAACCACAGAAAATAAGTTTAATGTTGCATATTTCAAGCAACCCTGATCAAAATCCTCTTAAGTTTACATTGCGTCACATGTTAAAATATTAACATTAAAATACAGAATAAAAAGTATATACTTTTTCATTCTTTTCATTCAAGGTATGTTAAAAAAAAAGAAGAAAATGTTATCAGAGAACATATTTTAGAATTCATACATGCTACATACTTAAGCTAAAAATGAATTCCTGGAGACAATATAAATTTAAATAATTGTCAGATATAATCTCTGTAAAAGTATGCTTCTAGAAAAGCAAATATATTTAAAATAACGGTTTCATGAAAAAAATCAGACACTTCTGAAACTCAATTTTTTAGTTTCACCTTAATTTGTACGAGCACATCAAAAAGATTACAGAAATCAATAGAACAAAAATACATACGACAATGCTCTTCTCTGGAGGAGAAAGTAAAAATACACACACGAAGGCAAGCCAAATGCTAGCAGCATCGGGTACAAAGTTTACTCATCTTGTTTAGTTCTGTATGGGAGAAGTCAACACGTTTGCTGGTTAACCTTCCTGGTCCATATAATGGAGTGCTTTGTCACGTTATACTCAGTTTCATTCTGACTTTATTTAATGCCTCGCTTTGCACTAAATACCTCCAAGATCCAAACAGGTTTCATCAACTATCACCTTGGTCAGATGCCTGCATCAGATAACGGTCTTGCATATCCTTGATATAGACCAAGTGTAAAAAGCACAAGTTTCCTGTGGAGTTACTTTGGGGAGTCTCTCTATAGGGCTCTAAAAATAATAATAAGAACAAATTTGAAGAAATGAAATAGGCTTTCCATCTCACCTTCTGAGCACTGTACTGCTACAGATGCTTTACTTGCTAGTGATACTGCATTTTCTTTTGTGCCCCTACATTCTGCACACCAAATCCTAAGCTAATTGACCATTTGTTCTCCAGTTCCTCTATTATCCTTCTTAACCCCAAAATGAGGACTTTTGAAAAGGAAAATTCTTCAGTGTTTGGTCAACTAATCCCCCTTCACACCGAGGCAAAAAGTAAAGGAAGCAGCAAGTTGGAAAAGATAAACCAGCTGATTAACACAGCTCAAATGAGAGCATCACTGGACTGAATACAGGGTAACAGCATCACAGTAATTTAAAGGTAGGAACCCAAAGGAGAGCACATGTATTTAGCGCAACAGAGGGGTCAGAACTAGGATTAAGGACTAGCTAGGACTAACCACCAGCCCAAGCCCCCACCCTGGCAACAACTCCGACAGCCCGTAACAATACGCTGTACAAAAACAATGCAACGTTCATCATGGAAAAACTTCCCCAATTCTGCTTGGGGAAAACCCAACTGGATGGGCTTTCTCAGCAACTGAAGGAAACAAAGTGCCAGGAAACACACTAATAGGAAACAATTAGATACTAGCTCTACTTATGGCTGGGAAATTTAATGTTTTCCTTCTCTTTCCATCTCTAACCTCTGGGATGCTACAAATGCTTGTGCTGAGTGACAGAGGTATCCCTGAAAATGATGGAGAACAGATCAAAGCTACAAGCCAGAAAAGTTGCACAGCTCCTGAAATTTCCAATTATGACCACATATTTCCACCCATGGAGACAGAGACCGGCCTAACTTCTCTCCTACATCAAAGGAAGCTCTTCAGGGAGAATGAAGGCAATGATTTTATATGAAGGAAAGCACAAAGCATCTACTGATGTAGATGCTTTGAACAATGTAAGCATATATATCTAAAAAAAAAAGAAAAAAGAAAAAAAAAAGGTCTGTAAGAATATGCCACAAAGCTGAATGTAGCTGAAAACATATTTTCTTGATGACTATGGCACCAAGGAGAACTTTGGAAGTTAATTAATGAGAGGGGCAAATATTCTAGGTTAAAGCAATCCGAGAAGGGCTGACGATTAACTCTACTGATACTTCTGGGACAAATCAGTTTGCTTTCCCCATAACTAATTTATCTTTCACCAGTGGGTTGCTCTTATACCCTGAGGTTTAAGTTTATGGCACATTAAAGCTTAGCTATATCATATTACTCAGGAACTTGCAGGACTGAATCATTTACAATTCCGCCTTGAGGCCTTAGAAGGCAGTTTAAAACCGAGACCACCTGTAAATGAAATTACCTTGACTTAGCAAATGGTCAATCTCAGGGCTGTTGGACAGCGGCATTTTCCTTTCCTCAAGCTATCCTGTTAGGACCATGTTACTGACCTTTATCTAACCATACCCATTTAAGTGGACATGTGGACAGCATCTTTAACTGACCAAGTAAGAGACCTCTGTCAAGAAGTTACCCAATTCAGACATAAATGAAATGTTAGCTAGACTGTGGAACATCACGGCATATTACACTCTTTTCACAAAGAAAGCTCTCTTACACAACGCAGATCATCAAGCTGCTCTGTAATTGTAAGGCAACCGAAGAAATTAATTAAATTTGTTCTCACACGTTGCTTGCTCACCTTGCTTGTCTGATCTCATTTTGGATTAAACTGTGCAGTTTGTTTTGTACACACTCTCCTCCCTTTACCTCATTTTGCTCAGAGTGGTACAAAGACTTTGGAACAAAAACTTACTTACAGTCCAGAGCAAACTAGATAAATGAAAAAGAACTGACCCAATTTAAAGATCAGCAAAGGGGATGACTTATCCAAGCTCACCCAAGGAGATCCCACACTCTCTTGGATGAGTAAGGCATGGAATAATCTTACCATCTCTGCACAACTGTACAATTAAACATTTAAAACCCATTATTCAATACATTCTATTATATATTCAACTGTCCAGCTCATTTGAAATGGCTGCCTGCCAGAAGCATATCATCACAAAGCTTCTCATGCTTTTGTTTGTTTGTTTCTTCTGCACAACAGTGAAACAAATTGCCCACAGTGCTTAAGTTAAAAATACTACTTCTTGGGTTCTGATTTTTTAAAACTATAACTGAAGACCATCGCTTACTACCAACCAAGTTTGACTCCTCTATTAAGCAGTTTCCTACAAGTAAGTTTTGCAATACTTTATCAATCTAAATCAAATGCAATATATTTCTTTCAACTTCTGTGCACATTTTAACTTCACAAGGTAGGCAAGGCTTTCAATCACCTCATTTTCATCAGTCAATACATTGTGCAGATTTTAGAATTTAAACTATTTCAAATCCTCTAAGATACATAAGACAAGTATTTTTCATTAGTAAAATGAAAAAAATACACACACACCTCGCTCATCATGAAAAAGTCCTCTCTTCTTAGAATAAATGGATACCTTTGAAAATAATATCTTTGCATTACAGCAAGGGCCTTTCTGAAATCCCATAACTAACACTGATCAGCATGCTAAGAAAGTGAGGTAATTTGGGGGCCTGCATTAGAGAAGGGATAGCAATTTTTCAATCTAATTTCAGGATCATGGTGGAAAGAGAACTGCATATTACCATGCATGCAAGAAAAATGCTAGAAATATGCTATTTATTTTCTCTCTCTGATAGATGTGCATTCTTTCCTACTCCTCAATGATGCGATTCACAGACCAGGATTCCGGGAACGGAGCCAGTGCCCATTTACCAGTGCAGCAGGATCATTTGGCATAATTAGCGTATGACACTTCGGCACTGCCATGAACTTCAACCAGATCTGTAATCTAAGTATTTGCCACATGCTACACCCCATGCCCATGCTGTGTAACTTAAGACACTCGCTTGGTGCGCATTCTTTTCTGAGAGCTGAGTTAAGGGTGCTGTGGGAATTCTCACTTTCATAACATAAGCCAGTTAGAACATCATACTTAATGTTGCATTAATTTCCAGAGTATCAAATTCTAAAGCAGTGGGAGCAAAATGAAAAAGATCCCAATACAATAATCATTTAAAGTGGCATAAGAAAAGTCAGTAAGAATTTTTTTCTGTGCCCAAAATTGACCATTTCTGGCTTCCACGACTATCTTTTCACCATCACCTAACAGTCCAACTTTTTTGAGAACCCAGGAATCACGGTACCCTTCTGCCTGATTCAGAGCATGGCACATATGACAACATACTGAAGTTATCCAAACAATCATTCTAAGATTGCAACACACAACAGCCTTACAAGGCGAGTCATCTTATGCCTAAACCCAGGCTGTTCCTGCCCTGTTCTGACTTAAAATCTGTAGCACAAGATTTTATAGGTTCCTTATCTTATGTACTGTAACATTTTGTCTCATATTCAGCAAATATGAATGATACCTATATCAAAGCCTAACACTATCCATCTCTTTATTTTGTCTTACAACAAGAAGTACCAGCAGCTATTTATGCCCAGTAGCACAAATAGGGATTTTAAGCTAGTTGTATATTCTTACTGTACACCTTATTACTACTGTTTTTTCAGAAATATGCAGATCCCAAAATAAGACTTTTTACAGCAGTTAGACCACAGAACTACAGCTTTGGCATCCAAAAAAAGGGCTCATCTTTTCCAGTTCTTCTTTACATATACAATTTCCCAAGATCAAACTATCTGTCTCATATCCCCGAGAGGGTGTTGTTAAGTTTCTATGTCATCAACTGTAACAATCTTTGGGTTGATTTAAATAACATTAAAGGAAAGTTTCAACATTTCCTTTTCTTAACCTCACCTAGTATTTTCCTTGCCTTTTCCAACTGCAAGAGAGAGACTTTTTTTCCCTCTGCATCACTGACAAGATGATAAATTCATTTTCATTCATTCTTTCAAGCTTTCAGAATACCACTCCTCCAGCCTGAGCTCTAAACATCTGTGCAGTTGTAGCTTGCTGCAGCTCACTGGTCATTCAAATCATATAATAACAGATATCATCTGCTTGCAGTTGTCTTTACAAGCTTTACACAAGCAGCACAAAAATATGCCATGTTGCTTAGCAAATCAAGCTGATTATTTTGGACTAATTATTTTTTTGCTGCTCCTGTTTGTAGAGTTTAGCAACCTGCATCCCTCTCTGCCTTTGGCAGCACACATGACTGTTAATCAAAAAGGTAGTTCCTTTTCTTCCTTCCTCTGACAGTCAGGAAGCCACTTCCTCTACTGTTTTGGAAGAACACTGAAAGAGGTAGTGACACATTTTCTACTCACTTGTTAGCCAAGGCCAAACCCTTAAATAAGTAGGGTGTGCAAAGAAACCATCAGCCTCACATTCCATCCTGCAACTGCACTAGGGCACCAAACATGAGGGTAACAGCAGATACTGCAAGACTGGCCTATTTTCAAAGCTGCTTTACAAACATATACTTGCAAAAGTGGACAAAACTTAGCTGGCCAAATATAAGTACTGAATATACTTAATATCGGTGCAATATGATAGAGCCCCTCTTGAACCTCCAAATCTCAGAGACAACTAAGAAAAAGAAAATAGAGGCAAAACAGTATTTGTATATAATAAGATGATCTCTGGAGGTCCCTTCCAACCTCAACCATCTTGTGATTAGAAGCAATATACTTCTCCTTCACACCTCCTCTGGTACCTACAGCAGCATTTGGAGACATCTCCACCAACAACCACCTTAGCATTTAAAGTAAAAACACATTACAAAAAGGTTTTATAAGTGTTGGCCCAACTCGGCTACTCTAGGTAACTATTAGAGCACAGTTAAAGATCAGACTGACTGATTCTAAAATACCGTAGCAGAAATCCTACTCACCTGCAGTATTTTTATGTATGGTGCTGGAGAGCTCCCAGACAAAACCTGAGGGGATGAGAAAGACTAAAATGAGTTTGATTATCTCCTGGACTCGCCTCCCTTCACAAGCATACATCCCTCAGACAGAAATGAGAATTTCACAAAAAGCCAACAAGGTTGCATCAAATCCTACATGCTTCTGAACATAAGGAATAAGTCTTAACAATCTGGTACCTAAGAGCATAATTGAATTTGGACGAAAACTCAGACAATGCCAAAAAATATTAAAAACAGACTCAAGAGAGAGAAAGGGGAAGACAGAGACCTTTGTGTGTCAAGTCAAATCAGATATACTAGTCATAAAAATCCAAAGTATCTTTCCCTTTTTGTTTAGGTCCTTTATAACCACTAAGACATCCATTATCTCTACAGCACCAAGAACTGAAATTAAGCAGGACCTCTCCTACTGACCTTGCCTGTGCTAGCCACATTTTGTGATTGCTCTCACAGACCTCCCAGAACAAGGAAGCACAAAATCAAAACAACATGAAGGGCATCAAAAGTACTCAAGCACATCCATGAGGAAAATATTTATTTTTTTAATGTTTCAGATTTCTAACATAATATCTTATTTGTACAGCAGGTAAGAAAGCCCAATTTTGAGAATGGCATTTTCAAAGCTTGACTATTGTCCAATTCCGAAGAGTGAGAAAGAAGCCAATTAGATATTTTCATCTTTAATCTCCTCACATTCAGCTACAAGAACTACTCTATTCTTAATTAACCTTTGTGTCTGAAGCCAAGAGATCTTGCTGATTCACAGGTCACAGTCTACTTGCCATAGGTTCTCAAGTGCATGGACTCCTCAACAGATCGTGCACATCAATTGATTTAGTTATATAGAAGTTGAATATGGCTTAGCAAAATTAAAAAAAAAAAAAATCTCAGTTTCACTAAGCACGTATAAGACAATTGGCCAAGCTGGTGCCACAGAGCAGGATGCTGTCATCTTCATTTAAAATTCAACTGAATTCACCACTGGTGTAAGCCAGTTTTTGGTGCAGCATAGGCCGAAATACTGGCCCAAAAAGTGCCCTTCCAGCCATGTAAGCACTTATCTCCTTACAACCATTAGGTACATTACCACATATGCCCTCTAAAATAAAGTACGCACATCTTTCGGTTCCTCAAATCATGTCCTAAGGGCAAAGAAAGCTTGTTTTGTTTTGTTTTTTTGATGTGTGTCTCAGACTAATATCATCAGCCCTAGGTAAGTATCTACTTTGGTGTCACTGACAGTGCTGTGAACCTACCTCTCGAACAGTAACAGGCCTGTCTAGAGATTTAAGCTGCAACAGCCTGATAGTCATCCCCCAGTAGCCTTAGAGGAACATAGAGCAAAGCACATAACCTTCCAAAGCCTCTTAACAGTAATGCCTTAGCATCTCCAAAAGTGACAAGTGTCTTGAGAAGAGTTTGAGAAGTGACTTTGAAATCTAAAAACAAAAGAACAAAATATCATTTGCTAAAGCAGGAAGAAAGACTTAGCAGCACTTCTTCTTAAAGCCCCTTTAAACACAGCTGCAAATCTAAATGGCTTGAGCTACAGCTTCATTTCCTCTGTGGTGGTTTAATGCAAAATCGGGAGGGTGGTGGTGAACTACAGTTACATGCAGCAAAACAGGATGCCTAGTTCCATTAAGCACCATTTACAAACTTCCTAAGCTCTTCAAAGAGGAGAGGTGAATAAATACGAAGAGTGGAAGATAGAGACTACATAGCTGGGGAAAAGACACTATGCTCAGGCCCTAGCCAAACTTTTTACTTACTTAGAAGAAAGCAAGACATAGTAGCTGTCACTCAGGGGTCCCCAAAGAGTAGAAGACTCCAACTAGTAAAGTGAGAAAAGGAAAACCTAAGAGCAAAAAATAAAAAGAACTCAAAGAAGATTAATTCAACAGTTTAGGAAAGACCTCTTTGAGGAAGATATCTTGGGAATAGACTCAAAAAGGGGAGTCTCTTATAGAACTCTAGGGATATATCTTACGGTAACCACTCTATAAGGCAAGAGTAAGAAAACATGGAACACGAAAAAATCAAAACCATGAAGATGAATTTACGTAGGTGTGGGAAATTAAGATTCTGTGTCTGTTCTTTTTTTCTCTTCCTGGTTCTCTACAGGAGATCCCTTGTGTTTCACAGTCCTTTTCACTCTACTTTCTACATTTGGATTAGACATCACTCGCAAACAGCTCCTGTTCACAGCAAAGTCTCTTCTTATCTTTTATAAGCTTTTTTTTTTTTTTTTTTTTTTTCTCTTATGGACCACTGGTTCCAGCAATTACTCTTACCAGCATTTTCTTTTCCCAGATTATAACTGCATTCACTCAAAATACTGTCCTGGGTCTTCGCCATTACCAACATAAAACAGGAATAGCTTCACAAAGTAATGCCAAGCCCCTCCATCTCAAGTGCATCTGAAGGGAATAAGCTGATTTTTTTTCCCCAGAGTTGCCATACTCTTCACCATACTCTTCCTCTTTTATGTCACCAAATACTTAGGCAATAGGAATCTATAGCAATAGGGAATTGTATACTTCCTCTAGCTACCCTTGTTGTTATCAAAAGCTTCCCAGGTGCTATGAAATGCAAGATTCTTGCCTTTTCTGTCACTTTCCCTGTTTCTGCCAAATAGACCTCCAGAGCCCCTATTAACTTGATGAGACTCAGAGACAGCAAAGCAACACTAAAGAGATCCATCCAAATACCTTGCCATAAGAAACAGCATCACTTTAAGCTATTTATATTTGGAAAGTTTCCTTTACAGGCTCTAAGCCAGACATTCAGTTTTATTTCACAAGTTGATGTGCTCTAGACAGCTTGTTAGTAAAGGTCTCTTCAGTTGCTAGAGCCATTATCCCATTTCCCTGATGCTATTTGCTCACATGTATATAAATACACATAAACAGTACTGTACTCTCCTCAAGTTAAAGACAAAATAGCATGCTAGACATTCTTAGTATGTTGCATTCAATCCTCCGTATCTTCACCCGCGCTTTTTTCAAACAGAGTAGAGTAGCATTCTTTACAGAATCACAGAATGGTTGAGGTTGGAAGGGGCCTCTCAAGATCATCTAGTCCAACCCCCCTGCTCCAGCAAGGACACTCAGAGCACGTAGCACAGGGTGGCATCCAGGCAGGTTTTGAAGATCTCCAGAGAAGGAGACTCTTACAACCTCTCCGGGCAGCCTGTTCCAGGGCTCTGGCACCCTCACAGCAAAGAAACTCTTTCTCACATGGAGATCGAACTTCCTGTGTTTCAGTTTGTACCCATTACTCCTTGTCCTGTCACTGGCCACCACCAAGAAGACTCTTTACACCCTCAGGTATTTGTACGGTACTTCAAGCCATGCCTCCCTCAGTTCTTCAGGTCAAATGACTTTAATCAGAAGGGAACCTGAAGAACAACAAGCACAGCAAAATTCAAGGAGCCCTCTGCTCCTAGGATTTAGATTAATCCTACTTCCCAGCACACAGTAACAAGCTTAGAACTTGTGACCCTCAAACCCACTAGGTGCAATATTTGAGTTTCTTTTCCTCTGGACACTGTACCACCTTATCCTTCCCTTTCAATTCTTCCTCCCAGGGGATGGTTGCAGACTTCCTCTCCCCTAGCCTCCTCCCTTCACAAGACTCCTGCAATTTCACTTACTCCCTATTCAGTCCCTTCTTCAGTCTAGCCCTGTCGCCTCCCCAGGAACATCCCCACAAGGTTAATACAGCTCTCATGATCCTTTGCTTCCCTAAACCTCACATATCATATCCTTATTGGGAGGACACACAGATCAGCCCAAGCAGTCAGTGAAGACTGCAAAGGCCGTTCTACTTTGGCAGTATCAGTGTAAAAACCCAACTCCAGTTCGTACCATTAAGCTGGTTCTAGATACATGCAGTGGCTCAGTCACAGAAATATAATTAGCTTTTCACAAGTTATTGCAGTTTGTTTCCTTTTCTGCCCTGTTAGCAACAGAGATCATGAAAATAAACTCCCTAGCTATTAGTCATTTCCACCTTCAGAAATATCAGACATTAGAACAGCACAGCAGAGTTCACACTTGAAAGGCTTTACAGTCAACAGAAAATATGTTTTCAACAGAACTTA
The DNA here is from genome assembly GCF_000705375.1 of Tinamus guttatus. The sequence goes on along the minus strand of NW_010581014.1, from coordinate 105,061 downwards.
AATAAAAATATTCATACTGCATGTTTTGAAATAAAGACCAATACACACTTCACATCTTTTAAATGGCTGTTACTACTTCACTTACTGTGGTATGTATTATATACACTTCACTGAAAAGAAATACTAAGCTTAATTAATTCCTTGTCCATTTAAAGTTATTGGAGCTACAAATGCTTATAGTTTAGTCTCCCTCATTTCCCTGAAGCTAGCAAAGAGCCCTCCAGAGAGTGGCTGGAGAGTGTGGGATTTCAGAGGCACCGTTCTACTTTGCTTGCAGTCAGGGCAAAGTCAACTGAGCTTTGCCTAAGGATATGGCTAACCTGTAAACTCCAGCCCTCAAAGTCTCACAGCAAGGAATGCAAGTGGTGAATAACAGCAAAAAGGGTTTAATATATTCTGAATATAAAGTGCTTTCCAAAGCAGGCTGAGAAGGAAAGGTAAGGGAAGGGTTGAAAGACAGTTTAAGATTGGTCCAACCAAAGGCATAGACAACTTCTCAGAGAGAAACTTCATGACTTTCCCACAGACACCTGTGCAACAAGAAAATTATCTAATATCTTTCAGTGGAGACCAATGTCCCACTTAAATACAAACACCACATGGCCCACGAAAATGACCCATAAGGCAATGATCTTTTTCTAGGAAGCCTAACACTGGCATCCAGCCATTTGAGTTTTACCTAAGAGAGGCTGGAAGGAGCAGCAGAAAGTGTTATGAAGGCAGCTTCAGCAGAACAGGACTGCCGAAGAGAACCGAGTACACACTTTTGTCCCCAAGAAAGCAAACAATGTAAAAGCTTATTTCTCCCCAATAAGAACTTTTAATACAAATGAAATTATAGCATGCATTTGTATTGAATGAAGAGAAAAAGGCAGGTCACAGAACACCTGAGATTGGAAGAGACTTCCAGAGATCGGTTAGTACAATTCTAACCAGGGTCGCCTACAGTGTGTTGTGCAGAACGCTATCCAGGTGGCTTTTGAATATCTCTAGAGATACCACAACTGCTTTGATCCAGCGCTCAGCCAACCTCACAGTAAGGAAGTTTTTTTTCTTAGATTCAAACAGACCTTCCTCTGTTTCAGTTCATGCCCATTGCCTCTTCCCCTGCCACAAGGCACCACTGAAAAGAGTCTGGCCTTATCTTCTTTACACCCTCCCTTCAGATATTTATACACTTTGATAACAGCACCCTTGAGCTTTCATTTACCAAGGCTAAAGAGTCACAAGTCTCTCACTCCTTCCTCACAAGAGAAATGCTCCAGTTCCTCAGTCATCTTAGCGACCTTTCACTAGACGCAATCCAGAAGCTCCATACCTCTCTTACTGGGCCCAGAACTGGACACAACTCCACATGCAGCCTCACCAGGGCTGAGAGGAAGGACTACCTCCTTCAACTTTCAATGCTCTTCCTAATGCGGCCCAAGATACCACTGGCCTTCTTGGCCACATGCTAGCTCTGGGTCAGCTTGTTGTCCACCAGCACCTACAGATCTTTCTCTGCTTTCCTGCAGGTCAGTCCCCAACCTGCACTAGTGCATGGACCTCCCTAGGTGCAGGACCCTGCATTTGCCTTTATTCAGTCTCATGAGGTTCCTGTCTTTCCATCTCTCAAGCCTGTCAAGATTCCTCTGAATGGCAGCACAGCCAGCTGCCCTCTCAGCCACTTCTCCCAGTTTTGTATCATGACTGGCATCCAACTTGACTTTGCCCCTCTGATCACAAAACTTTGAGCACAGCAATGTAGCCAGTTTTCGATCTGCCTCACTGTCTGTTCATCTAGGCCATACTTAACCTCATAACAACCTCATATACAAGCTGGTTGTTATGGGAGAGAGTGTCAAAAGACTTACCAAATTCTAGGTAGACAATATCCACTGCTGCCTCCTCATCAACCCAGCCAGTCATTCCATCATAGAAAGCTATGAGTTTGGGAAGGCATTATTCCCCCCTGTAAATTTATTTTGACTAGCTGACTAGTCTTGATCACCCTCTTAACTTTCATATGTTTGGAAAAGATATACAAAATGAGCTGCTCCATCACCTTCCCAGAAATGAAGGGAAGGCTGAAGGCTAACTGGCCCTGGATCTTCCTTCTAGCCCTTTTTGAAGGGAACGACATTCGCTTTCTTCCAGTCCTCAGGCACTTCTCCTGATCTCCGAGACTTCTACAAGGTGATCAAGAGTGACCTTGCCGTGACATCGGACAGCTCACTCAGCACTTGCAGGTAAATCCCATCAGGGTCTGCGGACTTGTGTGTATCCAGTTTCCTTCAGTGATCCCTAACCCAATCTTCCTCCACCAAGGCAAAGTCTTCCTTTATTTTTCTGGATTTCTTCCTGGTCTAAACAGCCAAGGATTCCTGAAGAGCAGTAAAGACTGAGGCAAAGATGACATTCAGTACCTCAGTCTATTCTATATCTTTTGTCCCCAGGGCAAACGTCCTTCCCCATTCAGCAGGGGGCTCACATTTCCCTGGTCTTGTTTTTGTTACCCGTGTACTTATAGAAGCTAGTCCTCTTGTCCTTGACATCCATCCCCAGATTAGGGGCCCCCTCCAAGTGGGCCTTTATTTTTCCAGCTCCATCCCTGCATACTCAGAAAATGTCCCTATATTCTTCCCAGGTTACTTGTCCCTGGCTTCTGTCTTCTATGTACTTCCTTTTCATGTTCCAAGTTTTGACAGCAGTTCACTGTTCATCCATTTTGATGAGTTCTTTCTAGTTCCTAGAATCACTCTCTATTTGCTCAACACATTCCTGTTTTTTATGCAGAGAGGAAAGGACAATAACTCATTCCTGATCCACTTATATTCTCTGGATATTATAAGCAGGGCTGAATGGACTTGAGGGTCAAGAGCAATCAAACCACAAATAGAGAAATGCTGTGCTGCTCCTAACATATTTATTCGATCTTCCAAAGAGTCAAAGAAGATGACTATGAACTATTCCATGATCAACTATGAACTTTTCCATGATCATATATTGTCTTTTTCCAAGCTCAACACCGTGCTGTACTGACATGCTCTACATGAACTTTAAAAAGGTTTGTTTTTTTCCAGAAAGCATTTTAGGTGACTTGACCCTTTAATTAAAAAAATAAATAAATAAATAAAAGAAAAAGAAAAGGAAAGAAGAAGAAGTTGGTATATCTAGTCCATTTCCTGCTCCACACAGAGTCGGCCATGAAGTCAGACCAGGATTCTACCCAAGGCTCAGGGTTTATCCAGTCAAGTCTTAAATTTGTGAGGATGGAGACTACACATCCCTAGCCAAGCAGCTTGACCAACCTCATGGTAAAAGACTTTTTACATACACACAGATTGAACCTCTTTTTTCAGCTTATTTTTGTCTCCTATCCTATGCCCATGCACCACTGTTTAGGGCCTGGTTCTGTATCCTCAATAACTTTCTCACAGGCATTTGCGTCTACTACTAGGTACTCCCAAACCTATCCCATCTCCAGACTGAAGAAGCCCCATTACCCTAGCCTCACCTTGAAGTGTTGCAGGGCTCTGGGTGCACCAAAAGGCCTTAGACCCTGAATGTCCCTGACCAGTCTCACCTGGGGCCTCTGCTCCACTTATACACAGGCCCGGGCCTTCGAACCCTGCTTGTAGCCATGCCTGTCTCCAACTCTGTCACAGCCCTGCCTGCACTTGGCCATTGGCCCTGTTGATCCAGACCCTGCCCTGAGGATGACTTCTCAGCTTGTCTTCAGACCTGCCTCATCTCTACGGACTTGTGCTGGACTGTGTCTGATCTTTGTTACCATCAGCAGACCTGACTCTGACCTGCTTATTCACTTACCACGTTGAACTTGACGGAATCACAGAATGCTTAATGTTGGAAGGGACCTCTAGAGATCATCTAGTCCAATCCCCCTGCTCCAGCAGGGACACCAAGAGCACGTGGCCTGGGTGGCATCCAGGCGGGACTGGAAGATCTTCAGAGAAGGAGACTCCACAACGTCTCTGGGCAGCCTGTTCCAGGGTTCTGTCACCCTCACAGGAAAGAAGTTAACTTGGACCTGCCTTGTCACCATGATTTTTTCTGGTGATCTCTCAGTTAGTCCTGTCTGCCATCCTGGCTCTGCCCCACGCATTTCACTCGGGTAATGGGATTTCACTTCTCAAAACCAATAGCAACAGAAATGTTAGTATACCTTTTCTAAAACAACTCCTGCTATCAAGGCCGACAAACTCCATGGCTTGTCTCACACAGTAATGCTGTGAGACAAGTCCTGGATTCTCCATAGAAGTTTTGTTACGAAATTGTAACAAATACATTTAAAAGTTAAAGTAACTCTTCCAGTCAGTGTTGCACTCTTAGCATTGGTTTGCTATTTTATGCTGTTCCCACGCATCTCTTCTTTTAGAATAGTATTTTGGTTTCGGTATTCTGGGAAAGGGCTTAACACACTGAAAATACACAGTTCTATTGGAAACACCCTTGTGAACAGGTTGAAGTTTGGGCTGCTTGGAATAAAATATTTTTAAAATAGCAATGAAAGAAAGGACTGCGGAATATGCACAGTATTTTCTGTTATAATAATCACAGGACCTAAGATAACACCAACATTCACAGAAATAGTCATTAAATTTCAAAATTAACCCTCTACCCTCCTCAAAGGAGATGAGCATGATCATTTTAAATTCTGAGCTTTGTCTGCATTGTGCGAATTATACTGCATGAGTTATACTCTCATCCCAAGGTCTTCCTATGCAGCTTCAGCAGTCAGAAATCTTTAAAGAAAGTGCAGAGGGCCCAAAACAGACTTGCCATAAACTCTACAACCCCATAATAGAAAAAGCCTCATTTATAGGGACTGCAATTTGAACAGCATAGGTCTAAAAATAGGAAAGTGAAAGATCCAGAGGCAAAAGCTACATTAGCTCCACCAGTTCTTATTCCTACAGCCCCAAAAATGTGAAGTTGAAGAGCACAGAACTATGACAAGCAAATTTTAGTTGTTGTTACCTTTTATTAAACCCTGGCATTATTAGTTACACACATCATTTCACAAGTTATCTTTTGAAAACAAAACACACATGCACACATCTGGCCCCTTGTAATGGCTATAAACAACTTTAGCTTAGGCCCATCCAGGAATAACAGCATAAACAAACTGAAAGATTTGATTGTTGTGACTGTTCTAGAGAAAGCCCGACCTTTTTCCCCAGTCAAGGCTCAGGTAACTCACTTAAAGTCTTAAAATAAGCCCAGTGCTGAGTCAAGTACTCATTCAGATGTTCCCATTCCTAGCCCTGAGGTTAAAACCACGAAAGTACACAGAGTGAAAGCACACAAGAACAAGAGAGCTGATATCAGGGCTAAGTCAGGAAATGCAGTTTTATTCACCTTTGCAGTCTAGTTCTTCCCAAACACAGCATCCTCATACCACAGATCCTCCTCTCTGCCCATCTGACATTTCCTGAGCTGAAGGCTTCTGTGAGAAGCAGAGCTCAGACTGGAGCTTTCCCCCCTTCTCATCAGAACCTGGGTAACAGACAAGTACCAAGGTTCAGCATGAAAAGTTTCCAAAAGCTTGAATAGGAAAACCAAACAAACAAAAAAAAAGGGGGAGGGAGCAGGGGAGGCTGGCTCAAGTATTATATATCTAGGGGAAAGTCAGGCCCACTCACACACCTCTGCAGGCAGCTTATGAGGGCCTGCCCCATGGCTAGCCTCGGTGCTTCCCCCGGCCACGTTCCCTGAGCCACAGCATCCCTCCTCCAGGCACCTGGACCTCGTTCCTGCTGCCTCCGTCGTGTCCTGCCCTCGGCAGCGGCTTCTCCCTGCTCCTACCTGCCCATGGCATAGCTCGGATTCACACTAGGGCTACGGGGAGAACTGGAGGAGGGAAGGAAACCCTCCCCTCCCGAAAACAAGAAACACAGAACTATTTCCCACACATATAAACACACACACCACCCCGTGACGGGGAGAAACCCCGGATGAAGCCACCTCTTCCCAAGAGACACGAGTTCGCTAGCTCAGAGCACACACAAGACCCGTCCCTCTCAACTAACTTTTCCATTTCCGCAAAGATTGCCAGTGACGAGGGGCGAGGAGAGGAAGCAAGAGCCGAGGACGCTGCTTCCCGCACGCAGCTCGTCCCCTCTGCGAGTCACCCCTGCCCGCCCGCACCTCGGCGCCCCCCGCGCC
>NW_010581014.1:36384-98515 GCF_000705375.1 Tinamus guttatus | reverse complement strand
CTCCCCAGGGGCCCTGCTGCTCCCTGTGCAGCCCATGCAGCACAGGACACACGGGGTACCCCCCTGCAGGATGTCTCCGCAGGCCCCCGCTCTCCCTGTCCGTGCTCTCCAGGGCACACAGGATGCCCTCAGGATACCCCTGAGTCCCTCACTCCTCCATACACAGCTGATGCACCTGAGGACAGGTCCCCCAAAGGTCCTGCAGCTCCAAGGGTAGCCCACACATCACAGGACACACGGAATCCTTCTGCTCCAGGCACAGCTGATGCACACAAGGACACACAGGCCACCCCTGGATGGAGTCTGTGCACAGTCTGGAGTTACCAGCTCTGACTCCTTCCCCAGCTGCCCTTCCTGAGAGACCAACAGTTTCAGGCCTCCTCGCTGTTAAGCGGCACAAGCTGTGCAAACCTGTAGGCCAGCATGAATGCAACCCACTGGCACCTAGGCTGTTAATGCAAAAGGCAAGCCCGCAGCTAAGTTCCCAAGTCCATGACGGTCAACATGTTGTTACAGCTTCTAGTACGGGGAGCAAGGCGCCTGTTTGATCTCACTGCCCGTTTAGCCAGCAAGAGTCTGCATTCTCCAGAGCATATTAATCTGTGATGCTGGAGATCTACAGGAAGTCCCCCATCTGCCTACTCCTAGATGTCAATAGAAGTGAAAGAAAAAGTTAATGGAGCCAGCCTTAAAATCCATCTCCAGCAGAGATGTCTCCACAGCCCTAACATGGCTGCAGAAGGTCCTGGCATGCATATAATATGTCAGAAGCAACAGAGGGACAGAGACTTCAACAGAAATAGACCAGTATAAACACGGGCTTGTAGGGAGGGCGCACTGTATTTTACAGTATGTTCTTCCTGCATGTACTTCTGCAGAAGGTAGCTGTTTAATATCCTCAGTCCTCATGTTTCCTCATTTCCTTAGTGCTACTGTTGTTATGCTTCTCAATTCAAAGTTATGTTCACATCAAATACATTCTCTCATGTCTTCTGCTGGATTATCAATAATGGAGATATGGCCTTTATCCTGAGTCATATCATGCCGTCAGTTGTCCTATGTGGATTCTTGCTTGATGCACCAGAATCTGAGCATCCTGACAGTAGCACTGCCAGGAACACAGTTATCACCTGCCACATGTTTAACTCTCCCTTCCCCTGGGAGAGAAACAAGTGCAGCAGTGTTCTGCTCTTCATTTATTTATGTACAAATGTTGCTATGTGTTTAGCTTAAAACAAGCAATGAGGGAAGCATGTGTTGCAGTGTAGCAGAAGGTAGAGATTTGTGGAGAAAAGATTATTGACTATAAGCTATGAGCTGTGAAAAAGCTCCATCTCCTGTCTAGAGAAGCTATAGCTGTAATGCTGTAACTCCCTTGGTAAATGAGGAGTAAATAATCTTCATATCAGAACTGTTGTCAATCTTTTAAATAACTCAGGCTAAGACCCTGAAGAGCTGCTTCCTCAGAGATGATTTGGTGCAGCACAAGAAGCCGGAGCAGACATCGGAGGACAAATTTGACAAGCTTTGGGTTGCAGAGGCAACTTGTGCTGTGTTCATCTGTTGGTATTTTGTAAGCACAAGCAGCTTTATATCTAGGTACACTGCATTTCTGTAGCTCAAGTGAAATGTAAAGGATGAATAGCTGAGGTCAAGTCATCATTTGGAAACTATCTGGAAAGAAAGCAAAATGTGCTACTGCATGACATGGGATCATACAGACCATGCGTAAGGCATGATATACAGGTATTACACCATAGAAGTGTTTTCTACAAAGATACTGCATTAGGCTGCAGACATCTGCTCAACATCCTAATAAGCAGAGGAAAGAAATCTCTTTAATGTTTGATTTCAACTTCAGCTAGCTTTCACATTTGAGCAAATCTAACATAGAGACACTCTGGGACTCTTTGTACCTTTGTATTCAATGAGGAACAGAAAGACTTGCCCCTCCTTACCAGCATACAAACACTTGAATATGAGACATCTGGCCAGCACACCTGAAGGCCGCATACAGCTATTGAAAATAAATGAAGGGTACATGCATTTGAGGGATCATCACTCACTGGGTATATCCCAACCCTTGTAACAGGTTGCACTGGGTACCACACACCCCTTTAAGATAAAACGGTGACACTGTTGAATACTGTAGGAAAATCAGGGAGGGCAAAAATGAAAGCTTGTCCTCTGCCTTTGTCAGAAAGAGATCATTTGTTTACATTGCCTTGCTTTGCTCTATTCAGAGCAGGTTCTGTCCATCATTGTTATGAGGACAAGTACCAGTACTTTGGGGCTCATTTGAAGCAAAAATGGCACAGGTGACAGGTCTGCAGCCTCAAGTATGTCCTGAATCTCCACACTCAGTTATGCAGATACATACAAAATGTGAATACAAGCGCAAGTAGGCAAGAGATCTTCTTTTAGATACCTTTCTAATATTGCATGGTGCAGTGTCTAAGAGGATACCAGCCCAGACCTCTACAAAGTGTGGAGCACACCCAAATGAGAGAAGGAGCAGTACTCAGACTCGTGAGTGCACTAATAAGTTTCAGTTGCCCTCACCAGTCTCACCTGGAATCCATGCAACCATTGTCATTAATTCAGGAGCTTAAGTAAGCTCAGGCCTAGGTGTTGTAGGCCTTGCTTGAACTATGCTGTAAGTGTATGTATAGTCCTGGCTCCTGAACTGTTGATGGGCTTTCCTGGCTTGGCTTCAACCCTGACTGGTAGGTGTTGTAGGCCTTGCTTGAACTATACTGTAAGTGTGTGTATAGTCCTGGCTCCTGAACTTTTGATTGGCCTTTTCTTGACTTCAACCCTGACTGTGCTGCCTTCTGATAGCAAGTGGTCCATCAGTGGCATCTGATGTAGCCCCTGCTCTGTTCGCTGGCTTGGATGCTGTGGAGTTGTACACTGTTCTGCAAGGTTCCTGACAGAGCTGTGGGCAACCTCAGCTCCTGGTCATCTTTTATAGAGCAGCCCTGCTCTTGCTGCTCCCTAACAAGGATGCTGGTTCTTAACCGCCCTTGCTACTCAGTATTGATGCAGACTTTCAAATAGGAATGATAAAGCAGCAGGACTCCTTGGCAGACACTCTGGGTAATTCTGTGGGCTTCAGCACAAGCTTTAGCATAGGCTTGAGGGCCTTTTCACCTGCCCGAATCAGTTGTTATACTTCACAATCACTACTCAAGTTCTTCCCTTTCTTTGGGTCAAAAATGTCAGAGCCGCGGAAAATCAGGTGGATAATGGGGAAGAAAAAAGTCACTAGGGAACCATTGTGCCAAAGCCAGTGTGCAAAACTCCAGGAGAGACTGATCTTTGGGTTTAGATGCTGAAAGAAAAGGGAAGAGATTTGAATTCAACCCCTACTGCTGTCTTTAGATCTACTTCTATGTTCTGTTTTCTTTGCTGGCAATATCAGCTTAAGATGTTCCCATTCTCTCATCACAGGTAAGTATGTGTAGTCAAATGAACTTGTCTTGCCTGAAGTGTTTATTCTGGCTTTGAAGTGAAGGGAGGGCTTCAGTTTTCTTCTGTTTTATTTAGCCCTGTCTTGTACAGACCACAGATCTGCTCGGTTGTATCTTTTTTCAGCAGGCTGTCTTTAAATGGAATAATTTCAATGATCCAGTTTGGCATGACTTCACAAGCAGCTGTAGATACACAAGCTGCTGAGTGGGTTAGAAAAGAAAGGTGAAAGGGTTGAATGGAAACTTTTGAGCTGCTTTCTCCCAGTGAAAACTTAGATTCTGGTTCTGTCACCTCATCTTCTAATGCTTCATGCTGTGGTTGTAAAGTGATCAGGGAAAATGGCTTTGGTGCTCTGTCTTTTGTTTTTACAACAAATATTTGCTGTCACCAACCAAGTTCTTTTCCTCTTGCACAGGTCCAAAATGTTGAAGAGTCAAGGGAAAATGGATTGGATAATGGGGAAGAAAAAATCATTGGGAAACCATTGTGCTAAAGGCCAAAGCCAGGATGCAAAACTCAAGGAGAGACAGAAAAATTCACAACAGTTTAAGATTAGTATTTACCAAGAGCATATCCATGTTTCAACAAAAATTGTGCTCATAAGATTCTCTGACAGCCTAGTATGTTTTTGATTGTTATGAATATAATTTAGCTTTTCTTCTTGAAGCTGGGCTAGGTCTTTTATAACATGTTGCTTTTCTTGTATTTACTTCGACTAATTTTCAGCAGAATTGCAACTGACTTTTTGCCAACTTGTATCTTCCAGGAAAGCAAGAAAGCAAGCCTTGGGGGCAGAGATCTCCAGTCCTTTCAATTCCTGAAGTATTTATGCATGTATCTCACTCAGTCTGCAAGGGGGAGAAGCCCTTTAGTCCAGGTCAGAATTTCCGGTCTTCCTTCTGGCTCATGGATAATGCAGTTCTATTAAATATACTTCATCTGGCAGCGCTCCAGAAAAGTAATGAATTTTCTGTTCATTTCCCTTCTTAGTTTGGAAGGTAAGTAGAAGTCTATTGCCAATGCCAGTTATTGACATGAAAGAGACATGAACTCTACGGGCATGAGAAGAGAGGAGTGCCAGGGAAGAAGCTTTCATTACTGCTACATGCCCCCTCCATTTGCTGAGCTGTTCAGCCTGTTCTCTGCATTCCTGGTTTTGATAACATCTTAGAGTTATGTGAGTTTGGTCTTATTTATTGATGCTTGACAAAGCAGACTTATAGGATCCATCTCTCTGGACTCCCTCACTGGGTCTGCTGTGCCAGTGCAAACCTGCAGTGCACTCAGGTGCACCAGGTGCATGTCTGCAGCAGAGCCTCAACACGTTACAAGCAGTTTTCCATTTCTGGGGACGACTTACTGCCCCTTTTCTGTACAAGCTTCAGTTTCAAACCATATTTGCTGTCCAAAAATTGCAAAATTTGCTGTGTTTGCCCAATGTATTTTCCCTTGAGTCAGTCTTTTTCCTATTGTTGAGCTATATTTGGTTTGTTGTGTGTACCACCTTCTGGGGATTAAGGAGGGAACTGCATAGGGCTGAAAAGAGCAGGTGTGTGCACAGCTAGTGAGCTCTACCTATTTGGTGCTGTTTGTACCTGGGTGGCTGAGTGTGGGGCTGGGGCCTACAGACATGCAGGTAATTAGGTCTGTGCTGTGTGATTCTGCCGCTGTGATAAGCGGTGATACCTGACCGACAGACCTTGACCTATCTGCGCTCCAGCTATGTTAACACATCAGGTATTTCAAAATGCTGTGTTTTCTGGATGTTTCAATCCATATACCTTGATTTGCTTTTATCGAAGCTTGGTTACCAGGGCCAATACCAGTTCTTATGGAAAGGTATTGGCAGTATGCAATGCAGAAGACTGTCAAAAGCCTGCCAGTTTTGTGTTGTCATTTGGAAGCTGGCTATAGAAAGTGCTTGTGGGTGCTGGAGAGTGTAACCACAGGAGGTGCCTCTTGCATAGGCAGATAGGTGCAAAAAGTAGCACTCTCCTCTCTAGCCAGTTTTGGCTCCTGCACAGAGAAAATAAACCAGCCACTACTCACACATTCCTTAGAAGCAGCCACTGGCAGTGTAAGATCTGCAAGATCAGAGGAAGATCCCATCAGCGTATTAAAATAGACCCTCTTCCCATCACAAAAATCAAACCATCTTTTCCTAGCTCCAACTTCACAGCATCAGGTTTGCTCTTCTCTTCACTTACAAAGCACAAGTTATGACCTAGATGGAGGTCCCAAGCAGAGAAGTGCACAGTGCATGACAGAAAAGGTGTAGGAGCTGCTACCTCACATGGGAATATACCAGCACATGCCAGCTGCTCTACAGAATGGCTGGTAAAGCCTCATACCTATGAGGGCCGTCCTACACATAGGTAGAAACCTGTACTTGGGCAGCTAAAACAGAGCAACTGGCATGCAATAACTTAAGGGAAAAGGCAATTAGCTCCTCCTTCACATCAAACTGAGTATCCAGGCCCATGCAGGCTCCAGAGATGCAGGACCCCAAGCAAGTCTGTGTGTCATTAGGTTAGTACTGGTGTGGCTTGTGCTTACCTGAGTACCAAAATGGCAATCGCATGAAAATCACATCCAGAAGGGCTTTGCAAGTAACCATATTTCGGTCTTCCACTTGAAATCTCTATCTAACTTACCTTTCAGTTGTCATCTGTCTGCTTATAAGAACATTTAAAATTATATTTCACATCACCCTTCTCATTCATCCTCCTAGTGCAAGCCTAGTTAATAGAGTTCAAATCACTGTTATAGTTCTACCTACTCAATGGACAAAATCTTCCTTCAGTACCACCTGCAGATTTATTTAGCCTTGTGTTTTCTTCTTCCTCCAGGTCACTGATGAAGATGTTAAGAGAATGGGCCTATCTTTTCAGTACAAATCAGAGTAATTTAGCATTGTCTTAACTGATGATCTTCTAGTTCTTTCCTTATATCTAACTGCTAAAAGCCATACCAGTGTGAACCCATACTTCAGAAAAAAAATTAGAAGATCCCATATGAAAAGTTTACTGTAATAAACTTGTCTAACTTACTTGATTTATGAGTTAAATTTTAGTAGTGTGTTTCTTTTTGTTACTTGGATATGACTTGGATGTGCTCGTGGGAATCATAGGACCCAGCTGCAACATGGCATCAGGAAAGACTGTGTTGAAACTTACGATCATAGATTAAGTACTATGCAGGACTGCAAGGTTTATACTATGCTGGAGAAAGTATTATAGGCCTGGCAGGTTCTACACGTGGGTTGCACAACATTCATTGAAGGAAACACAAGACTGTCAGCCAGTGAAAAGCAAGGGGAACACTAAAGGTTTTAGGTCATTGAAGGGACCATTGCATGTTTCTCTATGCTTACTGCGTAGCAGAGGACAATTGTTCCTGCTGGCAGCTTCAAAATAAAACCATGATAATATGAAGGCATTAGCAGGTTCATCCTCACAAGAACTACATGGAGTAGTACCATTATCCAGGTAAGTCCAGGCTATAACTCATGAGTCCAGAACTCATTTAAGTTGAGTAAGATGAAGAACAGTTAGGAATTTGGTAAGGAAGATAATGAGAGCACAGCTGGTAAAAAAAAAAATAATTCATCGAAAATTTACCATGAAACTGATAAGTGACTTAATTGAAACAAACATCTAAGATAGCAGATTGCAAAAAGAGATGAGGAGCCACAGAACCCCAATTAGGTGCAATTGATGTGACTGAAGTAACTATTAAAAGCAATAGAAGAAGTGGTGACAGACGTTCTTATAACATATGGGTGCTTTGAGCATAGTGAGGACTTTGGAGATGATTTGGTACATATCAGGTTGCGTTTAAAAACACAAGTTTTTCAGTAAAGGAACTCCCACCTTCAGAATCTGGTGTGCCAAGTAACAGTGATACTAATTCACGCTGTAAGATGACTAGCTAAGCATTTTTCATGAATTTCAGTGAGAATGGGGATATTCACCTAAAATTGTGAAAAAGCCCAGTAGAGAATTAGATCTTCATGTTCTTAAAGGATTAATTTAACTCCATAAAACATGGTAAGAACATTCTATAGGAGTTTAAAATTTTAAAGAGAATTGGGATTTAAACCCGGAGGAAATGAGTGCCAGTTTATGAGGAGATTTCTGGAGTACCTGGTAAATGAGCACATATTACAAAACCAGAAAAAAAAAAAAGAAAAAAAGAAATGTCAGGAAGATGGATAGAAATCTGGAGGAGACATGTAGGCCTGTGGGCCTCTACAAATGCTATGGGAGGATTTGAATAGCATCTTCAGGGAGCCTAGGGCACCCTTTTAGCAGTTGATTGAGACAGATGTGGCTATGGGGCTAATGAGCTAATGAGCTCAGAAATTCTTCAGAGAGGTCAGGTTTCATCTACCTGTGGCTCAAGTACTTACCTCCTGGCATTCCAATAAGTCCTTTGGTTTCTACCAATGTACATCTCATGTGCCAGTGAGTTCTGTCTCTGTGCCAAATTCTGTCTCTGTGCATTATTTTGCTGTTGCACAAAGAAAGAGCAGTGTCTATCTCCTGAGCTGCACAGGGACAACAGGGGCAAAAGCAGTGATAAATTACTTAGTCACTCAAGTCAGCAGATCTAACAGATGGAGGAAATCTGCTGGAAGGACAACATGATTTAACACACACAATTTTCTAAGCACAACTGCATTTTAAAGAGCAGCTTTAAAGACAGAAAAAAATGGTTAGTATTCTTGGGCCAGGAAGAAAGGAAAACTATGTCCAGGCGCCATCAACAGTATAGCTGAAGGATAATGTGACTGTCCATCTGCAAAGGTATAGCTAGACAGGCGGATGTGTATGTGCATCTCTACACACACACCCATATACCCATGCACGTCTAACTGTACACTAACCTGTACATACATACGGAAAGCATGTCTCTGCATGTGTAGACTTACGAATGGATGCATACAAGTGCCCATACACAAACCAAGGGCAGGCATGTCACGCACCTTTCAACCAGTACTTCAGTGGTCTACCTTTAGTGGAAGCTGCTACCACTGCCAAAGCAGCAAGCCCAGGTCCATACCAGTCTTTTCATCTGCATGATCACACCTGGTGCCTGCTCTGAGGCCTGGTTTCCCAGAGTGGGAGATACATCCCAGTGGATGTTGTTTGCAGTGAAGCCCCTATGCAATTATTTGCCTGTTTCTTCAATTCCAAGTTTTTTTCCCATTTGCACAAACCTGGAGACACAAACTTATTTGGCCCTCTCAGTCATAAAACAGCTCAGAGGTGCTTTTCTGAAAATACACAATATCTGCAGTTTATTTTTTGATTTGATATTGGGGGGTTGGGGTGTTCAAGCATCAGCTTTTCCTCAGGCATATATCCCATGGATGACTTGGGGCAGAGAGTCTAGTCCTTCACCAGTCGGTAGATGTGATGCTGGGCACCGTGGTCACTAGTTGACACCTCAAAAACATATGCTATGCACAGCAAGGTCTCTTGTGTGTCCCTGTTTGTCACAACCTAAGACAGAAATGGAGAGGAAGCTGAGACGGCAACTGCTATTGCGCTGCTTACAAATTCCAATACATTTAACATAGAGCAAAAAGTCAATAATAGGCAAAAAATAAAGCATCTGGAATGATACATAGCTCAGCTGCCACCACCCCCAACTCAAGTGCCCACACACGCAGCAGGGGAAGCCCTCTAAGCCTTTCCAAACATCAAGACTACAGTGCAGCAAAAAGATTGGGAGGTGAGCAGAGTCCAACATGGCAGAAAGAAAACTGAGATCAAGCAGTGACTAAAGACAGGGAAGTGGGTTTATTCAGCCCAGGAAAGGTCATCCTCTCTTAGAGTAAGCATGTCCTTCCTTTGCTAGAAGAGACAGCGCCCCTTCCTGAGACAGACCCGGCCTCCCTACCCCTTCCTGCTGCGGATTTCAGGAGTGAGAAAGTGCTTTGTAGAGAAACTCTCTTTGCTCTGTTCTTTGGGTTTTGAGATGTCATCTGCTGCAGCACGTCTGCTCTGTGAGGATCACAGAGTATTTCTCAGCATAGGAGACAAGCAAGTTGGACTCCTTTACACCTCCCATTCCGCACGCTGTAGACGTCAGGAGAATACTGGCCATTACACCCAGGTACTCTTACAGAAGCTTGCTTCTCCTTTTGCATTTCTTCCTCTGCAGTACCTTGGCAACCTCTGCAACCCACCGTGGTGGCACTGAACAGCAGCGCAGTCTGGCGATGGAGCAGTGCTGTCTAAGCCTCAGAAGCACTGCCTAGACTACAGAGCAGCCACAGGTGAAATGTTACACCCAGAGCTTCTAGCTCAGCTCCTCTCTCTCCCATACATCTGACACCACAGATCTTTGCACACTCTCATAATTTGGGCTGGTGCCTCAGCTTACGACTCAAGCAGTTCTTTCCTGCTGGAGGAGCAACAATTGATGAGCGGTAGTACCAACTCATCTGCAGAAGAAAAGGATACCAGCTGGAGGCCTGTACTGCACCAAAGCACAGCCACCCTCATTCAGAGAGAAAACAGATGCTTTCAAAAGCTTATTCATTTTAGCAGTTGATTTTAGTCTATTCTTTATTCTTTATGATTGGCTTTGCAGCTGGACTAACACTTCTTCCCACTGCAGACAGAGTTTTGAATTGTCTGCATCTGGGAATGGTAAGGCACCCAAGCCCCATCCAAAAATCTGCACCAAAATGGGCTCTGAAATCTCAGCCTTAGATTTAGAGCTATGTGCAAAGCATGATAAGACTATGACTGAGAGTGCAGTGGTATCCAAACTCATAAAAGTGTCTAGCAAAAATATAATCAGACTTGCCTCAGAACATGGCAGTGAGAACCCAGGACTAGCAGCATGCTTTGCATTAAGCATGACCATTTCTCAGCAATCTGTTGGGGGGTGGAAAATTCTCAGCCTGCCACTCAGGGAACAGGACTGCAAGATTACATCAGAAATACGTGAAAGGCCACGCCAGCATCCGCATTAAATACGTTTCTCTGTGTCTGCAGGTAAGAGTAGGGCATGAGATTATTCAGAATAAAGTCCCAAAGGAAGTATATCTATATGACAACTTCGTTCATAAATTTAGACGAAGCCTAGGCCTGGCTGAGGAATGATGTGTGCAGAAAGCAGTTGCAGCTTTCCTCAGTATGAATTACACAGCACACAGGCCTTTCATCTTTCTTGCTCTGCCCATTTCATGCCTTTGCTCACCTGAAAAAAAAAATCATAAAATTTGCGTTCATCTTTTCTTCCAGGCACTAAGAGGTTGGTACAAACATGAAAAAGCAAAGCCTTCTAAAGCCCCGTGGGGTTAACAGGTGCTATTCACCTTGCTGTATAGTGGAAATACCTGCACCATACGGCAGTGAAATGAATTGCCTGAAGTCCCACAGGATCTTCAACAGATGGAATGATCATTTCTATTCTTTCACAGAGCTTCTAGCATTTCTTCCACTTATCAAACCTCAGGTTCTCTCGGCCACGATCTCACAGTCCGTTAAGAAAACATACCTTTTAAGCTATCTTTGACCTCTTCTTTCATTTTGGCTTTCCAGAGCCTGGGAAGGCTACATAGACAATAATGGAAATGTAGCCAGGGTAGCCTTATAGTACTGCTATAGCTAGAGTCTGCAGTACTTCATGATGGTGCCTCAATGCTTCTTGTAACATGCTCCTTCCTCTACATTCCTTCCAGGTTCAGGATTGACCCGAGGAAGCAACCTTTTTCTTATACCTGCTAAGGATGGAGAATTTTCTCTATGTCAAAACTGTATGGCTGCTTGATAGCATTCTTGTTTTTCACCTTGCAAAGGGGGCCTCAATGTCTGTCTAATAATGGAACAAGAATTTTTCTTACTGCAACTCTTGCATGCTCCTCCTTCCTGTATCTGTCTCATCAATTCTCCCTTCATCTTTCCTTTCTTGCTCTTACTCAAATCTCTCTTTTTTTATTCTGTGGCTTCTCTGTGTGAGCTATGCTCTCTAGAGATCTATAAATTGTCCTGAGGTGCAATTTGCATGAGAGAGACTAAGTTCAGTTAGATACTAAGTTGTAAAAGGAAATCTGCTTTGACTTAAAACTGTGAACTCTTATGAGACTTTCATGTCTCCAAACTTCAGCAAAACCAATTTGATGTCCCACCTGTAAGATAGTAAAGTTCTCCAGCACACTGTTCATCATATACTTCTCAGGGAGGTGCTTAAGTTTATGGATGAAGTTAATCATGTATTCACACAGAGGGGAGCGGTGGATGCGATAGGAATAGTGTCCATTTTCATAGCGTGCATACTCAGTCTGCAACATAAAACAGAAAAAGGGCATGGGGGATCAACGTTATCACATTAATCTCACAAAGGGACTCAGAACAGGAAAATTACCTCCACATTTTCAAGTCATTTTACTACAGGTAATGAGCCGATTAATCATTCCTGTACAGTCTTCCTCAGCAAGGCCAGAAGCTGACACTGGATTGTATCACTTCACAGCAACTCCCTAAATGCCTTTTACCTCCTTTCATTCTTGATGTCCTCTCTCATGCACCTTGATACCCTTCCTTGGCTTATGTATCCCATCTTATGACCACATAGAAATTCACAACCAGAGTTCAGGCAGGCCTATCATGTGGCTGGAGATGGGTCCTAGGGAAGAATGTAGCTTAGAGTTGACTACTGACACTAGAATGCAGCTTTGTGAACAAAACTCTCCTTCAGCACATAGAGGCTCCTTAAGAAGACAGCAAGGAGCAGGTCAGAGCAGCTCTCTTTCTTAGCAAGTGAATCTGGCATCGGAAAGAAGAATATATTCAATGCCATATATACATGTATAAAAATAAGCAGCCTGCTGTTGCTAGAGCTATAAGTATACAAGCACTGCAAGTACTAATATAAGCCTCATGAAACAATAAATCTATAGTCTCTCTATATAGTCTATAAGTTATTACACTCTATTAATTTGTGACTAAACCCTATAAATGATCTGTTTAAAACCACTGATGAGAATGAGGTGTTGTCTACTTGCTTTCTGCTTTCTGGACTACAAAGACATGAGCCTACCTTTCCCAGCTTTTCTCTGCTCCCCCAAAAAAATGAGTCTCATGTATTCACATGTCTTCAGAAACTGAGACTTAAGGGAAAAAAAAAAACAGCAAACAGTACCAGACCTTCAATGAAGTCTTGAGAAAAGGTTATGTTGCAGGCTGGAGCATTCTTACACCTGCATGTCTCAGAAATAACAATCTACGGCATGAATGTCAGTGCTTCTCCAGTCCATCTCCCCAACAAAAAGCATGGGATATATTTTGCCTTGAGATATATGCAGCATGCAAGTACTTGCAGCAGCCCTGAGAGAGCCTTGCATCCAGGCGGCTGCTGCATACCTCCACTTTCTCCACCACCTGCTTTCCAAAGGAGCATACTTTAGTGGAACAGGTAATGACCATGTTTTCAGGGCTCTCATATTGGCTGGAAACGCCATAGAAAGATCCGGATTCATCTTCGATTTTGGTGTTCAAGTCAGCCTGCAAAAGGAAGAAGGAAAAGAAAAAAAGGCAATAAGAATAGATTGTTCTCATGTGCGGTGGTCATTACCACGACCTAAAAGAGTTTTGCTTGGCCAGGATGGGAAGGTATTAGAGTGCCCAAAGCTCTATAATCATTAACAAGTATCAAAAAAGTAGATGAAATAAAAATAAATAAATAGTAAAATCCAGTTCCCACTTTGAAAAAAGGGTGATGACGATTTGCATACATGCTGAAGAAAACTCTGATATTTAAAAATCTATGACATAGTCTGATGCCTTAACTGATATTTACCATCATGGAACATGTGCCAGAATGACATGTAGATGCACACGTGCAGCAGACAGGGCAATGTGCCAGATAAGCTCAACTGTGCTCCCTCCCACAGAAGAAAAAGGAGGAAAGTTAAGAGCACAGCAACTGTAATAGTTTTTTGTGATTTCCAACCCCACAACCACCACCACTGGAAATGCTGATGAGGCGAAAGGGAGCAAGGAGGAAGAAAATGGGAGTGAGGGAAGAGCATTAGATCCGGTGAACCCGACTATGCTATGAAGAATATAAGAAGAGAGGATGCAACGTGAGGAAGGCAACTTGCTGGTGGATCCAACCCAGCTCCACCCAGCCGGATGGGCAAGCCACATTTCAAACGCAGGTCCCCACCGTCGAAGCCTGATGTTGAGAGGTAACTCCCTAACGCCAATATGCGGCTCCCTGCAGCTTCCAGCAGGGGTCAGTCCAGCCCTGCCTGAGGAAAGAAGAGCGGCGACATTTCCCTGCGCCCGGAGCTCCAAGCAGGCGGGAAGGCCGTTTCGGCTTTCCCTCCTTTCAAACCTAGGAGGGCGGTGCTTGTCTGTACTCAGTAAGCTCCGGTGCTAAATCACACTACCCGAAATCCGATGACCGGTCCCCTTGGGTTCTTTCCGTCTGTTCTATTCTTCCGGCTGAACTGACGGACACAGTGTCCTTGCTCTATTGCCCTGTCCACAGTGAAAAGGACTCTGTATTAAACGCAATTATAGCATGTTTTTCTTATACAGTGTCATTGGAAAGTTTTTTAATCCGAAATCTAGAGCAGCCTTTAAGATAGACGATGTTTTCTTTGCCAGGCACATGACCTGACCTTCTCTACAATGCTGTTTCGGCACTGCTGTTAGCTTATTTCTCTAAAGCGGCCATTTCACAAGGGGTTTCTGTCAGCCTACACCTGTGCTGCTGATAGAAAGCAGCAATCCTGCTGCCTGCCCATACACAGCCACACCTGCCTACTGCTGTCCTTGTGCCACCACCAGCAATCGTGCGACTCCTCAACTCGCCAGATCAGAGAGCTGGTTGCAGCCGAAATGCTTTGTTCTGTTTTGCTGTGGTTTTGGTGGGTTAGGCATTCAAGAAAGCTCACCTCAATCCCCACATGTCTGCAAGGGCAGGAAGGGGTGAGCACACACACACACACAAAAGCTGAGGGTGCAAGGCTGCCTATTTTGATAGCAGCACAGGCTCAGCCTTTTGCAAAGTTCATTCCTCAAAGCTGCAGTTTGATGAATGCCAAGGTGGTTCTGCCACCAAAAGCAGTCTCACTGTCCCACAGCCGTTGGTGCCTCCCCATACCTCTTGTACTGGCAGGAACATTTTTTGCAGGTGTAGCACAAAATTGAGGAACTGCTCAGTTATTTCTCAGTGGGATCAGGTCCGAGACTGGGTTCAGAAATGCCAGTGTCTATTCACACTACGAGCATGCTTTGACAGGACGGACAGCAGTGAGAAATTAAGTGCAGGACTGCTTCTTAGGGCAAATGAATGTGAGAGCAGAAGACTTGCAAAACAGAAAGTCATTACAGTGAGCAGTGTATCACCAATAATACCTCTTGAATTAACAGTTATTGGACTTGGTTAATTGTAGCCAGGTTCAATCCAGGTGAGATAAAAGAATGACTGAATGGGATCTAGAACATCTGCCTAGATCTAGAATCTGCCTAGAACTAGAGGTAATGGCCACAAACTGAAACACCAAAAGCTCCACAGGAACTTAAGGAAAAATTTTTAACAGTGAGGGTGACAGAGCACTTGAACAGGTTGCCAAGAGAGGTTGTGGAGTCTCCTTCTCTGGAGATCTTCAAAACCCGCTTGGATGCAGTCCTGTGCCACGTGCTCTAGGTGACCCTGTGTGTGCAGGGGGGTTGGACTAGCTGATCTCTATAGGTCCTTTCCAACCTTAAGGATTCTGTGATTTCTATGATTAACACTGGCTGGCAGCATTAGGGATGAACATACAGGTTTCACTCTGACACTAATACAGATGACATACTAGGCTGTTATGAGAACATAACAGCAAGGTATAACTACATGATCACAAATACCTCTTCAAAATGACATATTCTTGTTTCCAACAGTTTCCACATACATTATCTTCACCATGGATTAGGGGTGAAAGAAATCCAATTGTCATCTTTCCTGTGATTTCACCTCTGAAGCAGAATCTTTTCCTCTGAAGGAGTGACAAATATTTAACTATTGTAAATCAGCTTGATTCTACTCAAACAGCAGACTCACACCAGTTTACAGCAGCTTTGAACCCATCTCTTCTATGTCTTCTACTTGTCAGCTCCTATACTGCATGCTGAAGAGTACCCTTTGATTTATCAGGGGATAGTAGTACAAAGTTGATAATTTCTTGTTTTGCTCATATTTGCTTCTCCATAGGAGATAGTTTCACTAAACAATCCAGCTGAATATGTCCTTATCTTCTCTTGCCATATTATCCCTTCTTGGCCTGACACTTTTCTACCTTGTCCCTGTGTTGAAAACAGATTTGGAGCCCACAGATCAAACCACATAAATAAAACAGCTTGGGTTTAACTTTTATCTTTATGATTTTTAAATCATTTTGTATCATTTGGATTGGAACCACTGAGGCAGTGATAGCATCTCCACAAGATTTGGAAACAAGTGGTTGGAAAACTGGAATCTTCACATTGGCATGACCACCAGAAAGACTAATGCAGTGTCATTCTCCCATGGCTTGTGCACGCTTACATCTGGAGCTTATGTGGCAAGTTATAGCAAGTTAGCTATAACTCAGTAGCACAAGCACTAACAGGAACAAGGCACAAGCTTGTTCCTATAAGTCCTACAGATTTCATTATTCAGGCTGCCGAGTAATTCTCTATGGCTCATGTTGAAGTCCTTCCTATCAAATGTTCCCCACTATTAGCTCATCCAGCTGCTTTGCTCCCACCACAAATATGTATACATATGCATATGCTGGTTTAGGTGTTATCAGGCTATTGTATGCCTCATTTTCTGTAACAATACAGCTCGTTGGATTGTTTACTTGACCCACACTTCAACTGTGTGAATAAAGATTAATCCTTCCCCTTCTCCAAAGAGGAACTAGACTGGGAGTACTTTACAATATTGCTAAGGTATTTTCTTGGGGGTTAAGTGATAAGGATGGACCAAATCCCACTTTCCAAATGAATTGCCCCCCTAAGTCAAAAGAGCAAAGGGGCAAGGCTACCAAGAGCAAGCAATAGCTTGGTCTGACCACAGCTATGTAAACATACAGGAGGCTGTCACTGCAGAACCGCCCAAAGGTTTTTAGGTTCTCACCAATAAAATCAGGGTCACATTCCCATGAACTTTTAAATATGGTAAATTCAAAAACAAGTGTAGTCAATATGAGGTAAAGCAGAAAGATCTTCACGAGAAGCTTGACAGAAGATGCCTAAGAAGCCACTGCAGGTGCCTCCACAAGTTGGCAAGTCTCCCACAGAAAGATCAACCTGTAGAATTTCACACCTAATTAACACTTAATTAATCATCATTAAACTATTTGGCAAGAAGCAAAATTATTGGAAGTAATATTGTTTGAATTAAGCAGTCATCACCATCCGCTTACATTACCTCCAGTTTCCCTGGGAGCCCTATCCCAGCGAAGCAAGGGGATCGTGTTTGAACCACCTGGTGTTTACACTGCACCCTTTATTCCAAAGCACTTTAAATAGTATGGGCTAGGATTTTCAGATATGTCTTAGGGAGTCAGTCAGGAAAAGTGGGGCACGCATCTCCTTCTCTGGTCTCTGAAGTTATCAGTGCATAAACACATATGCAGGACATTTCAGTAAGTCCAGAAAATAATAAGAGCAGACAGCCAAGTGTTCCAATTAGTGCTTGCAGGAAATGGAGCTGCAGCACCTCAGATAGATAAGATACTGTCCCAAGCTGATGGCTTCCACCTTCTAATGGAAGTTATTGTTCCTGCAAGAGGGATGATTTAGCACACATATCTGCACTTGAATTGCTTACAGCCTGGTTTATTCATGTAAAATGAAAATGATAGTGACATATATGATTACAATGACCAAAGAATTGCAGAAGCTCAGGAGTGGAACAACAACTTGTTCAGCTTTTCCTGCCATGGAGGTGACTACTTCTGGGAACGCAAAGACTGAAAGAAGTATCACCGTTATCTGCCATAGACAAAAACAACCTGTAAATGTGGCCAGGTTGTTTTTGTCTATGGCAGATAATGGTGTAGATAAACCTGGGAGACTCAGATAAGTCCCAAATAGATATGGTTTTAACTTCCCAGTATTACACCAGGACAAAATCTTACTGCATATCTTGGGTCTTTTAATAGACAAATGAGCTATTGCTTTGAAGGTAGCATCTACAAATGCTACAGACATCATGCTCAGATTACCTATGAGTTTCTCACAACACCTAGGCCAGCAGGACCATTGCTGCTTTGAGGAAAGGCCTCCTCCTTTCTCTGCATTTTGAAAGTTTTCTTCTCTATAGGAAAGTTTATTCCAAACCATACCCAATCCTGCCAACGCACCTCCCTGCCCAGTCTGTACCAGGCACAACGCGGAGCAGAGAAAGGTCTACTCTACTCTGTCCAATACATTCCATTCTTCTGAGATGAAAGGAATAATATTGATAATGTTAATATTAATAATATTAGTGACAATGATTTGAAGTCAATTTATCTTCCCAGCAATTCAGCAAGTAGGAAGGTCAATCCTTAGTTTACAGCCTTGGAATTCATAGACTTGTTGAAAACAGAACTCTACATGTGATTCAGACTTGGCAGAGTAGTACCTAGACTTCTCAGTGCCTCACCATCTAATGCTCTTTTTGTTCACCAAATAAGAAATTAACTCTATAGCGTGTTCCTTATCCCAAACCAGGCAGCCAAAGGAGTAACAGCCAGGATTTGGAAAAGCCCCTAGCTACAGCACTGAGTTGCTTTGCCGCCCAGGTCCTGCAAGGCACTGCTAGCAGCACAGTGGGACTGCAGTGGAGGCAGAAGAAGCATTCATCTGGTTGAGGGGTGTCCAGCATTCCAACAGCTGTTTTCCATCTCCTCAAGAGCAAAGGTAACAGGGCAAAAGAAAGGAAGAGACTACAGGCCTTATGTGACTCGTGAGCCACCAACTGAACCATACTACTTTATTTGTGCAAGTCAGGGTTTTTGCATTTCTGTCCAAGAAAATCAAGATGCAAACAGATGTACATACTTTTAGTTAGCTCATAATAGTCATCTGATGTGCCTGGGATGCATTTAATTTATTGTGCAAGCCCAGCACAGATACTTGTCCCACAGTTTGTCTGATGAGTTACAAGAATGCTGACACTAGAATCACTGCTGCATCTCAGATATCTACAGACTGCATGCAAGAGACCCAATATGCTTGTTTTAGGGAAAACACGTGAGAGTTCTTCCCTTCCAGACAAACAAATTTTTTTTTTAATATCTGTCAGACAAGATGGGGAAAAAAAGTGATTTGTTCAGGTAAGGACAAGGTAATCATGAACAAGCTAGCATTACATTTTTCATCTTCTCAGAAGAAAACATGACCTCTGAGAACCAGGCTTCAGTCATCGAGGCTTTGAAAAGTGGTGACTGGATCCAAATAGCAGTTAATACTGTGAGAAACCATGCCATGAAGATGTCTTGCACTTGAGTCAAGTATGCAGGTCAACACAAATTCCACATGGTCAGTGGAAAGCGTGCTGAACAACTCTTGGCTCGAAGAATGGTCCAAAACTCATGCAGCTTCAAGCACTAAGAAAAGAAAAAGGGAGCAGCCTCTGAGCTAGCCAAAGACAGCAAAAGACCTCGCAACCCACAGGATATCTGCAACTCAGCTAGACCCTCAGGACTGTGTCAGTTTGAATCCAGAGGACAGATACCTTAGCAATTCAATAAGCTTTCTGCTGCCAACCATCTCTACACAGAGCACCCTGGGGAGCACTTTTGGTGGAAAAGGGTCATTGTTTTTGAGTTTCTTTGCATAAGAGAACCGCTGCAAGGAGGTGGTGCTGTTAAATGCAGGTGGAAGTAATGGGCTACTTTCCAATCCATCCTCAGTAAAATTGTCTAAAGATCATAAAAATCTCTGTTGCTAAATGCTGTCTTGTATGCTGCCTCAGTAGAAGGCCAAGGGCAGAATGGACATGGAGACTAAATTACCATTCCCTTTCCCTGCAGGCAGTTCCTGCCAGGGCAGGATTGAAGGCATTCAGTGAGCAGGGCAGAATGCCCAGAGGAGTCTGCACTGCTGCTGCTGCTCTGACTGTGTTTGCTAGGCAGGGGAGAGAAGGCAAGAGCAAGACAGAAGTCTCCAGCCCCTTCTGGAAAAGCGACCACTGAGTGATTAGACTGGTTCCTTAGCTTGCCTGTCGCTGACAAGCATAGTCATCACTGGTAGAAAAGGTCTCCCAGGCAATTCCCCTGATACAGTCCTCTGCAGATGGCTGCTTTGGACAAAGGATTGTCTGTCCTAAATTCCCGGTTTGTCATTTTCCTTCCATCTCCCAGCCAGTCTCTCACAACAACTTCTGAAAGTTTTAAGATTCAAATGCACCATTCCACTAATGTGCAAAGCCCTGAGAACCCCTCTTCTCCTGACTATTAATAATGATGCATGCAAGAGGAGTTCGTGGGGAGGGCCAAATAACAGGTGGCAGAGATAACATTACACTGCAAAAGAGCAGAGCTGCCACTGCCCATGTGCTGGGAGTTAATGTCTCACATTCATTGTCATGTGCTAGAATGCACTTGGAGCACAGAGAAATGTCACAGAGATGTCACACACAACCTGCCAATCCAAGCCCAGGAGTAGCTCATTGTACCACAGACTCCCAACGCCAAAATCATCAGGGAAGAATTGGAAACAGTGCTCATGTTCTAAACTAACCAACTCTTTTTATACAACAGCTAAAAGTCAAAGCATCGCTGAACAAAATTGAACATCTCTTTCTTTGTCACATAGATCTTAAGTGTTATTAATGATGTCAAGAATCCTAAAACATGGTCTTTCTAAGTAGGTGGAGTGCAGTTAGGAAACATCCTTGCCTCAAACTCTTCAAACCGGAAGTATATAAATACAAGTACAAAACCAGCATAAGCAGTGTCTTAAGGTTAAATATTTGCCACCTGCAACCACTCCTTCAAATCAGAACCTCTGAGAAAAACCAAAACAAAACAAAATTGTATCTCCATGTTAAAAAAAAAATTCAAAGGTCAACTTTCAACAGAAAAACCTTCAACTCTACTGTCTGAGTTTAAAAGCGTTACTAATTTGCTTTTGCATAGTATTTTTTAGGATAAAAGGATGCTACAAATGATAGTAATTGCTTTATCCAACATACCTTTGAATCTGAACTCTAGATTTGAACAGTCGCACAGAGTAATCAGGAAACAAAATGAAAAAACACCCTAGCATATCCTGTCACAGAAGCATAAAAACACAGAGATGTATAATAATTCATCTGAAATCAGTTTTTCAGATTAAAAAATGGATTTGCGGACCATATGGCTTTAGCTGTGTAAGTGAAAAAACGAGTTTTTGAAAACATATCATTTTTGTTTTTTAGCCAGCATTTGGCTAAAGTAAGCATTTGGTCAAGGCCCCATAAATCTGTATTTGATAATACCAACATAATGTCACATGCGACTTGCAGTTTTTGCTGCTTCATAGGATTTAGTCTCTCCTTTGGGCAGCAGTTGCACTACCCGTATGTGCTACAGTGCAACAGACCCAGGAACCTTGGTAGGGTACACAAGTAGGATGATGCATTAGATGCTTGGCTCATATGCTTAGTTTAACCATGGGGCTGCACTACCACAATATTTTAAGCATGCTGAATTAGAAGTTTCCCAATAAAAAAGTTCGGAATTTTTATCAAAAAGAAATCTGAATTTTCTGGAGAGACATACACAAAAGTGTCTCTGTTATATTGCCCAGGAGATCCTAGTCAAAATCTTACAGGAAGATTAATGAAAGTACTTCTGTGAAACGCAACATAAATTGAGATAAAGCTCCTTTCTTGTCATCTCACTCCTGACCTGGAGTTGAATTGAAAGTGGTAAATGTAAACTGAAAGTCTCCATATCCCATTACCCCTTCAGCCCTCTAGCTTGCCATTGCCCCAAGCTGCTATTATTTTCAATCATGTAATATCTATGATAATATCTAAAACCAGAAGTATTTTCCTTGTATCCTGAAGCATAATGGCACATGTTTTGCAAATATCTACTAGGTCACAAGTGCCTAATTAGATAGGAGAAGAGATGCAAAAATGCTGCTTCTAAGTTACTTAACACTGAGGAAGAAAGAGAATGCAAAGGAGAAGAATTTCCTCTGAATTCTTCTCTTACACATAAACAAAAATTTCAAAGGGCCCAAATCACCATTAGTAATTACAATCCCCAAGCACTAGCCAAGAAGAACTGAACAGAACACATGAAATATCTGTCTAGCTCCAGACCAGAACCAGGCCTTTTGCAATCAAGTGAAGCTGTGGCTGTAAGAACAATCTCCTGCATGGCACAAACCTGTTGCATCTTTGTTAGTATTTAACAGCTATCAAGGCCATCACTTTTACAGCAAGAATTTGACAGCAAATGGGTACCCTGCAACATGAGCACCCCTGCATTAAATTTCCCTTACCCAGAATTTGACAAGGAAGAAGGCATTAGCTGGCCCTTTTTCAAAGAGCTCCTTCAGACCCCCTTTCTTCTCAGGGAACTTGTCATAGATCTGCCGGATATCCACTGCCTCGAGGTAGGGGTCATTGTAGCTGGGGCTTGACTGCCCAATGTGCACAAATAGATGTTTGTTATACTGTCAGGAAAAAAAAATAGGGAATCAGAAAATTGTACAGTACATACTGAACACTTACAAGTCTTCAGAGAAGAAAAGTCGAGACTTTTTAGCAAACCAGTTGAATCTACCTCACTGAAGAAATCCAAAGAACTCTGGCTGGGGTCAGACCACTTAAAAAGAATGTCGAGCCCAGGAAGCACGCAGCTCGCTCCCCAGTTCCTGCGGGGAGTGTGAACAGCACGCAGAAGGGTGTGCTGCACAAAATGGTGGGAGCGATTGAGCAGAGAGCTGGTTACCACCACACCAAGCAAGCACTGATGCTCTGCCATCTTTATCTAGAACTGAGGGGTAAGGACTGACGACGATATCACTGAAGATTTGATATCACTTATAAGTGAGCAGAGGTATTAGCACAAATATCTCAGCTAATGCCAGCTCAAACAGTTCTTTCTTTCCTGTCAATACACCTATATTTGTTACTTTGTATGAAACATTGTTTTGGGTTTTTTTCCCCATGTTTACTCCTAAGCCATTGCCTCATGCTGCTGTGCGATACAGAAATACCCAGTGATGCAGAATGTTACCTGTCACAGATCACTCGGCCAGCAAGCATCAAAACTTCCTGTCCTGTGAAGTGCTGCTTGAAATCCCACAGCAGCACACCAGCCAAATACTGGCACCAAATTCATTTCTGAACAGCAGTTTTCCTGTCTTGGAGACAGGAAGCATAATTGGCCCAGCACCAATGTATGTCTCAAGATGCAGCATCACAAGGCTTTCAAGAGATTGGCAGCTCTTATTACTCCCATTTTATAGATGGCCCCAAGGAAACACAATGATGTAAATTCATCCCAGCTGCCCCCAAATAACTTTAGTTCTTCTCAACACAGCAGAGACATGGCATGTTGCTTCATGTGATCTTACCATCCTCTGATTCTGAGTCTGTCCTCAAAGGCAAAGAATAGCCCTGCAGAAGCTGTACAACTCTTTTATGATCTCAGTTCCTTGAACTCCAGTACACACTGGAGCAGGAGGTCAGAAACAGAGAACAGAGCTTGCTATACTGCTTTTAAGCGATTCTGTCCTCTAAGTGGAATATCTGTTTAAACTGTGTTCTGTGTTTTTCTCAAAATGTCTTTCTATTCTCAACCAGAGAATAGATCAATGAAGCACGTATTTCCACATATACAATACACTACAGTAGTAGCGCATAACACATCCATGATGAATGGAAGCTACCTGGAGACCAAAAATACATGAGGTGTGGAAGACAGGTGCATATCTTACTGTGTCTTGGTCTTGTTGTTGTTCCAAGAATGCAGAGAATTCTAACATCCACAGTTTGGAGCTAGCAACCCTTCGTCCTTGCCAAGCTGGTGCTGATGGGGATGGTGAGAGACCAGTAGGAGGCTCAAACCCTAAGCACAGAGGATTTATATAACAAAATTTAGAAAGAGACAAGTTGGTAACAGCTTTCCAGTAAAGCACCTGTTGTCAGAGCAGACTAATTAGATTTCATGACTTCAGTCTTCACGCAAAAATAACATTCACAGGATCGCTCTCCACCTGTGCTCTAAACAGCTTGTCAGTTATCCTTGTCTAGGATAGGATTGGTATGATGTAAAAGCCAATCTAGCTGATTCTGAAACCAGATAAAACACTTTTACCAACTTTAAGATGAGTCTGATTGAGCCCTTAGGTATCACAGAGAATGACTCATCACAGTTAACATCACCATTAGCCTCTCAAATAGGGGAATTCAGAAGGAAAAGCCCCACTTAACCAGGCACTAAAAAGGCAATAGTATTATGATGAAAACCAGTGTATTCCAGCAGATGCAGCATGGTGGAAGGAGAGATATATGAACTCATAGTTTCTACTGAGCCAGGGAGAAAAGAAAATGACCAACCAAGAAAAAAGAGGAAAAACTACTATTCAAAATAGGGCCGAAATACAAAATATTTTTTCACCTCACAGTACAACGATGGAAGTTAGAGATAAATCATATACAATTTTTGAGCTCACTCAAAGATTTCTATAGAACCATTTTTTAAAAAAATTAGCTGTTCTTGAACTTCATTTAAAACCATTTGCTATTTTTTGAAAGTAGACTATAACTTCAATGCAAGGTACTAGATTTCCTTACTCACCTGGTAATGGAAGCTGAACAGCATAGGGTTGTTGAGAAAAAGGTTTCACACTACAGAAACATAAAAGAGAGATGGTTAATAGTAACACAAATAAAAGGAAAATAAAATTGTGCAATTGTTCAAATAAAATTATTTCTTCTGATGGAAGCAGGAGTATTATCAGCATAAATGGCTTTGGGAAAGAACATCTGTGTGGGCAAGACAGGGTCAGGACAAGAACTGAAGAAACAAAACCAGCCTGGGTTGGACTGAGTAAGCCTTCCCTCCAGATATATAGCAACATCTCCAATTTTTTTATTTGGAAATCCTTATTCAGCCTGTCAACAAAGGCACTAGGTCCCATTTATTTCCTTTTTCCTTTTACCTTTGGATGGATTTAAATGCATGCAAGTGGGTATATTTCTAGGTTGGACTCCACCCAGACTTTCAGACCCAGATTTTCAGGGCTATTCAACAACATCCACAATTGAACCTAGATAATGTAGTCTAGATAATGAACAGTCAAGACTGTTCAGCCCCATTCTACTACCACTGTAGGGGATAAAAAACCAAATGCACCTAAAGATAACATCTGACCTCAGGGGCAGCACCTATTTTGAGCCTGTAAAACAACTTTTCAGGCTGCCCCTTCCCAATTCCCCTTTCATTTCTCTCAGAAATGCTCCAGTCCATTTACCAACCAATTTCCCACTCAAGATCACTGAACAGGATCTGTTCCCTGATCTACCCCACAAATATTTGCAATAACAGAAGAGAACAGGGAGACATGGCTAGGGGTACAGAACACGGCTCCGTCTCAGCAGCCTGTACTTTAGTTGGCTTGAAGTGGTTCCAGGACCCTGTTCTGCTAGGTTAAGTCATAAACAGCTCATCTCCACAGCCCTAAAGGGGCCCAGAGGAACAAAAGCAGGTGGGAACCTGAGTATCACCCTTCCTCAGCTGCTCCCAGACCCATCACAGAAAAGCCATCAGCCCAGAATAGGCTTATCATCACAAACACAAAGGACCATGAAGAGAACACAAATAATCCCCTCAGAGACATGAGTCCTGCCCCAGGCCCTCCCAGGGGGTTCTAGGACAGCCACCAGACTCAGGGTCCAGGAGTGAAACCCACCAGATCTGTCTACAGAAGCAGCTCTCCTGATCCCTTGAGACACACACATGGGGCTCTCCTGAATAGGGCTATGTGTTTCAGGAGTGCATGAGACATTATGGGAGGCTTAGAGGAGGAAATAAAGGTGGTAAAAGGGAGGGATTAAAGTGGTTTTGGGAGGAACAAATGTAGGAAAATCAAAGCTGTAAAAGGTGTTAGTTGCATAAGAACAGGTTGCTTGATCCGTAAGCTTGTCTGGCCATGTCCAGGGCCTGACCAATGCAGTCTGTCCTGCAATCTCATTAAACTGAGTGGAGAGCACAGGGCCCAGCAACTGCAATGAGTGAAAGTATGTGTGTCAGTCTGTGCTCACTAGCAAACAGCAAGATGGGCTAGCCAACAGGCAGGTCAAGGGCTTGGGAGCCAGCATCTGGTGCAGTTGGCTACCAAAGAGACCACCAGGTTAACTGGCGGAGAGACTGCGGGACCTGGATTTGGCAGAGAGGTGTGTGGGGGTGTGTGTCCATCTGTATGGGAGGCAAATAGGAGGAACAAGCACCCCAAGCCGGCTACCGGATGGACTGTGTATGTAAGCCCAATTACTGGAAGAATCCACAATGAACATGTGTGTACGTGCGTGTGAGTCCAGCGACTGGAGTGGGGCGGCAGGACTGGCGGATTGCATGCTCGAGTGCCAGCCACTGGGGAGATGGGGGATCCAGGACCACCTGCTGGATGGACTCTGCAACCCGGGGAATGCATAGTGTGTGTTTATTGCTGTGTAGGGGACACGGGTTTGTGTGTCCATTAGCGAGGGAGACAGAATCAACTACTGGAGTGGCGCTGTGGGCCTCGGGGACTTGCATGCCCAGGTGTCAGCAGCTGGGGAGACCAGGGATCTGGGGGTCAGTTATGGCATAGACTGAGGGTTTAGGAAGCCCAGCTGCTAGAGGGATCCACCTTGCATATATGTATATATTTCCCTTATGGGCCTTCATCCTGATCAGACAGAACAAGATGAGGCCATTGGTGCTGTTTCTGTGTCTGGGGACTGTTTCTCTTTGTGTTCATCTTGGTAGCTGGCAGTGTGG
This sequence comes from Tinamus guttatus, assembly GCF_000705375.1. The sequence goes on along the minus strand of NW_010581014.1, from coordinate 72,066 downwards.
GTATGTGAGTGTACTGTATATGTAGGTGTGTGTGCCCACTGAGAATGCACACCAGCCTTGCTACTGGTTGCACCTGGGGCACGGATCTGTGGCAGCCTCACCTCTACCTGGCTGCCAGATGGGGCAGCTCCCTAATATAATCCCATAACAGGCTGCACGGGACATCTGAAAGGGGTGTTACCCATGTTGAAGGAACTGTAGGAAAGTAATTGGCTTTATCTGAGGCCTCAAATCTCAGATCCATGGTCAGGGAATCTATTTGTCTGAGAACAAAGACTACATTATCTTAGCAATTCCTAAATCTTGAATTAGCTAACAGTATTCTTCAGGAAGCATGCAGTAGCAGAACACCTGCTTCAAATGCTCAGGGGAAGGAATACTCACTCTTGGGAAGATCCGGCTTGGCCTGGCAAAGCTCCTTGCCAAAACTACAAGAGAATAACATAGACACAAAAGTCATCACCCTCAGGCCTGAGATGAAAAGCAAGGCTTACTTCTGTTTGACAAAACTGCAAGCTCCCAGACTTTGAAAATGGCTGATTAACCCTATCTTCCCTTTCTGTCTTCCTGCTTTCATCCCTGTGGAGATGCTGCCTGGTCCCTGCTGCTTTCTGTCTATACACTTCTAGCAGTGAATGCAAGTGACTGACTCAATAGCAGTTTTAATGTTAAAGACTATGCATGCATCCTTAGGCTAAGTCTCCAGAGTCTTTAAGATACCTCCCATCTAACATTTTCTCCAGAAGAATCTCATAGGAGTAGTTTGGCAGAAATCAGTGTTTAGCAAAGCTCACCAGGCCCAGCTTCAAGGTTAGGCTATGCTGACAGGCCTTCTCAAAGGTTTTATGCAGTGGTCATGAATCTGGAATCTACATATTCACAACCACACTGTTGCAATGGTGAACTTGGCAAAGAGTCAGGATAGCTCAAACCATTTTATGCAACAAGATTGTGGACTGAGAGAGGGATACAGAGACCTAAAAATATTTCAGGCAGTTGAAAACCCAAAGCATCTCATTCTTCTCTCACTTGTGTCATTTTAGAAAAAGCATACAGTGAAATTCTATTGCTTTACATCAGTGTGAACTGATGCAGCCACATGATAGGTTTGCTCTACAAAGACACTGTCTTTTGGTCTCATTCTTTTGATGTTACCCAGGATGTTTCTATGCAGATCCCAACGCCCTTTCAAATACTCTAGACTGCTCTGCGCAGCACCTCCCAGTCTCTGATTCACTCACCCCAGAAACAGCAGGATAGGCTGGTCGTGGGAGACCAGGCAAGCCCATTTTACTATGGATGGCTGTTGCAGAGATAATCTGGGCAGATGACATTGTAGCCATACTTTGCATGGCTTTATCTTTAGCAGCCTGATCCTGTTGTCAAGAGAAAAAAAAAAAGATTATAATAATAAATACATTTTCTGGTCTAATGCTGTATAACCAGGGTTTCTCACCCGCTTCTTTGTAGGAAATAAGCATCTCCGAAAACCCGGACAGCAGATTTATAACGGTCATAAGAATTCTTCAAAGCTAAGCATTCCTACAGTTTCAGACATGACTGATCTTCCCTTCTGAAATGCTGGGACCATTCCTGTGTTTTAATCACTGATAAGAACATTCAATGGGAAAGATGCTTGATCATTAAAGAAACACTAAAAACTACCTCACTATTTAAACTGAAGGATTTTGTCACCATGACTGGAAAAATACAGGCTCAATTTGGGATTGCACTAGTTTCAGGTAGAGTTGATCAGGGGAAACAGGCACTCTCTCAGGGCACACACGTGATGACTATTTTGTATTACATTTTGTATTTTAACATGGCTATGGAATTGCACGCTTTTTTTAGAAACAATGACACAGTGCAACAACTAGGTCTAATGTATGTTTAAAACTAAAAGCATTCTTCATTTTATATATCAAGAAAAGGGAATGTAGAAGAACTTCCTGCCTTTCTTCCTATGCAAAAACTAATCTTACCTCCTTCAGAGACTCTGCTTTTATGATCTGCAAAATATGGCCGCAATATCTGTAAAAATGACCACGACTTGGATATCTACCTTTTTTTTTTTTTTTTCCTAAACATCTGTGGCTCCTGTTGGTACCATTCCAATGTATGGAAGGGAAAAATTTTAACTACTGAGAAAAATCCTAAACTTTCCAAAGCTACAGGAAAGTTTTTCAGAATCTAGTTTAAATTGTGCTGTAGGGCTTTAAAGCTTACCTGCAGCATTTTTAAAAGGGAAAGTAATCTTCCTTTTTATTTCATGACATCTGGACAAGGACTACTTCCTTTGAAAGTAAAGGAAAATATTTTTTTCTACCTGAGCTTATGGGAAGAAGCAATAAAATCACCTGTAGAATTCTGAAAGTAAAAATATGAGCAGTTAAGCAGGGAGAAGATTTTAACTATCATTCACTGTTCGGTTTTCTCTATGGTATAAACACAAAAATGTGTACTTGATGTGAGAAGTGAAAAATGCTAGAACACATAGCTGTCAGCAAGAACTTGGAAGAAGGGCAGCAGCTTTTGTGATTTCATTTGCTCTATGAAAATTACCAAGGAAAGCAAGAAGTAAATGAGTTGAATCAGTGCTACAGACTTGCCTTTGCAAGCAGAAAGGAACAGTCTGGTACTGAGGACTGGTTCGCTGTAGGTAGCTGGGCAGAACTCACAGCATGCCCCCAAGTAGTGTAAAATGAGAATGACCAATGGCTCCATGGAGCTGCCTGAGACACCTTCCTTCCCTGAGAACAAAAAAGCCTTGCTCCTGTGTGCTAAGTGGAAACGGGCTCAGCAGGCTAGCTTTCCAATCATGCCAAATCACAGAGCTGTAAGGTGCAAGGAACAGAACCAAGGGTACAGATATAAGCAGCACTAAATCTTTTAATGTCCTGGGTAGTTGTTGTTTCACACTCACTCTAGCTGGCCTTTCTAGCAGGCCTCTACTTGAATTGACTGCTTAAGGCCACCACAGGCTCCAGGCTTAGGCAGCCCTCCCTAGAAGCACTGATTTAGCCAGTTGTAATTTGTAGCTTCTTTCCCTTACCGGAGCTGTTGCAAACACGACAGGCTAATTAGAAGCACAGCACTGTTTTCTAAAATGGAGCCAGGAAAGAGATGGGGGGATAAAGTCACGAGTATTAGAGGTAATCACAATTCATAACAGAGGTGCATGCGATTCAGCACTGGTCAGGAGGGAGTCCCAACTGTTTGCTTACAGAAAAGTCCACTCCTCAAGAGGCCAAATTGAGAAATGGCCCAGATAGCCAAGAAGCAGCACCTCTAGCAACTGTCCACTGAATAGTTAGGGCTGAGCAGGTCTGTCAAGACTATAGTTATCATCCGAAGCATAATCATCCATCAGGACGAACGTGCATCACGCACAGCAGGAAACATGTCTTCCTCCTGATCATCTATTGGCATACCAAACAGGGAAGTTCAGTGCGCACCTTCCTTTCCTAGCTATCTTGATGACACGTAACAAGGATTGGACCTCTCATCTTGCTCACCAGGCCCTTTTAGGACAGCTCACATTCTAGCAGGGAGAACTCTCTTGTGCAATTGCACCCGTAAGCTTCATATTCTTGACATTTACATCAATTCATTCTGAGCAAATGTCAAGAGCTATGGGGTTCCTCAGCGCATTCTCCAAGCTCTTCCCATGGAAAGAAAAACACAAGGGTTTACTTAAGCAAGTGAGCAGAACTCAGACATTTTTCTTCTGATCAACCCTGGCATCTTCAAATCCAAGCCTGAATTAATCAAAGGGCAAAGTCAACTCAGCTGGCACCATTTTCCCTAAGAAGATGCCAGATGGATTTGTTACTTCCTCCCAGTGGTTACGCCAACTCAGGACACTATTTCTTGCAGACAAGTCCACAGCATTACCAGTATTAGAGATGGAACTAGTGCTGCAGTAGCTGTAAGACTACCCTTTTCCTAGGCTACTACAATTGGCCAGCATTTGTAACCATAACCCCCAATCCTTCTCAAGTAAACACTCTTCCCTTATTCCCCAGAATACTCCCAGAGAGTCTCAGACCTGGATGACCACAGCATCAGAGGCAAAAATAAGATACATCAAAATTAAAGGTATCATTTTTTATTCTTTAAATAGAACTGTCTCAGATGTCACAGAGCCTCAGCAATACAAATATGTGCTTTTCTTAACCAACTTACCACAGTTTGTGCTGATCTCACCCTTTACTGGGGTTACTCAAGGAACGAAAGGATGAGGGAATAGCTGACTTGGAGTGCTTGAAAGATATGTTTAAAGGATACATATCATACCTTGAGTTTGGCTTGGATCTCTCGAGCTTTTCGCCTTGCCAGGACTTGGATGTGACTAGATACCTGCATCGAAAGACAAAATCCATCTTCATTCCAGAGAGGTAGTTGGTAGCTCTTGCAGAACTAAACAACATGCCTTGGGCACCTTTAACAATAGGATTCATTTAAGGTTTTCTTTTTCTATTTTAGTTAGTTTGAGATTCCAGTGAAATGCTTCTCTGAACATGTTAACTGTCATGAAGTGAGAAGAGGAAGAAGCAGAAATGGACCATTTAAGGCCTCTTTCATTTCAAATGGCTTTATCAATCCAGAGATCTCTCTAACACTGAGGAGCCCACCCCTAAAAGTGGGAGTTGAGAGTTCTGATCTCTTCGCTCCTCAGTTTGGCCTTTTCTTAGGAGAAGAATAATCCGTATTCTGCATCTGTATAATGATACAGCGACTCTCAAAATTTCTCTGTATCTAGTCTGGGCTGAAACGCATCATAGAATTATAGAATAATTTAAGTTGGAAGGATCTATGGAGGCCATACAGTCAACACCCTACTCAAAGCAGGTCCAGATTGCTCAGGAATTTTCCAGCATTGCCTTGCCTGTCATTGCCAAATCACATAAAACTCGTTTGTACAAAGTAATTTGAAAATCAACATTGCTGTTGATTTCTTCATCATCTGGGATGAAGAATGAACCTTGCTATAGAAAGCCACAATGATGGTCACAGAAATGCTCATTAGTAGACCAGATAAATAAAACTGCACATTGCTTAAAAGCAGAAAATATTGTGTATCGTAATGCAATTGGAAGGAGTGAGTGTCGCGCTACAATCATAAAATGTGCGACTCTGCCCAGTGCTCTTACTAGCCAGCTCTCTTGCTGGTTAGCCAGCACAAAAATCTCTTGAAGAAAGTCAGAAACTAAAAGCAAATGAGCAGCAAAGGGATAAGTTCTCATAAGCCCTCTCTGTGTAAAGCGGCACAAAGCAACTAATGTTTACAGGGTAAGCTTGCCACTTACCTGTTTCCTTGTGCGCGTTTTCCCTGTTCTCAGCTTAATATAGCGGGCGATCAGCTCATTTCGGCCTGGAACAGAGAAATAATGTCAACACAAGTTTAGCGAGCTAAGAGTCCAGGCAAAAGATACATAATGGAACTCTCTATCATAGAGGCCAGCAGAGAGACAATGCACGTCATCATCTATTTTAGGAAGGTATTCATTCAGTTCACAAGGTAGAGGCCAGAGCTTTAGAAGCAGGACTTTTATCTGGAAGTTTTATTTCCTAACTTGCATCTGCATAGCTTAAAATTATCAGTAAAAATGGGAATTAGAGGCTTTGTTTAATACTTATGTTGCTGTGTTGTATAGAAGCTGTAAGCAAGGATCAGGACCACCAGTACACAGAACAAAGAAAGCTCCTTGCCCTAAAAGCACTCAGAATCTAACTACAGGAAAATAAACAATAAAAAACAACAGAAGTACATGCAAACAGATGGTATTTATCAGTGCTACATAACACAGTGAATGAAGTGTTTTCAGGCTCTTGTAGTTAATACAGAAAAAGATCATTTTTCAAAAGAGATATAGAGAAGGAAGCCTAGCTTTGTGTAAGTTAAAAGGGAGCTCCCATGAACAGGAAAGTGGGGCACAGGTTGGGATAGATGAAACAGAAAGCAAAACTTGTTTGAACAGAAAACAAGTGGTACTGAAGGCTGAAAGTTTTACATCTTGATTGTAAGAAATGCCAAAGCGAGAGTAGGCCCTTTAGGGCCCAGGGAAATTAAGACAAGCAGCAATATATTCAGTGCAAGAAAGAAAGAAAGGTCAGTGAAGAGATGCAAACAGAAGATGATCATGGTGACAAATGAGGGAAATTGCAGTATCAGAACTATCAATAAAATGAGTAATGAAATATAAAGCTAAGAGGTCACCGGTAGAGAACTTGACACTGCTTGGAACAAGAGCAGAAAACTGAGGACCAGGAATTAAAATCAGAAAATAAAAAGTAGATAAGAGAAGACTGACAACTTCAACAGCAAACAGGAGAATAAAGCCTAGAGTCTGATTCACAGCTAACACTATAATACTATTGGAGAAGGTATACCAAGACATGAGGCAGACTATGCAGGTTCCATAAACTGGCTCCCATGTGCCAAGTCCGACCGGATATTCCGATTCTCTTCCCTTCCCTTGAACAGCAAGAGCATGACAGGGGAATAAACAGCAGAAACGGAAAAGCAGCAGTTGCACATGTGACCTTGAGGCTGATCTTGGAAGGCAGGAAATGTGAAAGAAAAATGAAGTTTTGTAAAAAATACACCTGTGTTGACCACACTAGCAGTGATGCGGTACCTCTGGAAGAAGCTGGAGCGGGAAGTGCAAGGTTGTGAGAAATCTTACATGTCTGCAACTGCTTACGGAATCTGGTAGGAATAGTCACAGCTCTTGTAAAATGTATTTATAACAGAGGTCTGATCTCTTTCATTTAAAAGAAATTGTTAAAAAAATATGAAATACTTAAATAGTGAATAGGGAACTTGTACATGAGAACATCACAGAAATCAAGAAAGCAAGCCCTGAAAAGAGTTTTTTTTTTATTCAGATAGTTTAAATTTAATATTTCACAAAAGAGTTGTCACCTCCTTTTACTTTAAACCCTTATTTAACTCAACCTCTGAATAAACTGAATACAAAGAAGGACTCAGTGCTAGAGATTGATCACCCACACCTTTATAGAAGTTCTAGCAGAATCCCTAATTCCATCTGTTTCGGAAACAGAAGAATGAAAACATTTATGATGGCATTTATGCCATGTTCATGAAATGTAACCAAAGCACAGTTAAGGAGGGAAAACATTTTACAGACTCACAGAACTTAGTCTGTTCCTAAAGATACAATTACAGAAGCCCTCCTGTTCCTCTAGTAGAAGAATCAGATCCATAGCTTTGAAAAGAGGACAAACCCAGCTCCTCTATACACAAATCAAGAACTATTTCTGTGTCAGCAACACAATGCCCAGCATGTAGCACTCTGATCTCTTCAGTTCCCATATTTCCAGCATAGCACCATCACATGCACAGGGCAGTTAGACTGGACCAGATGTTGTTATGCTACCTTCCACCTGTCTGTTTTGACAGCTCATGTAACCATTTTCACAAGCTGAGACTAATTGCTAGTAATGTTCATTTGTACCACTTTCTTCTAGGCCCAGAATAGCTCTTACAGCTTTCCAAAGCCTCTGTCCGTTGGACACATATGAGATTCACAAAGTAGGAAACAACAGGAGTGATGGGAAAAAGGCATGGCTGCCATAGCTGCTGGCATAAGCCAGAGCTCAGAAGGCTTCAGTTCAACATATCTTAGAAGGGGAAATACCTCATACCTCATTCCCCATTATCTATAAAGAAGGAATGTATATACATGCACCAAGAGAAACATAGAACTCACATTGGAGCAGTAAGAGGCAAGCGGCAGTGGAAGAAAGAAAATAAGAAGCAAGGAGCAGCAGAAATAAACCTTTTTATGAGCTGCCCCCAGCCGTCTGTGCTGCCCCTTGCCTCAGCTAAAGGAACTGGGAAGGACTGAGCAAAAACAAGGGACTGAGGCTAGGAAGGGGGCAGGGTGAGAGGTGGTGGACTGAAGCTGAAGCTGGGGAAGGGAAAGAAAAGGTCTTTCCTCGGAAATAAAAGTTCAGGTTAATTGGCAACAAATTCAACAGCGTGGAGTTCCTCAAATCAAGGCTGTTTTGCCCATTGTATCAGCCAATATTACAAGGCTCTCTCATGCCACATTCTTCACTGAAGAAGACTGAGGAGTTGGGGAATAAAGATATTGGTGGTGAAAGCAGGTGACCCAACAAAGCCATTATCACCACATTACTAAAGACAATTATGCAACTTGCCCCATCTAACAATCTCCCCAGCAGAAAGGTAATAAATTACCAAAAAAAAATGTATATATAAAACTGCAAAATAAGCAAGTCCTAAATGTCTTTTGTTTTCCTTATCAGAAATTAGATGTGTGCAGACACTACCTTGCTGTTAGGCTGTTGGTTCACAGAGCATGGAAAGCGCTTGCTTTGTTTCACCACCCAGGGTGAGCGAAAGCCACTGCTCCCGCCGCTGGGGCACACAGAGCTGTCACACGCTGTCAGATGGTTCATTTTTTAGGACTATGCAAAGTGCCCCTCAGTAACCTGATCATATGTTGTGTTCTTAGAATAACTCCTGTCGAGGCCTGTCATGGTCACTGGAACCTTCCAACAGTTGTGATTCTTCTGTCGAAACCACGCATTAGGTTTCATGAAGCTTTAGCCAACATAGCGACGGCGGCCCAACACCCAAAAGCCCTTTATCCTCCCTGAAGCCTCCCCCTTGGAGGCACGTTATGAAAAAACAAGGAGGAGAGATCTTCGCTCTCGCTCTTTACTCTTCCTCCTAACAGACATAAATTTTCAAGGGCATCATTTCAGCTCCCACCCCTTCTCACACTGAATTGCAGAATTTTGCACTTAGCAGTTATCAGAAAGTTGCTGCTCACAGAAGGGCAGAGGATTTTTAGCTTCTGAATTCGACACTTGAGCTTACTCCAGTGTAACAGGAGAGAAGTATCTCCCTCCAAGGGGAGCAGAGGGGGAACAAGAGAAATTCCCAGGGCCATAAAAGACATTTCCAAATCCTACTTCACAGCTTCATGTTGGCTCTCTGCTAGTAATGGTATATAATACTGCTTACATGAGAGGCAGATAGAACTTCTTTTTAAGCATGGGAATTACTTTATCCTAGCACATCTGTTGAGAGAGATGGGTGGAAGAACCAAAACCTGTCTTCTAGATGGATAAGAGCTAAGCACTTGTGATTTGTGCAAAATCTTTCCAGTGGGAAACCCACATGAAAGTATCTGCTTCTTGACAGAGATTACTGCTGTCTTCCCAGAAGAAATTTGGAACCTAACTACGAAGTATAGCAAAGATAAGAGAACTATAGAAGCAAAAATCCAGCTGTATACAGTGAAAGATTAACTGAAGCATGGTCAATGGAGCCATCTTAGCCATTATTTCAACTTGCTTGTATCACCTCATGGTAGCTCCCAGGACATCACTGTCTCCCAAACTTGCTATGCCTGTAGTTAACTGTCTGCTACAATTAACGTAATGAACTGCATGCAACAGACACGGCATGACAGATAAATCTAGACACAAAAGGGAAGTTACGGATGTCCAGCTGCCCACCAAATGTTAACGCTTCTCTATGCACACAAAGCAAAATTAACTGCAGAGCAAGTCTTAGATTCCTCCAGAATGACACTTGAGATGAAAGTGTGTGTTTTGCTCACGAGCGCATGGACAATACAAGCTAAACTATGATAAGGCCTGACCTGGTCCCTACTTAGCTGCACAATTTGACTCTTCATCACTCTCATTTCACGGCTTCCTCTTCCCAGCTACACTAAATGCCTTCCTGAGCATCACCTTTTCTACAAACAGGGAATTTGCCAAAAGCATTTTCTTTTTGTCTTTCTGCTGGCTAAACCTTTCCTCTCAGCAAAATACCTAGACACTTGTCTTTTACTGATATCTTCTTCCTTTCCTGTAATGCCATCTCTATTAGACTTTCCTTCCATCAAACACCATCTCCTCTTACCAAAACCTTGGTGAGGATCTTCTGTTAGCTTCCCTACTTCCCATGCCAGTTTTTTCCAGGCAAGAAGATAGGCCATCAACACCCGTTCCTTCTCTGGCTTGGGTTCCCTTTGTTGGCTTTTGTCTATCACTAATGCCACATCTTTCTTGATTACTTAGCATGCTTGTTTTCACCCTTAAAATTTCTTTTAGGGAACTTGTCTACGGAGCATTAAAATTTGGCTTCTCTCTCTCCTATAGTTCTTTCTTTTTCTGAATTTTTTTTCAGTTTACCACATATATCATACCGAACTGACGTTCAGCATCTCAGCTCAGATTCTTCCACAGGCTCAATCCTTCCACAGCAGCTCCTACTTTTACTATTAATTCCTCTATCACAGCTGAGACTATCATAGAAGTCAATAAAAATTCTACAATAACCATTTGCCTATTCATCCCCATCTCAACCTTTCCACTTCTCCCCACCCTCACTCCTCCACCATTAACCTCTGAACTTTGCTGCTTGCTCTTCACCAGCAGTCCTCACTGTGTGTCGGTACACACAAACAAAGCACACAAGGCAAAAATGCAGCATGGTGGTTTATTTTTCACATTTATCTGGACTGTATCAGTGACAAATCCATGTGGCCAGTGGTCCTGGCAACAACAGACATTCTCAAAAGCCTCACGTTGACTGTATGTCTGCATGAAAGACAACTCTCTAAACAATGTTAATAAAAACAAAGTTCACTGATCAAGCTCCTTTCAGGCTTCTAACAGTCTTTCTCCTTAAATGGCCAATTCTAAACTCAGAGAAAGGTATTCAGAATTCAATATAAGAACTTAAATACATCACTAGGACCATCATCCTGGGATCTCTTTCCATGAAATAGACCATAGAAAACCACACTGACCACTCTTATCCAGACATCTCTCCCCAGTCACAGCAGAACCACAGTGCTGAATAGTCAGTTTTGAGTCCCCTTGGTATAGTTACACATGCCAGAGAATTTCATATTAATCTGTGAGAAGTTTCATCACTCTAATCATTTACTCCATGCTCCAGTTTGCTCAGATTTAACTTTTAACTTTCCCTGCACCCACTCATGCAGTCCCTAAAAGAAGAATTTGCAAAGAACATTCAACAGAGCAAGTTCAGCTTGTACTTGATTTTTCCTGTAAACACTGGAACCCTCTCTTATAAAAATGGCCTTCTGCTGCGAAGGGTCAGATTTATTTCTCCCATTTCCACCGTGCAGCTTAAATCCATGCCTAGAAATATAAGAACGGCCATCCCCCACCATTCAGAAACTGATTTTTCTTGGTGTCCAGTTTAAGATTCATCCTGCAAAGTGTATGGAGACTACACAGCCCTTCAAGGCAACCTGTTCCAGTGCACAATTACCCTCACAACAAAAAAGCTTTTCTTCATGTTCAGATGGAATTTCCTGTGTTTTAGTTTGTGCCTATTGCCTCTTGTCCTAAAGCTGGGCACCACTGAAAATGGTCTGGACCTATTTTGTTTACACTCTTCCTGCAGATACTTACACACATTGACAAGACCCCCCAGTCTTCTCTTCTCCAGGCCTAACAGGCCCAGCTCTCTCAGCCTTTCCTCATATGAGAGGTGCTGCAGTCCATTAATCATCTTAGTAGCCCTTGACTGTATTCCTGCCAATAGTTCCATGTCTCTCATTCACTGGGGAACCCAAAACTGGATACAATATTCCAGATGCAGCCTCACCAGGACAGGCTAGAGGAGGAGGATATATAATCCTCCCCCTATATAATAATAAGAGTCTGTAGGTTTTTGGAAGCTTTTTACTGGTTCCAGTGAATGGAGATAGCTGAATCGTCACACACTACAGGTGTAGTCACGCCAACGCATTCTTCATCAGCAAAGCTACTTGAAGATATTCCTCTTTCCTCAGCTGGTCATTCCTGCCCCATGCAATACTCCAGCATCTCTTACCTGTGGCTGTACCAATTAAACTTATGGAAGAAGGGTGGTGCAAGGGGAGAGGACACATGTATCTACTTTGTAAAATGAATTACTAAAATAAATATGAAGTCTCTTCACCCTCTTAAAAAAAATGCTTCCTTTCAGTCTATTTGTTTTTAATTGGATTGCTGATCCAGTTCCCATTTTTGCCACACTATCCACAGTATTTGGCACAACAGTAAGAACAAAGTAAGAACCAGGCCAGAACTTCTTATTCTTAAACCAGCTTTGCCTCCATAGAAGCTGTAGCCTCCTTCTTGTCCTTTCATCACTTGCCTAAAGGCAGGCAGAATTAAAGTGCCTCCTGTTTACTCCCCCAAAACACATGGGGTTGTTCATTAGAAAGATGAGCTTTTAGTAAAGTACCTCACACCATAGATTTGCAAGATCCTTCCAATAACGTACTCTTTCATGTACACACTAAGGACTGCAGCAGAAACAGACCAGGGACCTGTTCTGGTACTTCCAGGAGCAAGACTGATGAGAATTTTCCGGGCAGTGGCTAGATTCAGTTTGGCTGAGAAACCCCACAATTATACGAAGGCAGCTGTACGAATCTTTCATATGTCAGCAAGCGTATCAGATACCACCTGAAACCACCAATGAGAATTTGCAGAGAAAGTCATGTCAGACTGCCAGCTTTCAGTCTCACAGGTCACCTATAAACAAAATCATACACACACAAGCATACTTTTACTCAGTAAGGCCCAGGCTCAGAAGAACATGATTATTCAGGGTAACACTGCAATCCCAGCCCCAGCAACAATCTATAGTTCCTGTGTGCCCAAGTCCTACATTAAGGTCCTAAACACTGGCCAAACCCTTCCTTAGGTCAGCAAAAGTTGTTGTTTTTGTTTCCATAGCTTTCAATAGCTGAGGTGCTATTAGAGAGCAACTCTTAACAATCCTTCTGTGATATGACTTCAAAGAAATGCAAAAAGCTCTGGCACCTCCTCTCCTTATGACCTGCCATCAGCTACTTCTGTTGGCACCAACAGGGTACTGTTTCTTGCACATTTTGTCCCAATACTAATCTGTTTTGTGCATTTAACTAGGTGACAGGATGACCAATTACAAAAATCATGCAACCTACTATAGAAATTAGGATGGGAAGGGGTCTGTGAAATCATTCAGACACCTGCTGTATGACCAGCAGAAAACTGTGCAGTTCTCAGTGCAAGTGGCCTAGTCCAGCTTAGCTCTGTGATGAGCTGGAACTGCTTTGCTTGCTTTCTAAGATAAGGATCCAGTCCAGCTCCAGCTCACTGAAAAATATGCAGCAGCCTCAAGGAGAGCAAAAGCATATGGAGCCTGTTCTTAACTATATGAAGAAATGAAACACTGATTTTGTATGAGGAAAGGCTCCGACTTCACCCCTCTTCAGATTTTGCCATAACTCATACCATAGACATCACCATGATTACTTAATCATCTTATATCTTAATGGGAAGTTGAGCTAGTCTAAAAGGCGGCTACTGCTCATACAGTAGCCTAACACCTCCCCAACACCAGACCCTCGCACAGGTCAGATGGGCTCTATCCTGGCAGACACCTGCCAAGTTCCTTTGATAGAGTAATTTAGCAAGTGAAATTGGCTCAGCAAGGATTCTGCTGGAAAGCAGGGCTAACATAAGAACTGGGAGTGCAAACTGGGAAGAGGGCAGAGAAACAAAGGAATGAGAGTGAGAAATGTCCCTTTTCTCCTGCATTATCCTCTTAAATCACCTCAGCATTTCCTAAGGAAATACACCCTTGGTTTCAACACAACAGCCCTTCGGCATGGAGCCGTACACCACCCTAATATGAGCAACAACGGTTATTAAGGAAGCTATATCTTTTAAAAGATGAACATGAAGTATGGATCATTGTTGGTTATAAAATGCCATGGACATTTCTTTAAAAAAAAAAAAGAAAAGAAAAGAAAAAAGAAAAAAAAAGGCTTTATAACTACCGTCTTGATCAGTTCCTGGGTAACTGAAACCTGCCAAGCTCAAAATTTCCTTGCAGTAGCTTGTGATTATTTTCCCCCTCTCTGTCTGTTCTGGACACTGGCAGAGTTCAGTTCCACATTCCTTAAGCACCTGTTCCCAGCACTGAGTTTACAGCACTGCCCGATGACAGAGAGTTGGGCAACCATAATTCACAAAGAGGTATGAGGGCAGAAACAAGAGGCTGACAGAACTATCTGTGCTGCCAGTGCTACCTAAAAATGCATGCAGATTCAAAGGAAACTTGTAAATATCTAAGTGCTTCAGCTTCCTTCTAGCTGAAAATTGTTATATCTAGAATAACAAGTCATTCTTCCCCAGTTGCGAGCATAAAAGATCAGGCTAGACATAAATGGCTTAAGTAGAGCTGTGCCTCTGGGGGCAGGAATGGACTAGACGATGTTGGGAGGCCCCTCTCAGGCCTGTGTACTATGATTCTGCAACTGACGATGAAAACAATAGCTGCTTGATACTTGAAGATCACCTCCAATCTCAAGCACAGTCCATCCCAGTTAACAAGACAAGCAAATGGGGCAGGAGAGCTGCATGGATGAACAAGAAGCTCCTGGCAAAACTCAGAGAGAAGGCGGCAGTATGCAGAAGGCAACTCAAGGACAGATAAACTTGGAGGAATACAGAGATATTGCCCAAGCACTCAGGGATGAGGCAAGGAAGGCCAAGGCCCATCTGCAGTTTTATCCATCGAGGGATGTTAAGGACAGTAAGATCTTTAAATACACCAGTAACCAAAGGAAGACTAGGGGAAATGTGGGCCTGCTGCTGACCGGGGCATGACACTGCTCGAGCAGGATTCTGCAATTCCACCTTCACCCTGCAGGAAGGCTTGCAATCTCCAGCCAAGGCTCAAGGCAACGTCATTTTAAACCCCACAGATGCACACATTTCGCTGCAAACAGGTCCTTCCTAGTAGGTTACCACAAAAAGCACTGGTCACACTCCCAGTGCCTAGTCCACAGGCTCACATCCAGCACCTGAACAGGAGTCTGCATTTCCTGTCCACACTGCACTCTAGAGAAAAAGAATAACTCTAAGGTCATTTCAGATGGAAGAGTTGCAATGAAAACAGTGCAACTGCCTGTTCAAGAAGCTACGGAGGGAGCAGGACGGCGCCTGCACTCATTTGCGTGCGGAGACACTGAGGGAGCACCCAGAAGATGGGTCGAAAGTTCAAGGTGACAGTTAACGAGGAGCAGCTGCTGGTTCCCCACCCTTCAGCAGCAGGTGGGCCCCGGCCCCGATGGTTTCAGGCAGCTCTGCCAGTGACCAACAGACTCGTGAGACCATCTGTGCGGGTGCAAACTGCACGCAGCCTCCTTCGATTTGGCGTCCAGACCTTCATTACACAGAGACAATACAGGGTTTGTTACGGAGAAGCTCAGGAGCAACTGCTGAAAACCACCAAGCAGCTCGAGTTCTCCTGCACTTTTTTTCTCCGAATCCTGCATGAATGAAATCCTGCCTCTTCTTTTACTTGTAAGAGTGTCTTTCTCTCAGCAAGTGGTTTTCCTTTCCTTTTGGGCCAAAACTCTGAAAGCAACCAGACCCGGGAAAGTTATGTTGTCTTGCATCACTTTTGCCTAAAATACCATGCACAGATGTCTTGATGTGCAATAAAGTTTTGCTAAGCTGTATTTCACACATGCCCAGTCACTCTGTGGCATGGATTTAAAAGAAAATTGATTCATGGGATAGACTTGACCTGCTTGCACTGCTGAAGTAAGAAAATTCCTGTTTTCCTAGAGCCAGGTCTCTGCATAATCTGTGTATTCACACTCATCAGCTGCTTCAATGTATGCAGATTCCCCCACCTGAGAAATGTTAATACCCTCCTCTACCCAATGTTTGACTAAAGAACAGAATTAAGATAAATTCTGAGAAATTAAAGGGCTTGTGAGTCCACTGGTCTAATAAGTTACTTCACAGTACAGAAACATAGACAGTATAAAACATAATGTTAACAATTTTGAAAAATATGGAGCTATTTGCAGTGAAAATAGTATTTGGTCACCTGCTCATGCCTACTCATGTCCTCTCTGTCTTATGTACGATCATAGTATGTTTAATCTAAAATTCATCTTTCATTGACACAAAGTTCAACCCCATTAGGCTATGTTTTGTAACTGGTTTCACAGAAATATTCTCTATAGCTTTCTCTGATACAGTTTTAAAAGTCCCAAATAACGATGTTTCCCTTCTAGTTCTTATGGGAGAGAGATACTTCAGCACAGGACATCACACTGCCACGAAGCTTCTTCTGACATCCATCCTCGATTTCTTCTTTCTCTCACATTAATCCTAGTCATGCTCACATGTTCCACATAAAATAATCCCTGTCCCTCCTAAATGTTAACACCCTTCAAATATTTTTAGACTGTTAGTATCTGTCCTCCCCTGCTTTCAGTCATCCATTAGCCAAGCTATGTATATTTAGTTACTTTAATCTTTCCTCCTAAATCAGTCCCTTCAACTCCCAGATCAATGTTAAGTCTGGAATGCTTGCTGCTCTTCTTAGAACTTACTCTGTGTTTTTGAGATCTTTCTGGTAACGTGTTTGTAAAAACCTGGCAAGAAGAGAGGCACATACGTGTTTGGTTTCAGGGAAAAGAAACCCAATCCAGCGGACATGTATTTTCATATTCCATATTTAATGTTCCCAGGAACTGAATTCAATCTGAAGCTGTAAATGAATGTGTTGTATACATAAGAGCACAGTGGCAATTGGAAATATTTGGGTCCAAGTGTGAAGGAACTCTGTGTTTTTAAAAAAGAAAAATAACTCTAAGGCTTTTTCCTAAATCTTTCAGAAAATAACTGAAGTGTGTAACGCATAGCAGAGACAAAACAACAACAACAAAGAACTACAAAAAGTGAAAATACTGAATAATGAAACTGAAATATAGCTTCTCAGAATGTAAGGTAGAAGAGTAACTACAGCTACAAACCATAAGGGTGGCTTAGCAAACAGGAACTCAGATGTCCTGGTGGTGTAATTTACAAAACAAAGAAGAATGAGTACCCGTGCCTCATTGCGAAATATACCCTTCCCAATCAAGTCAGTCTTCCCGAATTACTGAATATTTGAAATTTAGAAATAAAGCAGAGGAAGAACATAAAGGGTTGAGCCATTTTTTTCATGAAGGCAGTGCCTTGAACATGAGGAACATGCTGTGACTGCAGACATATACAAGGAAAAGCTTAACCCTACATAGCAATGTGGGCTTTAGGCCTGACAGGAGGGGGGAAAAAAAAAAAGGAATGCAGAACTACTGAAAATCATAAAGGGACTGGAGAAGATTTGTGCCAAAATAAAGAAAAAAATAGTTATCATAATGTAGAGAACATATAGGGCACAGTAAAACCATTATTTCATTTCCGTTCATTTCATTATTAAGCATGATAAAAGAATGAAGCCACAGATAGTAATATGAATATTTTTATTATTATTATTATTATTTTCTTTCCTCCTGCCCTGCAAATACCATCAGGTTTCTGACCTGCTGGGATTTTAAGAGAGGTAAATTCCTCAGTTCTCGGGAAATGCTTGCAACTTGTGTGAAAACATTTCTTTCTATGTTTGCATGGAACACACAGAAGATAACAGTTAAATTGAAATGCAGTTCAACATGAAGAGCTCCAAACTCAGCTTACAAAGAAGAATGGAAGGAAAAACTTTATAAACTCCAGCAAAAGCTTCATCTGTTGCAAAAATCCTCAGAAATCTGACTTTATAATAGTTGAAAACAAAGAACCAGAATCATATCAGGGCAAAACTGAAAGCCTAGTGAAATAAAATCTGGTTATTAAGAAATGCTGCCAATCTTAATACAAAAGTCACACCTACACCAGAAGAGGAGGGAGGAGAAAAGCCTCCCAGACTATGGGCTGATTGACCATAAATTTAAGTTTCAATTATCTTGCAGTGCTAAATTCCCTTAAAATGGTAGATCCAAATCTGTTACCAAACCTGTAGGACAGAGGGCTGTTCTGCAGTTCATTACATCGCAGTAGCGGAAGGGACAGTAATGCCAACGCATCTCCCTAAGAAACGTCGCAGCCAAAACCCAAATTCTTCGATTGCCTGGGCCAGGCAGCTCAATGCCAAGCAAGCCCATCCTTGGCGGGTTCCCACTCCTCACAGTGAGACAGCGTAAGTTGAGATGCTAACCCAGCTACAGCAGAATATCGACACTTTGGAGGTTTGCATGTGTGTAATAGCAGCCATGCGCCTCCCCTTAAGGACAAAAAAAAGTTTGGAGAACAGAAGCAGGCAGCACATATTTTGTTCATTCAAATTTTGTTTGCTTTTCAGTTTTGCATTTAGCTGGGTATCAGAGGTTGTGGGAAACACTAAATAGCACTCTATTCCTTTGAGACGAAGACAATATTCTTCACGTTTGCCTTGTCATTTCAGAGTGGGGTGGGATGAGCTACCTCCGACATGGTAATTTTCAGCATCAGACTGACCCTTTATAGTGTTGCAGCCACAAGTCTTCCTAGTTCACTGCAAAGCTTTGGGTTCACTGCAAGAGCTTCGGGTCTTAGCCAGTAGTATGGTTAAGTATGCTTCTCCTGCCATTCAACTTCTGAGTTTTGGAAGAAAACCTTTCCTGCCAGGCTCATTAGAGCCAAATCACAACGAGAGAGTATGAGCCATGGAGGTGACTACCTCCAGCTGTCTGTCCCACAGAAAAAGCCGTCTTGTCTGGAAGCCAGCTGCTAAGATACACATGCTACAGAATAGCTTTCTGACAAAAACAACCACCAATTCCAGCCTTTCTTACACAATAGTGCTGCAAACCTTGGTTCAGGAACAGCTAGATGTTTGTGCAACAGAAGGGAACACCAGACAACTAGTAGTCCCTCTATGGGCTGTCCCAACCTTTACTTCCTTGATTGTAAATCAAGACCCCACGTGTGCTTTGTTAGACTAAATCTCACTGTGCTATTTTATTTTTATTTTTCTGTCCTCACTGCTATTAGGAGTCCCTCTCTATTTAGCATCTCCATGAAAATCACATAGAGATAGTAAGATATTTCCCTTAGCTTTCTCCAGACCAGATGCCTGACTAACACCAAACTCCGTCATTACCTTTTTGGTATAAATACTACTGATATTTCTCCCATGGAAAAATACGGTTGGAAAAACTAAAACCTGGGTTCATAAGACCACGCTCCCAGGATATTCAAGTAGGCAACACTATTAAGAAATACTTTCAAAGCCTTCTTCAAAGAAAACAACAACAACAACAACAAACAGTAATTTAATATGCCTTGGAATCACTTTTAACATCAACAGAATTATCAGGAGAAAAAGCTCCCCTATCAAATAAGATCTATTTTTTTTTTATGCATCAAGCATCTGGTAGGCAGAAACTGCTGCAGAAGATAGCGAGGCAGCAGTGATATGGTCAGGCTGCTGCCTGTGGTAATAGGGTATGTCCAGAATGAAAAAAAGCAATCAAACAAACAAGCAAAAAGGTGTACTGCACTACAGGTAGGGTAGAAATCATGTCCACTCAGCAAACTCCACACAGTAATGGGTAGTGTAATCTAAAGAGCTGTGAGCAGCAAGACTATGCTGAGGAGAACAGGCAACATGAAGTCCTATGTATAGATTGAAATGATTTTAATAAAAGATGCAGTTTTAAGCCTATTCAAGCAAAACGGTGCAAGTTCTTCATATTAACTTGGTTCTCAAATTCAGCTTGTTCAACAAGTAAAAGCTATGGAAGTATACCTAACTTTAAACGGATTACAGGTGGTCCCCCCAACAGGGATATAGCTGTATAACAGGTAATAAAGCTGTATAAATTCCACAGGTAAGAGATCTTACGACCTGAGATATGATGTGCCCAGAAGAACACATGTACAACACAAGACGTCATCAAGTGGGAAACAATGTCAAGGTTGTGCTTTTGTCAAAGGGCTTATACCATTCTTGGTAACACTTTTACCCCATAGTTCAGCAAGTTATTTGCAAATCAGTCAGGAGAAGGCCAAACAATCTTCCTTTTGAGGCCTGATCAACATAGAGCTTGTCCTGCTCCGTGAATTGGCTCATAAGCAGCGAGGATGAAATCATGGCCTATATTTACGTGCCCTGCTTGGTCATATCTTTCTATAGATTCGCAGGCTGGGCCCCTCTGCCTTGGCATGGGTGCTAAAGACTCGCCCGTAAGCGTTGGATGGCATAAATCAGAGCGCGGAGCTCTGTCAGGAGCACACGGAGCTGCCTCTCCTCGCTGGCAACAGGTGCAGTGGAGGCAAGCAGGGACATTGCCCCAGTATGGAGCTGCGGGGGAGCTTTGTAGACAACCTATCAATTTATTGTCCGGTGCCATAGATTATTTACCTTCTGAATCTTGCAGGTTAAGTTAACGGGAGACTTTCCACCAAAAGTCAGTGCATGCAGGGTCAGAGCCTAGTTCAGTCGCTTTCGTTTCTGTGGTTCATTCTACTTTGTCTTTGCTTTTGCCCCCACAATTCTCCTACTTCTTTTCCAGTCCATTTCAGTCCCTACTCTGACACATTAGCCCTAAAGCTGAAGTATTTCAGAGACAAGGGCTACACAAAATGATTAGGAGATAAAGCCAGGGTTAAAATACATCTGTTTCATTAGTAACTTTAAGAATCAGCTGTCACAAAAACTAGCGCAGACTTAAAATGGTGAGGAGCACGTTACTAATCTAAACCCTGACAAGCCACAAGGTTCATTTTCAAGGAAGATTTTAGTTGTCTAACATTTCAAGCAAGCATTGCTTCTAAAAGCAGTAGTCCTACCCTCATCTCAACCATGGCTGCTCACTCCCGTCTCCATCATCACTCTCCTAAGTGTGAGTCCAAGCAGTTGTGCAGCAAGGCAGTGAAACAGATCACAGGTGCAAGTTCAAGTTTCTTTTCTCTCCATTTTTGGCCATGTTCGTTTTAGGCCGGATCCATTTCCTGGTCTGTTCCACAGCATGGTCATAAAAATATTTGTACCAACACAGAGCAGGAATCAATATCTACGTCAGAATGCTGCCTAGTCTTAGGGTGATCATGCTCAACATGGAAGTGTAGCTCTGTAATTGTTCAAGATATTGCTGCCTTCTCCCTTCCTTGTTCCTCATGGTGCAAAATGCTATTTATCCCACTGTGTCAGTCCAGCTGTTTTTATAGTTATATTTAAGCCTGATCATAAGATGCAAGCTGAGGTGGGCAGAACTTCTACTGTCGCTTGCTGTGTGGTACCCTTGACCCATATTTAGTCATTACTGCTGCCATCCTCACTTGGAAAGGGAGCACATCTCATGGCTTTGAGGCCCCTGGTACGCTGAACTCACTTGGAGTCTCTGCTGTGGGAGAACACAACTCTGGTCCTGGGGACTCAAGAGCTGGAGCCATGACAGCCTAAACTGGTGCTAACAAAACCAAAAAGACAATTTTCCCCCTAAGTTTGCACTTTGGGGGAACTCAGTGCAAGATGAAAAAAGCCCTAGAGAGGGTAGAAGAGGGCAGGAAAGGGGATTTTGGAGGAAAAGAAAGTCTAAAACCATGTCACCAACTGGCTGAAACCAGTCAACAATTAATTTAGCTTGGATTACAGAAGAACACAGACTCAACAGGAACTATGGGAAGATTCCAGAAGATCATAAATATTCCAGTAATTTAGCTTCTCATCTGCCTGCAAAATAGTCAAGTTATCAGCCTAGACAGAAGTGTAATTTGGTTTCAAGTTTACAGCCATAGCCAAGGCAGCTAGCCCAAACCGAAACTATCACAAAAATCTAGATCAGTAGTTGCACTTGTGTGGATGAGAAAATCTAGGGAAAGAACTTAACAAAACTCTGCACTGAAGATGTTTTCTATTTCCATATGAGTATGCACCTACTTAAACCAAACAGTGTAGACAAGACCTTGTAAGCAAGACTCCACCCAAGCCACCATAGCAATCTATAGCAATCTATCCCTAGATGAGAGAACAACGACCTAAAGGGTTGGACAGAAGCCTGCAAATGATGTGCAAAATGCTGCATATAAAGCTTCAGGGCATGTTGCTCCCGTGGTGAGGAGTGCAGAGACACACAGATTCAATAAATTGTAAAAAAAAAAGAAAGAAAAAAAAAACCTCTTGAATATCCAGGGCAGTAGAGGGTTGTTTTCCACAACATTATTCCAAGTGCAATGAGAAACAGTTTTAACATTGGACTTTTACCCAAAGATTGTAAACTCTCAACCTCTGCTTTGCTTTAGAGTCACTCACAGTACCTGTAGACTCTTTCTAAACTAAACAATCCAGGCCTGCTCTTCATGGACTACAGCAAGAGAGAAATTTTAACAACTGTGGAACGGATCAAAAATGACCTCTATCACCTAGAAATTGGCTCTGCTGCAGCTGCAGGCCAGTATATCTCTGCTTTCAGGACTAAGTGGCATGGTAACTGAGAACAGCCCACAGGTGAGAGACATTCACGGCAGTGCTGTAAGAAGGCAAACTAGAGCAAAAGATTGCAGCCAGAGTGGTCTGGTTTCTGCTGAGACTTGTTCCTTTAAGTGCAGGTACCTAAAGAACTGTCTATGCTTGTACAACACCAGCAGGGCCATTCAGTGGTTCAGGAGCTCAGCCTGTGAGCATCACAGACACCAGCCTTTACCAGTTAGCATAACATGAAGGTTAGAGAAGGCAGTGGGAGATATAGGAGATACCTTAAAGGATGTATTTATTCACATCCACTGGGCTGTTATAGTGTACTTATCCAAACTTTAGCTCAGCAGCATGCCCAGCTCTGAGATTTGCCTTCTTGGTTCCCCCCCTGAAACAGACACCCTTTAACTCACAGTGTTTTTTGTTTGAGGAATATCTGTTTCTGTTGGGAAAGGGAAGTTTAAAATCTTAAGCTGGTTAAAATCTTCACTGACATTCCTAAACTTAAAGTCACCAACTGCTTCCAGTTGGGATAGCCCAAGAGGAAGGAAGCAGTTCAGGACATTGTTTGGTACGAGGCAAGCGGCTTGCGCAGTTGCCTGAGGCGCTATGAGGGGCCTGCCTTTCTCCTTACCATACATCTTGCCTTCGTCCGACAAGATAATCTTCCGCCGTCCGCATGGCGGGTAGATGGCTAGCGCTTCCTGGAAGCTCTGCTCAATGTCCGGACTCCACACGCCCTCGGCGTCATTGTCAATGGGTTTGTCCAAGGCCTCGCTGCCCCCCGAGTCGTTGCTCCCCTCAGGGGAGGTGGGAGAACTCCACTCGTTGGAGGTAATGGTGCCAGCTAGAAACTCCAAGGTGCCACGTGGAGAAGCGGACTCAGAATCTGCAACAACAAACACATCCCATCTTTTGGTTAGAAATCCTCCTCTCTAGGAAAACAGAGGAGATGCTAAAGGGAAAAAAATCTAGCAAACAGGGAGCAGCCCACGCATGTATGAATTGGCCTTCCCAAGAGAGAAACACTTCAGCTAATACCCAGTTCTACGAAAGAAGCATTCGGTCTGAACAGGCTCAATCCCTCTGCTCTATCTTAAAATTCAAACGTACAACAGAATAACTAGAACAGAAGGGGTCAACCAGCTTGGCATAGCAACTAGATACATGTGCTCCTAATGCATAACTCATATGAGTTTATAAGTTCTTTCATCAAGGCTTCAGCAAACACAGTTTACCTCAATTTTCCCTTAAATGGTAACTCAGCCATGTGCTTCATTTCATTACTGTTGAGATAAAAGCCTTTTCTTTTCCAGATCCTCCTGCTGCAGAGCTTGCTTCTGTATCTTTTAGGCTCACTGCTTTCCAATTCCCTTCAAAACCCCTTTTTTTCTCCCCTTCCTTTCCCATCTGCTGTCACTGCTGTCATTACTTTTGTAATGTCATTTAACTTTCTGAAACATGCAGGGGTTCAGTCTGGGTGAATGACACCACACAAAATAAAGCTGTGATGAATTACCTAGTCATCACTGAGCACGGAGGTTCAAATTTTCTTAGATACTGTTTCACCAGACTGGAGTTAGTGGTCAGTGTCATTTTTAACACTGACATTTCTGCTTCTTAATCATCAGCCACAATTTAAAAGAGCAATTCCCAGAGCCAGGCAGTTTAATGGAATGTCTCCCCAGCCTGCACATTATAGGCTAGCAGGGGCAGAAGGCTCTAGGAGTTAAAGGATAGCAACCCTGGGTTGCACATCAGGAATCCTGATTGCTTAGCTTAGGTTGTTTCTACCACTCATCTTCAGAACAACTTTAACAGTTCTCTGGGGCTCTCTGCCCCTTTATCCTTTGCAGATCTTGGGCTATTAGATTGTCAGTGGCAGGAATAAAAACTGGTTAGAAACAAGCTTAGATAACAACAAATAGCTATTTTACATCTCCACAAACTCAGGAAACAAGTAGGATAACAGAGGATGTTTGTACAATAAATTTCTGTATGCAGTATATTCCTCACATCATGATGCAGGGTATTTACATGTGGTTGAGATGGAAATCCAGAAAATCTAGTATACAACTTATTCCCCCATTAGGATGTTTGGAATACAAGAACCACTAGCATGATCTACCACCATTCATCAGTCCACTTGGATCCCTACATGGCACTATTTTAACTCTCTTGACCCATGCTATACAATAAATGGGAGAAGAAATAAAAACTGGGAGTTTCCCAATGGAGACCCAGGCACAGGACCCACCCTGTTTCACCTGCTCTTTTGATGTCTCCCCAGGCATCCCTCATTTCTGCTGGCTATCCATCATTTCCGTATTTAATGCACATTAAAATCTCCACAGACACAAGGCACAGACTACTTTTAATTTAGGCTGACAGAAATGGCAGTGGGCATAAAGAAACCTAAGGTTTGACATAAGAAAGGTCCTCCACCAGCCTCTCTACCAAGTAAAAACATACTATCACCGTTTGGCAGTGGGACTTCCAAAGCCATGGCCATTGGGAAGCTGCAGCCACTGCTCTCAAGAGCTGAGCCCCCAGCAGGCAAAATCAGGTCCTAGGCAATGCATAGCCATCAAACAAACAAACAAAAAAGAACCATTTTTGAAACAAGTTACTTTCATCTCAATATTTCTGCAGACAATCTGAGCAAGATGTGCTGCAATCTGAACAAATACATCCGATGCATAACTTTTCTTTTCGCCTCTGCATCCACACTCTACAAGTTGCTACCTGATCATCTCATGTTTATGAGGCTTCAGTTCTGTGCCAATCATTGTCAGTGACGGGAAGCTCTGGGTCCCTTCTGGTCCAAGCTCCAAAACAAGCACAGAGGGAAACATGGGCTGCATGCAGGACACCCTGTCAGGTCCCAGGACTCTTTTCTCCAAATGCAAAATAAAAGCTGCACTGGTTTCAATTGAAGTTATTTCAACACTCAGGAGAATCCACAGAGCAAGAGAGAAATATCTGAGCCTTTTCTCACACTGATCTAAATCAAGGGAGAAGTGACTAGATATCTTTTTTTCCTTTTTTTTTTTTTAAACGCTGCTTCTCACTTTCACTTCTAGAACAGCAATATTAGGCACAGCCCAAGCTACACCTAGGTCAGTAGCTAACGAGATAGGACTGGCCATGACAGGATAAATTTCTTCTATAGCTTGGAGCCTGATTCTGCTCTGCCTTCTTGGAAGTACAGCTATTTCTGACTGATGGTGAGGGAAACGGAATTGGCTGGATTATAAAATTAGGCAGAATATTTGATCATTTCTGTCTAAAATATCAAAAATCACCAGTATACTAATACTAATCAGCTTTACTTGGCCAGCTTAAGACAAAGGCCACAGACCAAAATGAACATGAGCCTCTCATTCGGCAAGTGCAGGGGCTTTACGGGACTGTTTCATGTTAAGACCCTAAAGGATCTGTGCAGTTTTCTTAAATAATTTTGCTCAAATAGTATGCTCCATGTGCAGTACCACCCAGATCAGAAACATCAGTATGGCTAAATTTGGACAGATGCTACCTGGGTCCGTAGGTCTCTTTCACTGAACGCTTCAGGCCTTTAGTGACCAAGATTGTTGAACACAATTTGGAACCAGCCAAATCAGCCATTTATTAAACCAAGTAAAGCAAACTATAGAGAAGCTGGGGGGCAAACTGTATGTTAAAAGAGTCTAGTAGTAGGGCAAAAAAAAAAATCAGTAGAATCATTATTCATCAGAAAAGGAGTCTGGTCAGAATTAGAATGTTTACATGGAATATACTATTAATAGAAAAGGTTTAAATAATATTAATGAATGTTTAGATACTTTTCAGCATCTAGCTTTCAATTTTATTTTTATTTTCCCATTCAATAATTACATAAATATAATACTTTTAATGGCATCTTATTGAGCTCTATTTTCACAAGGTATTTTGTTATTTATAATTTTTTTTTTCATTCCTTCTCATGCAGAGTCTGTAACAAAGTCTTCTGATGTGGGAAGAATCTCAATCTGAAAGGCAGCTTCTCACTAAACAGAATTTCCTCTTCCTGGGCAGACTCACCTAAATATGAATGCTCAGAGTAGTCACATTTCTTCTGGACAATAACCTCTGACACTGCTGATCCTCTCTCATAATGGCAAACTTTGCTAGTTTCCAGGTTAGAGTCCCTCTTGAGATTCCCTCATTTTCAACCCTTCACATTTTTTCTTAGCTCTTTCATTTCTGGGTTTGTACCTTACAGTAATTCTTCTGATCCCATTCTTTATTATTTTGCTCAGAGATGGTAAATCATCCTTCCTTGTGGACTCCGGTCATGTCCTGTCTACAAGAATCAAAGAAACCAGCCCCTCACAACACCTCCACCTCCTCACCACAACATCTCCAATTTCTTGTGTTTCCCTCCATTCGTGGTCTGCAAACTTCTTTATGCCATGGCTCATCTGAAATTCAAAGCACTCACCGAGCAACCTTTTGGGTTATGGGACAGGAAAACCAGAAACAACAGCACAATCTTTCAGCAAAAGCAGTTTTGGTTTAACTGTTCTTGTACCGATAATTTCCAGTTCTCGCACATAGCCTCTTATCGAGGCTCAGAGACCTCACAGGGCTAAGCAGCTGCCAGGAGCCCTTTAGCAGAGGACTCACTGGCGAGGAGTGCATCTTTAACAGGCTCTACAGACTGACACATCTGCTTTCTAATGTCAGTCCCACACTTGCGGCTCTTGGTAACAGCTCCCTCCTGAGTGTGTGTGTCAGCTGCTCCACACAGATTTGTACTTTCCTGGGGATCTGAAAATCTGCAGCCAGCTGTCTCCAGTTGCTCCGTTTTCTTAGAGCTGCTCTGTCCAAAAGGCTCTCCCCTGCCCCACCATGCCCACTGCCTTTCCCTGCTGGAATCAGTATGGAGCAGGATGCACTAAGCAAGAAGGCCCCTTTGGCCCCCCCGGGTCAGGACCACTTGCCAGTGCAGCACAGGGGAGCCCGACAACATGGTCCTACTCTTGCTTCTGATTAGGCTTCACTCTGAGCAAGTCACTTCCCTTGACAGTGGACCTCTCTTCCTCACCTCATTCCTTGTCTCATTTAACAGAATTGCAAGCTCTACGGGCAGGGACTGCTTCTTGTTACAGGTATTCCTTGGTGTTACTGTAAGCAAATAAAAACTGCAGTTCCAGTACTTGCTGTCTTAGTAACATGAGCCAAATACTGCTACTACAGAGGACCTCAACCACTGCATTTTTATGTCTGACCACCAACATATACAGTCGAGTGGACAACTTAACAAAAAAAAAAAAAGAATCCAAACAGAAGAGATGCCCTACTGCTCAAACTGTAGCTTCAGAGAGGTAGTTTACAGCAATAAGAAAACCTGGAAACGCAAGAACCAGTTACTTCCACGAAGAATACACTAACACATGTGTTTACACAATGTTGTGTAGTAACACAGGAGATTGACTTCAGAAAAATAACAGTTTGAGAAGAGCTACCGATTAAGGTACAGCGTCACACAGTACTGAAGTCTAGCAGCAGAAACAGGCAGGGGAATTCTACAGCACACCAAAAAAAAACCCAGCTCAGTCCCTCTGAAAGATGAATGAGAGCAATTGGTAGACGGGTAGCTCCAAGGGGAAGCAACTCAAAGATTACAAGAGAGAAGGAAGGATCATTACCTGGCAAGCAGTCACTCGGGCTCCCCGGAATCTGTGCTCTGGTCATTAAATCAGTCTAAAGCTAGACCCACTCTGGTTCCATCAGAGGTCACAGTGAGGTCGGAGAGGATCAGGACAGTTCAGAGGGCTCTAACAACTTATCCAAGTGTTACAATCCCAGCGTTCACGCTAGGCCTCCCGCAATCCCTGTGCAATGCTGGCTATTTGCTATGAACATCCCTGTCCAGGACACCAGAGATTTGCTGCTGAAGCCTGTGCATAAAACTAGTAGTGCAGGTGTTATATGGTAGAGGAAAAGCAAAAACTCCTTAACAGGTAGCAGCACTACGGCAGGCAAAGAAGAGAACTGAGATTTCTGTATGTGCATCAGGCGGGGTGATGCAATCATTGCATTACATCTACAGAGAGATGCTCGGAGATTTTTGTCACTTTCTAAGCACTGAATAAAACCAGTTTACAAAGGAAGGGGCACTACCAGATTCAGATCACATCCGCTGCGTGCCTGGGCTCCAGCAGAATGTTTCCTACAGCGTGCAGCTCAGTTTGCTTGGCATGCTGAAACCGCCTGCAGCAGCTGCTCTTCCAAAGGCACCTGACTTCCTAAGCAAAGCAAAACAACACTTTTCAATTATCGCAGCGGTAGAGCTCTGGTTGAAACGGAGGAGGATGTAGCGTCCAGCACAACGATATAGATCAAAACAAGGAGAGACGGGAACTGCTCTCGGAACAGCCCTGGCTACTGCAGTCAAACAGGACGTGATGAGGTAAGGCCGCGCGAGGCCTCGGGCGCCATCCCCTCGGCTACGCTCGTGGGCGCCTCAGCAGAACCCAACCCCCCGCGGGCCGAGGGAGGGAAGGGCCACATGCCCCCAAGAGGCTGACTCCGTTCTCATTAGCCACGGTGGCAGGTGTAGAGGTTGCACAAACTGCCAGCACAGAGCCCATACCGGGGAACTGTGTTACAAGGCCACCGGCAAGGGACCTGCAAAATGACTACTGGGCAACCCACACCTCAACTGGGAGGGAAAAGGAGCTGGCAAGGACAGCCGAGGCCAACGGTGCCAGGCTGCCCTGGTTCCCAGCAAACACTGGGCTGGCCCCAGCCCTCAGGGGAGCAGTGCAATTCCTGGGAAGTCACGGTTACCTCCCACGTGGGAGCTGTTCCCAGATTCCCCCTGCCCTCCCGAGACATGTGTCTCGCAGCCTTCCAAACGGCAGAAGGCTGTGGTAGAGTGGTGAGGGAGAGCCAGCCTTGCACTAGTAGCAGTTACATTCCCAACAAGCATGGAGTTGGTTGGGAAGGAATTACCCAGTAAGTTCAATAATCACCTTCATTTTCCATTACAGAATCATCAGTAAATAGCGCTAACTAACATGTTTAAAGCAGGACTGACTCTTCGGGTACAAGCAAGTGTACAGACTGACTTAAATGGCTCAGGTCTTACCAAATCAAACTTAAGGGAGAAATAAATCGTGCTTAAAATTTTACCAAAGAGTAATCTTAACCTTAATATTGAAAGATAGGGAGCTTCTAGGAGGAACCTAAAAAAGTTTTGCTCCTAAATCTACTGTAAGTCAGTTCTCTGAAAATCTCAATTGCCAGACTCATCCCCCATTTAACCTATGAAAAACTATAGCATAAGAAAGCAAACAAACAAAAGTAAAGTAAAATCCAATCAAGTATTTCCAGACAAGAAAAAAAAATACCTTTAAAGCAGTTTGCAAATGCAGGTGCTTTTAACTTCAAAAGGACTCCGTTTTCTTGGGATTTAAGTTTATTATTTTCTGGAAATTGCAAATCTTCTGAATCTATCAAGTGTTCCAAAACTGAGGGACTCACAATTTGAACATTACAAAAAGTGAGGGCATTAAGTGCTTTCCCCATTCCTGCCTTCTCTTCATGCCTCTCATCCCTCTTGTCTAGGACTAAAAAAACTACAACTGTGACATATTTACGTTCTCATGACACCAATGGCAAAATTTCACATGAATTCAGACATGAGACATTGATCGCTTCTCAAATCTCATCCAAAGGAATGAAAATACTCAGCTCCAAAACAACAACCAGCCTTCAGCAAGAGCTATAGCTGAGCCTGAGCTAACAGTCTTTTCACAGAATAGAACCAATTCAGCACATGCCATGATACGAGTAGGAGTTAAGTGGGAGCTAAAGGTGTTGGCAATTCTCATAAAGCAAAGCCTAAAAGTAAGGAATAACCATGCAACCTAGAGGCCCCATGAATGATCCCTACCCTCTACTGCTTATGAAGCAGCTACCAAGCTCTCTGGGGGCACCAAAGCCACCTCACTGCAGCGCTGGTGTGTGCATGCTCCACCTGGACCATGCGGCAAGTAAACATTCACTGCTGACGCCTCAAAAGATCATTTCTTAAAGGCTGCCACTCAGGAAAGACCACCAAATTTGTTCTTCCATAACGGAGTCTGAGTGGAGTTCTCAGAAGATGAGATCTCTGACTCCCAAAGATTCCTTAAGTGAGTCCTTAACTCATACTAGTGTAATTCTGAAGTCAGAACCCTTCCCTTTGAATTGCAGCAGCAAATATACTCTTATTTCCAAGTAGCTACATACAGATTTCATGGAAAGCAAGCAAATACCATAAGCACCTGTAATTATGGCCCCAATCCTCAAACTGCAAGCACTAAGCAGAGAAAGAAGGCAAACAAGACAAAGCAAAAAATGAAAAGCACAAGTTAAACTTACCACTAGATATGACCGGAAAGCTCAAACCTTCTAATCTATCTCTTTGCCCTTCCAGGCCCTTCTCCCCAGGAAGGTCAACAGGTTATATACCTTCTGCTGGATTAATCTACAGGGGAACATGGGCAGCCAGCCAAGCACAACTAGATACTTAAAGGGACACCATCAGCAAAGACTCAGCTCCACTTTTGAGAGCATGTTCTCACAAATAAGAGCTGTGACCAAAAACAAACAGCAGAAAGAAAAAGACCCTGCTGCTTTAATATTCTCAGTTAGCTTACTCGATGCATTCAATATGGCAATTTTACTTGTTCTGAGCAGGTATTTTATTCCATTTGTGTAGATGTTTCACACATGAACAGGGGAGGGGAAATAACTTACTTTTTTAATTAGAAAGATGAAGTAAAAAGTGCTAGATAAGGAGAAAGTCCTCTTATGCAAACCTACTTTGCACCTCTCTTCCCCATCCCCCCATCCCCCAGCTCTGCCACCCTGAGAACCTCTCTAAATCCTCCTACTCCAATATGAATGAGTTTTACTTCAAGGATCTATTCAGGAGAGGTATGGTCAGATAAGATGGACTTACCTATCAGTAAATCATCCTACATTTGCACTTTCCTATCTCAGTTAATGGATACTCAGTGCTCTCCTGACTTTTCCTTTGGTTAAAGCACAGCAGTTCTGGTTATAATAGATTAAACTTTGTCTGAACATTTGCCATTAATGGTTACCATACTGTTTGAAAGGAAGCACTCTGAGGACTATGATAATTTATTTTCTCTTTAGCTATAGCAAAGCACAAGTTGCAAAGGTTTGTATCCAGGCTCTGAAAGCCACTCACGCTCGTGTCTCTGAAGCACAGCAAAGTAAAACACCTAGCTACTGGCAATCATATTCTAAGATACAATCAAGGTAACTATAAAACTCTAACAGAAAACAGAGCCAGTGACTCAGCCAGTGGCACCAGGAACTGGAAAAGCTGCCCCGCCCGATCAGGAAAACCTCTAATTCATATGGTGTAAAAACAAAGGGAACTGACTGCATCATCTCCAGAAAAAGGAGGAGCCCAGGGGCACAACAAAAACAAAGGGAGAGAAACACCAACCCTCTCACCAGGTCGTCTCAGCTCTTGTAACCTCAGAGCTCCATTCAAGCACACCGCTGATTTCTGTAAAGCTCTTTCCCAGATCACGGCTGCAGAAAGTAATGTGTTTGGTATTGGTTTAACATGGTGATGGGCATAATGCAGAAACACGGGAAGAGAGAGGGGAGCATATTATGAACAGTACGTAGTTTGAGTTTATTATAAATGATATCATAAATTTTGATCAACTCAACTGTTTTTCAAAAGGAGAATAGGATTATTATAAAGCTGGAGAATTAAAGGAATACAGTGGATGATGGAACAGGTTTACATTCAGAATTGCATTTACTACTCTCCAAGCAAATCACTGATGATTTAAGTTAGTTGGAGAGTATTACTTATATGATCAGTAAATTAACTTCAAAAATAAAAATCATGACATATGCTCATGTAACCAACTTCAACATGGATGCCTGCTGGTTTGTGGCAGGAATCTCTGCTCTCCCATTTTACTAATTAATGGTCTAAAAGACTGGAAATAGGCATGCTAATGAAATTTGCAGATGATATAGAACGAAGTTTACAAACTCCAGTGCACAGAGACACTTCAAGGGGATTCAAATAGTTCAAAATAACAAAGACAAGGGGGAAAATATCCCAAAATAAGACTATCTGGGAAAAGTAAGGACAAGAACCTGAAGAAACACCAATACAAAACCAAAGACAAATCAAGTGAAGAAAAAGCTCAGTCAGAAATGGACACAAAACACACAAGGGAGACAATAACTGAAAGAGCAGTTTGCAAAGCAAATAGATGGATGCAACTTTTGTACGCCTTTCCTCAGCAAACGTTCCATTAACAAAGAGATATAAATCACCTCCAACGTGTGGAATATCACATCTCCTTCTGTAAAAGGACAATGGACAAAATAAAGAAAGTTCAGAAAAAGTATCACAGCAATCATTAAGCCTGGATGGCAGATTTGAAAAATTTTGAAAACCGTCTGATTAGTAGTCTGTAACAAGTTAGAAGGTGCAAATACCAGTCCCCCCAAAAATAAAGAAAAATAAGAAGAGAGAAAGAAGAAGGGAAGAACAAATAAGAAAAAAAAATAGAGAAGCAAAGAAACAAGTTATTCCAAAGTGCACCAAGGCAAAAACTGTTGCAGTAGAATCTGTCTGAATTGGTCTGAATGTCAGGTAATCTTTCCTGATGACACAGGGCTACAGAAAAGCCGCCTATGATAATTAATGGAAGATCTACTATGGGATATTTAGGGGAAAACAAAACAACAACAAAAAAAAAACAGACTGAGCTATAGGGATGGTATGATAGATCTTTACAGGAAAAAAAAAAGAAGAAAGGGCAATGCTGAACTGTTGCTTTCCTAAAATACAGGCCAGTAGCCAAGTAAGACTGAAAATCATGTGACTACCACAGAAGTGACTACAGGCCTAGTGCAGGGTACAATGTTCCCAAAGACCTGGTATAAGATGGCAATATTGCCAAGAGAAACAGCTCAGATCTTCCCTACCACTCAGCTCCAGTTCCTGTGCCTCATCATCCACATAACCATATGGTCACATAAATGTTAGTGTAACTGGCCCGTGGAATAGATCTGGCTGAAAACTAACTTGATAAAGGTTATTTTTCATCTGGATCATCTCTTTCCCATGGGAGCATCCTGGGTCCAGAACTGGAAGTGCAAATACACTCCAGTGGCCAAGAAAATAAGTTCCACCAGGATAGAAACACACAATTGGAGGCCGTGTGGACAACTTCTTTCTTCAGTAGTACCGCTCTAAAACACTTGTTCACCCACCCCTTTAACTCTGATGTCCTGGAGGAAAAAAAAAAAAAAAAAAAAGGAAATAACCCACATGTTACTAAGGAAGGAAAGCTGCACGGACAAGCACAGCATCATTCCAAACAGCAGTAATCTCAGGCAGGAGCTGCTGGAGACTGTAGTTTTCAATAGCCTTCTCATAACCCTACTTACTGTATGAGTCCTGTAAAACATCTGACTGAGAGAACAAGAATGCAAGTTTATTTTAAACACAAGTAGGACTCTGTGCCATTGAGCCCTCCTTCTCTTCAGAGCTTGGTCAAAAAACTCATGCAGTTTTTTCACAGAATTTCCATGCTATATATCAAATATATGCCACAGTAATAACTTAAAATACTTTAAAACTGACAATAAAATTAACTCAAAATCTGAAAGATGTACAAGGAAGCTAAGAGAGTGGGAAAACTGCTAACACTTATCACTAAGAGGAATTCTCCTGCACATTGATTTCTGCAGAAATCACCTCCGAGAGGCTACAACCAATGAGTGGATACTCGTGTTCAAAGATTACGGACTTGTCACACACTCGAGTTTGACTGAAAAATCCAGACCGGGATTTTGGAAAAGCCCTTGAAGTGCCTCCGCTAGCCCTGGCTTGGTGCCTTCAATCTCGCCTCTAAACTGAACTTCCCAGGAGAATTACCAAGTCCCCCAGCATCCCAGGGCTCCCATAAGGAAACCCCTCCGTATTCATTATGCACAGCCGGGCTCTTCTCTGTCGTGAGAAAAAGCTATCGCGACCAAAAGGTCTTTTTGTCGCAAAAGTCTTTTGGTCTTTAACTTTACCGCTGGTCGTAGAGCAACTGTAACAGGCCCTAACCCTTGTTTCACCATCACACTCCGTTTTGCCCCTTGTTCTTTCCGCCTTGCTCTATACCCTGTTCTGCTGCCCTCTTTAGAGGCAGGAACTACAAATTCTCCAACGTCTACAGAGACGGACAAGGCAGGTGAATAAATGCTCCCCTTGGCTCATACACAACCAGGGTAACTCAAAAGGGGAAAAAAAAACACTTTTTTTTTTTTTTTTTGGGAAGTCGATCTGTTCTGAGTGGTAGGAAGCAAGCAAGCAAGAAAAAAAGTCTCGTTTTCTCCCTGTGTCTGAAAAGTACCGTGTCATTTATTTGTGGAGTATCTTAAAGTTCAAAATGTAACTTCGGGTTAAATGAAAGCAAAAGAAAAGAGTTTTTTTTTTACTTTTTTTTAAAAAAAAAACAAATTTATAACATCATAAAGAACTTTAAAAGTGGGGGGGGGAAAGGACCTATTTTGGTAAAGTTACACTCCTCCTCCCTCCTGAAAGGAAAAAAAAAAAAAAAAAAAAGGCGCCGTCTCCAGAATCACAGCACGGAGTTGTTTAAGGGGAATTATCTACATGAGACAAGAGATAAGTTGGTGAAGCCTTTTGTTTGCTTCGTTTTAAACAAAAATCCCTTCCCGAGGCATGCCACCAGATTTCGACAGGTCTAACTTTTGAATAAGTTATGTAGGAAAAGTTTATTTGTTTTTTTGTCATCTTTTGATAATAGCCACATTAAAAAAAAAAAAAAAAAAAAAAAAGCTTTCTCATGGACGGGCTTTTGTTTCCCCCACCAACATCCTCCAGAACCTACAGTAAAAATTATACCCTTTTTACAAGGGCGTCCTGATCCCCAAAAAACACCTCCGTAAAAGGCACGGAAATCTCCTCTCCCCCACTGGAATTACTCGGGGCTTGCTCTTGCTACAGCGAGCTGACGAGTTCGCAGCGTCCCAAAGGGAATGGTGGAACCAGCCAGCCACCTCCATGGAGAGCTTCCCGATCGCTTCCTTTGTACCTCTGCGCCTTCCCCGCGGCGCGCGAGCGGCTGCACGGCCTTCCTCTCGCCTTCCCTTCCCTTCCCTCCTCTTCCTCGCCCCGCTAAAGCCCTCGGGAAGCCGCGCGTCCCGACCTGAGCGAGCGGAGAGCGGCGGTTGCTCCGCGAGGGCGACGGGGAGCGGCTTCAAATCCTCCTTGTGCTCCAGGACTTGCTGCCTAGAGCGGGAGAGGAGGGTCGTTA